>JAPDPM010000005.1:6007500-6607500 GCA_032173925.1 Heritiera fomes | reverse complement strand
ACCAATTCAATCCTTGTAAAAAGGGGAGGTTTCTCTTTAGCCTAAGAAAAAGAGGGAGGTTACTCTTTAGCCTAAGAAAAAGAGAGAGGTTTCTCTTTAGCCTAGAAAAAGAGAGAGTGTAACAAATTCAAAGATAGTGGATTTGGAGAAAATACTTGGGAGCGTCTCAAGGTAGAAGACGTAGGCAAGTTGCCGAACCTCTATAAATCACTTGTGTAAATCTCTCTTTCCCTACTCTTTTTACTTACAATTATATTGTGCTTATTGAATTGAATTTATATTGCATGTTTGAGTAGCCTAGAGAACTTAAAAAATATCAATCTAAGCTAGAGAAGTTAGAGGAACCGAAAAACGAACTTAAGGTTAGCGAAAAACCGATTCACTCCCCCTCTCGGTATAGCCTATAGAGCCAACAATGTTTGTACGGATTGTTTTGTAATTTTTTTTAGTAGTACATTCTCATTCAAAGTTACAATTACAATCAGCATATTACATTCTATGAATTCGTAACTTGATAAATTGATAAATACAGATGATAATAACTAACACACACTTGGTGAGACTCGAACTTGAGGCTTCAAAATCTCAGGACCTCCTCTTTGTCACTAAGCCAAGGCCTCATTGGCTGATTTTTGATTGTTTTGTAATTAATCTAATTATGATATGATATGCTCATTATATATTTTTATATTAAGAATTTAATAATCTAAATGGCTAAAAGAATATTTTAAAAACCCAAAGCATAGACAACTCTAAATCAAAACGCAAATTGTGTTTTACATGGCATTGTAGATATCGACAATATATTTTTAAAGTATTTTCATTATTATATCAAATATTTATATTTGTGTAACAAGAAAAATTATATTTGATTTATTGATAGTTTATATCTTTTATACACTATATTAATCAATCATAGAGTATCACATAATTAAAAATAAATATTAATAAAAATTTTAATTTATTTTTAAGGTATATGCATTTTTAAAATTTGTTTATTAAGAGATGATGCTTTATGATTAACCGATAATATATAAAAATTGTACACTATTTATACATCTAATATAAACTCTAAGGTAAAACATTACTTCTTTTATAATTGAACTAAATCTAAACTTTTTTCTTTCAAAAAATCTAAAAAAATTTTATATAAATATAAAATAAGTAAAAACTTATTTAAATAAGCAATGAATTTAATTTTGATAGAATAAAAATAATAATGGTAACAATAAATTAATTTTTTTTGTGTAAACCACAAGTCTTCTCATCAGTTTTAACGGTTTGAGACTAACCCTGCTCGGAGCTTAGTCACAGTTAAGGCTCTTTACCTCTCTCCAAAAATGTGTTTAGTAAGAGTCGAACTCGAAAGCTCTTCTCACAAACTCAGCCTGCGTTACCAACTGAGTCACAACCTATGGGTAACAATAAATTAATTACTATGCAAGTAAAAGACATGCATAAAAAAATGACTAACCTTAAATATTGACTCTTTCCTAAAAACATCTTGGCAGGCCACCAACTCATCAAGGCTTTGTCCGATTTTTCTCTGGTTTATTTTGGGAATTAGAATTTAGACATTTTTCATTTTCTCGACTTTGACCATGCTTTTTTATTCTTTTGAAACCATGGAATTTTTGTGCCTCTCTGCCCATCGCATTCACATTAAATATCCACCTAAGAAACTTTCATCAAGGAAAAAAAATGAAAGGAGCTAAAAGAAAAAGAAATAAAATGGTACTTTTCAACTTTTATTAAATAAAAAATTATAATAAAAGAAGAAAAATTTTACAGTAAGATTATACAATTTGATTTTCTTTTCAAAAAAAAATTTTGATTTTATTATAGAAATTCCCAATATAAAAAAGTTCGTAATTTTAGTTTATCATGATGGGGAAGCCGGTGGTTGTATTAACGGTAAACTATTTTTTCGTTAGAGAATCCGAAAATTATAGCATACATTAATGAAAAAATTTTTATTTCATTAATGGAATTAAAAAATTGGTTTCATATCTTTTGGTAATATGACAAAATACATATAATAATGTTTTAATATTATTTATAAAATTTAAAAATTCCAATGAATAAAAAAAATTGAAAAAAATTGAGATAAAAACCAACAATTGGTTGGCGTGAGTGGCTAGCGGCTCTCGCTCCTTAAGCAAGGTCAGGGTTCGAATCTTGACTTGTGTATGGAGTGCCAATGTTGGGAGGGGGACTGCCTAACCACGCTCTGTTTCTCCCGACTCCGGAATAGTCACCGAAGGTGGATACCGGGGGATAAATTAACCCAAGAGCACGTAGATCAACTGGCAGGGGGTTGTTCTAGCTTAACCAGAGGTCTCGAGTTCGAGTCCCTGGGTATGCAGCTGTGTTAAAACTCTTGAGGGAGAGCTTTGCCGCCCTTTGGGTCCTGCCCGGCTCGAATCCGGATTAGTCCTATACCAAATGTATGGGGATACCAGATGATCTAGACCAAAAAAAAAAATTGAGATAAAACAAAGAAGGTAATGTTAGATATAAATCTGCTCAAGTGTCGAGCTATTCGCCCAAGTTCAAAAGCTTGGCCGAACTTTCGTTGAGCTTGAATAAAAATATCTGATGCAATTATTGGGTTTTGACAAAATTTTTAGGCCTATTTAAAAATCGGACCGAGCTCGGGCTTGACCTTTCAAAAGCCCGGGGCCGTCCTGGCTTGAATATTAATATTAATTAATTTTTTAATATATTTACTAACTATAATATATTTATATGTATATAAAACATTATTCATTAATAAACATGATTATAAATATTTAATATAAAAATTGACATACAAATTTTAACAAATTAAATTAAATTTTAAAGGAAATAAAAAATAAAAACAAATAAATAAAAAATTAAAATATAAAAAAATAATATTTGAACCAAGCCCAGCTCAGGCTTGTATTATAAAAAAAAAAAGGGGGCCTGAACTAAATGTCAGACCCGAATTAACAAATCAAGTCGAGTTTAGGCATATACATAAGTCATTATTATATGCCTTGAGCCTAGCTTGACCCGACTCATGATCAGATTTAGTTAGATATTGTTTTGTGATGGGTACTGGGGTACCTAACGATAATTTAAAGACAAACATATACATATATACATATATATATATATATATATATATATATATATATATGGATTTATATATGAATGCATATGAACTTTCTTGATGGTTCTTTTCAACCAAACATTATTGTTACAAACCTGTCATTTAAGAGGCCCCATGCATAAGATTTTTGTAGAATTGGTCATCACATAATAATAATAATAATAATAATAATAATAATAATAATAAAAGAAGAGAATGAGCAAGGTATTTCCATGGAGGATTGCATCAATTCCTAGAGAAAGCACATTGTCATTACAGTTTGATTAAGAGACTTTTATGGGAACCATAAACTTTCGTGGATGTAATAGTGTATTTTTTTTCAAACAATTGTTATAGGATAAGGTTTTTTTTTGTTTAAATAAAACCTCTATGCATGCCTTTTTTTTTTCTATTATCTTTTGATTTTTTTTGTTGCATGAATACATAGTATGAAAATAAACCTTTAATTATGGTAATGTAAAATTAATAAAAGGATAACTCCTCCAGCCAAAACTTCAAGTATCCTTCCCGACACTTTTCATACTCAAGTACGAACTAAGATCGTGGAAAACAAGCAATCTGTGAGGATAGAGAAGATAGAGAAGATGCAAGAGGAGATGAGAGAACAAGTGGCAAGAGATCTAAAAAATATAAAAAGGCAAATGTTTGAGATGATGGAGATGATGAGGACCATGACTAAAGGGAAAGATGTAGTTGACATTTCCCTTTTTAAAGAAGATGATAGGTCTCAAGCACCCAGTGCTGAACTTGTTTACCCGTTTGGGTTTACATCACCTCACACTCAAAGTTTTCAAGGTGCATCAACTCAAGTTCATCCATCAACTGTGGAACAAATGCGCTCCTATGGGATCAAGTATAGTTTGGATCAAACCCTGGAGGAAGTTTTATTAACACTTTGTTTGTTCCAATTAGATGACCCCTTGGAATGGGAGAAGCTAAGAAGAGGGGTATTTGAACCAATAAAGACAAAGGAATGAAACAAAAATACAACCTACTGGAAAAGAGACTGAAAGTTATGGAAAGGAAAGACAACTTCGACTGCATTGATGCGAATGATATTAGCTTAGTTCCAGACTTAATAATTCTACCAAAGTTTAAGGTTCTTGAATTCGCAAAATATGAAGAAACAACGTGCCTTGTAACCCATATCATGATATTCTATAAGAAGATAGCATGGTACACCTATAATGAGAAACTGTTGATCCATTGCTTTTAAGATAGTTTGATAGAATTTGCAACAAGGTGATATATTCAATTGGATAGAAGGTGTATCCACTCATGGAAAGACTTGGCAAAGGCTTTCAAGGCCCAATATAAGCATATGGTGACTCTTGATAGGCTATTTTGCAAAATATGGAGAAAAAAGTAAATGGAAACTATTAGCTTTAAATTGACATATGTATTTTAAAATGACAAAAACTTAAATAAGCTTTAATGTTTCATTCATATTGTAAATTTCCTTTATCACACATGATTCTCTCAAACTATTTTAAGTGTTCATATCAAACATTAAGACCATGATTTAATTGTATATTCTTATTGGCCTTAATACTTTACAAAATGAGTTTGAATGTTTTCATTAAGTAATTTTCTCAAGAATATATTGAACACAAATTTAGAAAATTTCTTAATAAGTTTTTGGACTAAGTCTTCACTTAAGAAAGTCAAGAAAAACTCCTATAAAACTTATAAATGTTTTGTGGTAAATTAAAACCAAAGATCACAACATTTCTAACCCAAAATAACTTAGAAAAAGTGCAGGAAAAGCATGAGGGATCGATCCCCCATGTTGAGGGATCCATCCCAAAGTAGCAGAATGCTCCAGATAGCTTAAGAGGCAAATTATGAGGCATGAGATCGATCCCCTCTTGGCAGAATGCATGGGAGGCCTAAAATGAAGCAAGGGATCGATCCCCCAACATGTGAAAAGCCTCCAACAGCTAGTTTTTGTGAGATACAACGGTAGCTTTTGTTTTTGGCTCCACATAACGTTAAGAATAGATCCAAAAGACTATAAATAGAGGCTTGGAAGCTTAAGAATGCAGAGAGAGCAGCCAAGACATATCATTCTTCAATTTCTTCATCTTCTTTAAGCATCTCAAAGAGTTCAAGAGCTAGAATTCAATATCTTCTATCATTCTCATCTTCCTTGTATAAATTAGCACAAATATTGTGTAGGTTTTTCTTTGTGCTTAACCTTTGTAATCATTTGTCTATCTAGAGGTATCTCTTTGATTACACAAACTAGAAAACCCATTCACAATTTGTAAAAGGGAGTGAACCCTTGAGTACTTCATTGTAAGTGAGGATTGGGTAAAAGGTTTTCTCCTTGAGCCATAAAAGGGGGAGATTGTAAGGTTTCCTTCTTGAGCCTGGAAAAAGAAGGGGAAAGGTTTTCTCCTTGAGCCCGGAAAAAGGAGAGGTGTAAAGGTTTCTCTTGAGCTTACGAAAAAGAGGGATTGTAAAGACAAATTCAAGTTAGTGAATATGAGAAAAATCCTTGGGAGCATCTCATGGTAGAGGACATAGGCAAGGTTGCCGAATCTCTATAAATCGCTTGTGTACATTTCTCTTTCCCTTCTCTCTTTATTTACTTGCAATTATATTTGGGCTTATTGTATTGAATTTGGATTGCATACTTGCATAGCCTAGAGAACTTAGAAAACATCAATATAGGCTAGTGAATTTAGAAGAACCGAAAAACGAACTTAAAGTTAGTTAAAAATCGATTCACCCTCTCAGTATTGTTATAAAGCCAACAGAAACTTTAAGGAATATGCCCAGACATAGAGAGATGTAGCCATATGTAGATCCATCCACCTCTTAAGAAAAAGAGACAACGATGTTTTTCATCAATTCCCTCCAAGCCCCATATTATGAGAAGCTCACCGACAACACTACTAAAGACTTTGTAAATTTGGTGAATGCAAGAGATAATTGAGAATGTAATCAAGAATGAAAAAGACTGAAGTTGGTGGTACTCTAAGATTCAAGAAATGAGCAAGCTATAAAAAGAAGGAAGAAAAGACTCACTAACAACTCACTAAACACCATTCTACCCCACTATCAATAACATATATCAAAGCTCATATTCTTATTTGCATTATCTTAAATATTATATTTAATTATTTTGAATTGATTTAAATTTAAAATAAATAAATAATAAATAGTTTTTATTTTTATTTACATTTTGAATTTACTTACCTTTTATGCTTGAAACTATTATAAACAAAGCTTAAAAAAACATTAAAAACAAACTTTTCAACTCCAATTAATTTTATAAAATTAATTTAGAGTCATTTAAATTTAAATTTTAAAAGTAAATCAGGTTCAAATATGAAACAATAATAAATAATCTATTGACAGCTAATGTAGTAAGAATTGTTTTCATAAGGATTTTAAATATTTAATTTATTTATTTACAATTTGAGATTTGTTATTTTCAATTTTCTTCATTATTTTTTCAATTAGTATTTGATTTCAAATATATATTTTTTAATTTGTGTATTCTATATATACATCGAGAATTTTAATACATTATTCAAAACGTATTTCAAAATAATTTTTATAATTTTATTCTATCTTAAAAAAATTACAAATTAAAATCATTATCGTATATCTCATGGTGTATATCTAGTTGTCATAATAGTTGGCTCCGTGTTAAAATGACAACAAATTATTAATTAAACCTCGAATATGAAGAGTGATGGGAATATCTATAGTAAGATCAAATTTTTTTATTTTATTTTAAGATTAATGCAAATACAAATAATTAAACGTAAATTTAGTATTATTAAATATAAAATATGTTAAAAATATCAAATACATGATAATAACATTAAGTGTGTTCATGTTAATCTTATTGTAAAGTAAAAATTTTGCCTTTATTGGAGAATGATCCAAAGAGGGATTTTTTTTTTGAAAAATTTTAAAATAATTGGAATAAAATAATTTGAATGGAATACGAGGAACGATCTACTTGACAAGGCTAAACCCTCTTAAAAAAAAAAAAAACTAAACCCCCTTTGCTACTAAGTACTGATTCCACTGCCGCCAGACAGCCTGGGGTTTTGGCTTCCGCAATGGCAGAGAAAGTGGCAGCGGCAGAGCCCACCGAGACCAATCCACCAACTGAAGACATGGATCTCGAAACCCTTGGCTCGCCCGCCCAGATTACCGATGACGGAGGTGACGCCAACGGGGTTACCAACAACAACTCAAACTCGAAGCGCGGGAGAGAAGAAGACGGCGAAGAAAGCGAGGAGGTACCCAAGAAACAGAAGGTGGAAAAGTCTGTGGAGGAAGAAAGGCTGGAGAAAAAGTCAGGGTCCTCCGAGTCGGGTCTTGTACGGCTCGGCCCGAAGGAGTTCGGGTCGTCAGTGGAGATGTTTGATTACTTTTACAATTTGCTTCATCATTGGCCTATTGAAGTCAACCTTAACAAGGTAATTAAAATATTTAAATTTTGTTTTTTCTGTTAGTCGTCTTTGATTTTTGTGATTTTTTCTTTATGCTCTATGTTATGTGCAAAAGAAGAAAATTTCGTTTTTTATTAGCATTACAATTATAGCTTCCATGGTGAAGAAAGAAGAAAATTGCATAAAGGATTAGACTCTTTAGTTATCTGATGCTTGATGCTGTAAACGAGTTGAATTGAACTTATTCTTCATTATAAGCTAAGTACAACAGTTACTGCTTTGTGGTATTATAAGCACTGTTTAGATAGAGGAATAGCTGCTAGCGTTAATTGAGGAGTTTATGTTAGTGGAGATCAGTCAATTGCTTGGCTAATCGATTTCTTATGTGTTAGTATTTTTTTAAAATTTTTCTTTTTCTTGTATTCTATTTGTAATTCTTCTGATGGATTATGGACTATTGCATTGCTACCTCTGGTTATGTTGTATTGGTCGCCCCTAGAAGAAACACAACCCCTTTTGTCAGTCTCTTTCAAAGTGAAATTGGCCTTTGCAAGTGTCCTCTTAACTTCCAAACTCATTCATTCGGAACTAGGTGGAGATATGTCATATGCCCATGAATGGATGTAAATCTTCCCTTGTATTTCTTGGCTTGTAACCTTGCTTTCAAGAAATCCTCTTGGGTTTTAAACCTTTACTTTCATTAATATGCTGCTTTTTTTAAGACGTTAACGTCCTAGTTATATTTAAACTAGCAAGTTGTAGACAATGATGCAAGCTGATTACCGGCTGCATAACATTTTGAATTTCGTAGTTCTTTTACGCTAAATTTTGGTGTTTCTGGAACTTAGTATGGTTTGAATCCCCCTTCCTCAAATAAAAAAAATGAAACAGTGATTTCTCTCCCTGTGAATTTCACTAGTCAATGATATAATGCATTAAAATGCCTTGAATGCCTATCAAATTTGTTACATCAATCTTGCATTCCCAAATGTGTTCCTTGGGCACTGGAATACTTCAAATATTGTTTAATACTATGTTCATGGCTGACTTTGTATTACAGTACGAGCACATGGTGTTGCTGGAATTGCTTAAAAAAGGTCATTTAGAGCCTGATAAAAAGATTGGTGGAGGCATCAAAGCTTTCCAAATTCGAAATCATCCAATGTGGAAAAGTAAATGTTTCTTTGTCATTAGGGATGATGAAGCTGTTGATGATTTTAGCTTTAGGAAGTGTGTTGATCATATACTTCCCCTGCCAGAAGAGATGAAGATAAAAGCTGATGCAAACAGGGCATTGGGGAGTGGGGGTTCAAAAGGACGTGGTGGAAAAAGCGGTGGACGAGGCCGTGGAAGAGGTGGTTAGTCCAGAAACTAAGGCAGTGGTACTTGAAATGGAGTTGAATTTGCATTCACATCTGTCGTAGGAATCAAAACTGCTTTATCTTTCTGATATCTGGTCCCAAGTTCCCAACTGATGTATTTCCTAAATGTTGGATATTGATCTAATCGACGCTGTCATTTATTATTTTCTTCTATTCATTTCATCTGTTTATGTCATACGTAATGATGGACCAACCAGTTTTTGCTTCGATTTGGAATGTTGTGTTTCATATTTTATAGCAGTAGTGTTTATGATTGAAATATTCAATGCCTTTGTGTCCATAAGGAGTGTCTGTCCTTTAAATATTTCTTCTCTGCGCATTTGTGCGTTCCAGTAGCTGCAGCTATGTTTGTTTGTGACTACCAGGCGCTGTGGCTCAAACAAGGTTTTAATTTTTAATGCTTAATTGAAAAAACGCAGAGAACATGCAACGTATCTGCAACTTGGTGATGGTTCAATAGTATGCATCCCATTGTCAACTGTCATAGAGTTGGGTCCGATAGCAATCCGATTCGGTTTTGGGTAATTGTTTAATGTAATTATTTAAGAGAGATTAGATTTAGGGTTGGTAATTATTTTACGGTAATCATTTGTCAACTGTCATAAACAAAAATGACAAGCTAATTCCTAATTTCCAATGCCAATTTTAATTTTAATTTTTTAAATTTAAGGCTATGTATACATAAATACCAGCTATATTCCCATGTTAGAGACATGAACGTTCATAAAATTTTGATCTAAATAAATTAATAATAAAAATAATTAAAAATTATATTAATACAGAAACTAAAAAATATTTTAATCTATATAAGAAATTATTATTTAACTTTTTAAGATGGTAAAAGAATTTATTATGAAAGAATTCAAACTTAACATTGTATCACTTTTTCATTTTTTTTTTGTGTAATTACATATATTCTCATTTGTTTTTCTGTATGAAATTATCTCGTTCAGACCCAGAGTGGTAAACGGTAAAGCCCTTCCAATAATAATAACTCCAAAATTCGAACCATGTTCAAATATCTGGATAAAAAATTCACTTCTACTCCTTTCAATTACTTGTTAGTACATTTTCAATTAAATTTATTACTTTAAAAATCATAACAAATTGTTTAAAAGCAAGGAATAATATCTTTCAATTAAATTTATTACTTTAAAAATCATAACAAATTTTAATAAACAAGCATTGTGAACCAAAAAAAAAAAAGAAGCATTGGTTTAATGGTTGATACATTGATTAAAAATTACTGGATTACACTTTTTTAAATCGCCTTTAATGCATTATTTTTATTAAAAATAATGCATTAAATGCAATTTATTTTCTTAAATATTTCTTTAATCATGTTAACATTTATGTAAAATTTATTTATTTTGCAAAGCAGTAATTTAACTTCTCTTAATGGCACTTTGAAAAAAGGTTTACTCGAACAATACTTTTTATATGAGTTTCAGCTTCGCAAAACAAACCTTTAATATATATATATATATATATATATATATATGTGTGTGTGTGTGTGTGCGTGTGTGTGTGTGAGTTGGAATCTACTTACACATGTGTAAAACATTTTGTTTTACACATTTTTTTATAATTTCACGTAGTATTAATTTTTTTGCAAACAAACATTAGATTTAATAACCTACTCGTATTTATCATGTATATAAAATTTTGAATCAATCTAGTATTCCTATCATCTTATTCGAGAACAATATTTTTTTCAATGTATATTAACGATTGAAATTTTATTATTATGGAATAAATAGTTAAACATATTTGATTAACTTAAAATTTGATGTGCATGTTCAACGTGAATAAAATGTGAAATTCAACAGTTGAATTAAAAATATAAATCGTATAAAAAGATATAAAAGTGTGTAAAATAAAATTAGTTTTACACATGTGTAAGTAGACCCCTCCTCTTTTCTATTTATTTTTTATTTTTTTGTACAATTTAATTTGAGCTTGTATTATTTTTTTAAACTTTAATTTAAACTTTTCATTTTTTTGTAATTTTTTTCGTAAGAATCTATTTTAATTTATTGTGTTATACTTATTAATTATTAAGCTTAATAGCCAAATATACCCTTAACCTTTTGCACAAAAGCCTGGCGATCCTAGACACGATACGAATATAAGACGCAAAGGTAACACGAATAAAATTAAGTAAAAATTATATATGAATATGGTAAAAGCTAAAAATAAGATTTTATATTTTTTGTGTCAACACAAAATTTGACACGAAATTTTCATATTTTACACAACATGAACACAATTTTACATGATACGAAAACGAAATAAAAACACAAATTGCCAAGTCTACACAGAATGGATATAAAACCTCAATATTTTATTGAATGGAAATCAATCCATAAACTTTTTTTTTATTATAAATAAACCCTCAACCATTTAAAATATGCAAATAAGTCCAAATCCGTTAAAAAACACTAACTGTCATTAGGATATCTTATATGGAAGCTAACGTAGATAATCTAGTCGGTTGCCACGTGGCATGTCACACATACAATATTAAGGAAAGTTAATGTCATTTAACAGATTTAGACTTAATTGCTTGATTTTGAAAGACTGAGGGTTTATTTGTAGTAAAATAAAAGTTTATGAACTGATTTTCAAGTAATAAAACGTTGAGGACTTAATTTCATTTTATATAAAAGATTGAGAGTATATTTGACTATTAAGCTTAATTATTATGTGCTTTAATATTTTTTATATTTAATTATTTTTAAAAAAATTAATACTCCTTCCGTCCCACTAAATTTTTCATTTTTGACCTTTAAAATTGTTTCATTAAAAATGTCACATTAAAAAAAGCAATAAATTTTAATATTATATTTTCTTTTTTACCCTTTATTATACTTCAATTTTAAAATCATTAAAAAGTTTAATGCTTATCACTTTTAAAGATAATTTGATCAATTTAAATTATTTATATGACATGACATGTAAAATTTTTGACCTCCTAAACTATTTGTTTTGTCAATACGTGATAAGTTTAGTATAGAGTAGTATTTTGATAGACTTGAAAGAGCTTGAACTTATTTATTTTATGTAAAAAATGAGTTTAAATTAAAAATTAAGCCTACAAATTTGAATAAACTGAATGTGAATTTATAATTTTTTATCCATAAAAAGTTAAAAAAAAATCAAATCTTGAGTTTAATTTTTTCTAAAAAAAAAAAATTACTAAGTCAAACTTTATAATTATTAAATTATTATCATTATCTTGACAATTTATCTAAACTCGGTCTCATCATAAGACTCTCCAACCCGGCCTGAACACGTATAATTCAAACCCAGCGTCAAACAAGCTATTAAGGTTTAACGCCGCGTATACTTAACGCTGCCTCTTCCGCTTGTGCTGACTCTCTCTCTCTCACTCTTCGCATTTTTTAGGTTTGCTTCGAAACAAAGCGAACTTAACAAATCTTTCCAAGTTTACTCCTCCTTCGCCTCTGCTTCCGTGGTACGCTAATTTTCTCTTTCTCTGTCTATTCTTAATCCCTAATCTTTTCCATTAAATCTGCTTGTTTCCGCAATCTTGTAATTGTTGTTTTCAAACGATTCGGTTTTGCTTAATTGCTTGTCGGTTTCAGATCTGAATAATTGAATTCTTTTATAACGCTTTTATAAGCAATCTGTTTTTTCATCGGTTAGCAGATTAGGAGTTTTAATTATCGGATTTTTAGGTAAGTTCTGGAATTTTATTCGGTTTTTTATAAGCTATATAAACATATTTGTCGCCGATTGTTTAGGGTTTTTGTCAAAAAGCCGGAGTGACTGATTTAAATTTTGAATGTGAATGAGTACGGTTAGCCAAGTTAAGGTTGATTGAGCTGGTACACAAGTGTATTGACATGGTTGATGATATTGTTAGGATGATAGTATTGATGATTAAGAAAGGGGAATTTTTTTTTTAATGCTTTGAAGGATACGCTTATCGAGTTATCTTAATTTCAGTGATTAAAGTGAAGCCTGTTTTTTGGTTGTTTCTGCCATAGGAAGCGAAACCTGATAAGTTCGCTTTTATATACAAAAGCAAATATTAATACTTTTGAATAGTTAAAAATTGAAACTTAAAATTTCTAAAACACCTTAAGGCATGAGTTTTTACTTTCATATCGAGCAATCATAATTGAATGTGTGTTGCATTTTAATTATTTGGTCTTTTTATCATTTGCTTTTCCTTTTTAGCAACTCTTGTGGTAACAAAAATGCGACAACGAAGTATTGCCTAATTTTTTTTTTTTATATTGAACTTCTTTGAGTGAATGCAATAAAGTGATTTTGTTTCGACATTCATTTAAATTTTATCATCAAAAAATTTGGCATCTTTAACAATTTTTATTTCTCATTACTGCTTGCTTTTCAATGTGCGATGTGGCATTTATTATGACAGAGAGTGTTGCCACCTTTTGGGTTTTGATCCTTCCAAATAAAAGGTACTGTGAATGCAAGTAAATTGATTCCTTGTGGCCATAGAAGTTTTAACAGTCATAAGTTGCTTCTTATTTATTTGGTTGCTCATACTTTGAAATCTTTGTGGTCGATCAGTACAGTTTTTTAATTTGAACATGTTTTCCTTTCCTCCCTTTCTCTATACCGATTCTGATTCAGTGATGGCATGCTTATTCCAAGAAGATATCTCAAAGTGAGTTAACAAGCTTGTCCTATTGGATATTTTTGTCTTGATATTTCTTTGCTGAAAGATATTGCAGCTTTCAATATGCCAGAAGACATAGAGTACCGCTGTTTTATTGGTAACCTTTCATGGTCAACATCTGATAGGGGCCTAAAAGATGCATTTGAAAAGTATGGAAATATTCTTGAGGCTAAGGTAATGAATCATGGAACTTTGTTTTCATGGCATCTCTTCTCTTATTAATTTTTTATTTTTTTAAATATTTGAATTCACTGATTATAATGATTGCATTTGAGCCTGGGCAAAATGTATTTTCTGTCATTTAATTTTTTAAACAAGATAATAGTTTTCATTAGTTCATAATCTTTCTGTGTCTTTGTTTTTATTTCTGGGCTCCCACCTTCATTTCTGAATATGTGACCCATCGCCCTTTTGAAAACTATTCTCTCCATCTACTGGTGTCAGTTTATGCTCCAATTTAGGGTGAAGGCAATGCAAAACCTGAAAGACATAAGCAGTTTAGATGACAATAATATGTTTTATGGAAAAAAAAACTAGTTATCATAGCATTATTTGTTGAAAGCATTATAACCGATAAACTGTTATGGAACTTTTTTATTATTTGAAAGTATTATGGCATTAATTTTCTGGTTTTGGCCTGCACTTCTAACTATATTATATAATGTTTTAATTATTCATAAACAACATTTGACTGAGAAAACTTTTGTTTGATTCAGGTAGCTGTTGACAAGTTTTCTGGCCGTTCTCGAGGATTTGGATTTGTCAGTTTTGATGAGAAATCAGCAATGGAGGAAGCTATTGAAGCAATGAATGGAATGGATTTGGATGGGCGGAATATAACTGTTGATAGAGCTAAGCCAAATCAAGGGTCAGGGAGAGATTATGATGGTGACCGTAACCGTGATCGTGGACGTGATCGTGACCACGATCGTAACCGGGGCTATGATGGCGGCCGTGGATCTAATGGCGGGGAGTGTTTTAAGTGTGGAAAACCTGGACACTTTGCTAGGGAGTGTCCTAGTGACGGGGCTAGGGGGGGCAAGTATGGTGGCAGGGGGGATCGTTTTGGTGGTGGAGGAGGTGGTGGTCGTTACGGTCCTGACCGGAATGGAGATCGATTTGGTGGGCGCAGCAAGGATGCAGGTAGTCGTGGGGGGTCTGGAAGCGATAGATACAATCGTGATCGTGCTGGACCATATGATCGTCGTGCAACTGGAGGTCCTCGTTCTGGATAAGATTACTGCTTCTGGTATGCATATTTACTTATTCTTTTTGGTTTTTAATTTCTTCTTTTCCTCATTTGATTTCAATTTTGGGATTATGATTGTACTGATGAAGCATTCTTTCATTGCAGTTGACGAACAAGGGGTGCTGGTTCTGTGCTCTGCGAAGCATGAAGTTCCTTTTTAACAGAATGTGCTCTCTCCGTTGTTGTCTGGGTGGAACAATATAATAGTTCAGTCCTTTGAACTGCGAAACTTGGCGCAAATCTACAACTATTTATGTGTTCCTAAATGCTGTGTTCGATGTTTTGGTATGATGGAGTCTTGTGCTTTCTTGACATGCACTTTCAAATATGGCCTTATGCTCTCTAAATGATCCATATTTTGTGACTCATGCATTGTCTACAGCAATTTCATTACTTCCGTCCGAGTTCTCATTTGCTTTTTTGAATGCCCAATTATGGAGGATGGTTTGGTCTTTGCATGGGTATATGGAAGAATGTTGGGGAGGGTTTCAGCCATTTGAACTTTGCTTCTCACTTGAGTAGAATCTTTTTTTAAAAGTAAATGCCCATTTTGGCTGCCTTGTTTTCAGTATCTTACTAATTAAACAGGAGTCAAGCGGGTAATTTGTTTTTCTTACATATTGCTTTGCTCTGTGCTAGATTTTAAATTAATAGTTTGTGCAGTATTAATGCTGTTAACATTTTGGCAGGATGCTTGGCTATTTGTGGCCTTTATGGATACTTGATTGGGTTTTGTTGCTAATTGGACATGGTTTTATAAACTTTAAAATTGCGAGTTTTTTGGGCGCAACAAGGGATCTGCATACTAATTGAATATAAGCACCCTCATGTTCTTCATGGCGCAGTGATGGAAGAGTTCCATTTGATCTAAACACATGGCAGGTTGTTTGGAAGCTCTTTGATGAGTTCGGCAACCGCTGTTGTTTGTTCCCACGAGCCTATTCTATGTTGCTCCGTGTGGGTGCAGATTGCCATTATTGCCTTGTTAGTGTACTGGGCCCTAGTGTCTTGATCTTTTGGCTAAAATTCACAAAAGTGGTTAACATAGTTCTTTCAGCTCAGATCGTGCTTTCCGAGTCCTATTTGGTTCCTAGTTTCAAAACTCTTTGATTTTGAGGGTTGATTTGCCTCTGCTGCGTAGGAGATTGGAGCATTCTTCTTAGCCCTTTCTGAAATATTGAAGGAAAATGTTCTTTGGTTCCTTCTAGGACTTGAATTATTGGTGTTTTTACAACTGCAACTTGGAAGCCTTGAGTCTTGAGTCAACCCTCTGCCCCTCATTTATTGATTTGCCTCTGCTGCGTAGGAGATTGGAGCATTCTTCTTAGCCCTTTCTGAAATATTGAAGGAAAATGTTCTTTGGTTCCTTCTAGGACTTGAATTATTGGTGTTTTTACAACTGCAACTTGGAAGCCTTGAGTCTTGAGTCGACCCTCTGCCCCTCATTTATCGGTGGGTCTGTTATAGATAGGCATGATGAAATGTTTTCTTGGTTTACATGCATTGCTGCCTACATGATTGTTGGTTGCGTTTATCTTTTTTGTTTCTTTGGATTATAATTACATGGTTGCTTTTGTCAAAAGACTTGTGTTGGTAGCCATGCGTACTCAAACTTGTATTCAGATTAGCTTAGGGACATGCTATGCGTCTCTCAGCTTGTATTCAAGTTCTTGTTCTCTGTGTTGGTGCCAGATGTTTAGTTATGTTAATGTAGGCATGTATGTAGCATTGGCGTTTCTTCAAGGTCCAGATGGTTGGTTAGCTGGCCTTTATTTTAAGCTGAGCTTGCACAAATGGTAGTAGGACCTGAATTGGCCTCTGTAACAAAGCTTCAGCTATGTATTTGCCATGTAGTTAAATAATTAGGATTCAATGTATTTAAATATTTAAATAAATAATTTGAAAATAGAATGTTGCATTTGTTTTTTTTTTTTGGTGCGAAAAATATAATAAACTTTTATTACTCAAGAACAAGTCTGTTACAGCTCACACCTAGACTATCATTCTGCAAAAGACTATAAATGCTCTGAGGGGGGGTTTTGATCAACCATGGTGTCAGTCCCACCAACATGAGCGAGATTGGCCAAGAGATCTGCACATCTATTAAGAACACCATATATGTGAACTATTGAGACTTACCACTCTCTACTCAAGAGTTCTTGGCACGCTCTGAGAACACCAGTGAATGGATCATTGCTGCTTATCGGAGAGGTGATCTTCACGGCAACCACGGAATCTGATTCAACAATAACATTCTTAAAACCAAAATCCCAAGCTAAACATAGACCAGAATAGATAGCAAAGAGTTCTGCCCTTAGGATAGTTTCCCAACCTAGTCTTCTGACAAAGCCAACTATCCACAGCCATCATGGTTTCGCAACAAGCCACCAGCTGCTGTCTGACCTGTATTAGAATAAGCAGAGGCATCAATATTAATTTTAATACTACCTGGTGAAAGAGGTTTCCATGAAACAAAGATTGCTCTCCTCTGCAACACGCGATCAATAACCTTCTCATAGGCTTGTACTTCCCTTATGTAGTTTAAAATAATATTAGCAGCAGAGTGTGGCCACTCAAAACTCTTTTTCGAAAACTAATTGGTTTCTCCATCGCCATACAAATCAACAAGTGTAACTAAAGAAAGTTGACCACTTGATATTATCCCCAAAAACAAAGTCATGTTAAAACAAATTGCTGCTTAACCACTGCTTAGCGTTTGTTACCTGCCAAAAATCCGAATTATGGTCCGGTTTCCAACAAGTCATAAGGCTTGAGATAAAGCACACTCCCTTAGAACATGCACAAAATCCTCTGTTTCTGCAGCACATCTTGGACATTTAGCATCCGCAGTAATGCATCACTTCATACAGTGTTCCCGAGTTAGCAACCGTTCATGTAGTGCTATCCACAAGAAATATTTTATACGTTGTGGTATGTTCAAATGCCACAACTTTGACCAATTCAGATCTGGTTCGCCCACCCTTTTCATCAAGTAAGCAGATTTGACTGTAAAAACTCCATTTGAGGAAGCAGACCAATCAATTGAGTTACTTTATTTTCAACTCCGAATAGCCTCAAACCATTCTAATAGACAATAATGGTGTTTCTGAAGGACTAATATTTGGCACACTATATCAGTGAATCATAATTCATTAATTCATACAACATGTTATTTTGTTAATTCATTAATTTAAAACAATAATGTGTAAAAAATATTAAATTTATTAATTAGGGAGGCGTCATGATTATATGATTTATAAACAGTGTAGCTTCTTATTTTAGAATGGATAATTATTACACACTGACAGTGGAGTTTTTTTACTCCACAAGCAACGTTAAGATCGTAACACATGTCCTGTTTTATTTATTTTAATATTTTTATAAGACACATGTCATGATCTTAACGCTGCTTGTGGAGTAAAAAAACTCCACTGTCAGTGTATGTAATAATTATCCTTTTAGAATAGATGTTTAATTTTTTTTTTTTACTTTTTCACTTAACACGTGCATTTATAAGGAAATGTTGTATTTTTTTTTAAAAATTTCAATTAATAAAATTAGTATAATGCTTTCGGGAATTCATTGACTTTAATCTCGTATGCATAGCTTTGATAGGCTTGATATCACATGTAAATATTAAATCTAAGATCGTTATATGAAAATTAAAATATCAAGTAATTTGTTTGGGTAAATAAATTGAAAGCGGAAACAACTTTTTGACTGATTAATCCTCTTATGGTAGCTTTATTTTTATAGGAGAAATATTTGATAATTGAAAATAGGAATGAGATTGCTTGAATCTGAATTCAAATTTTATAATATGTTATAATTCTTTTTTAATTACTCTATCTAGAACTTTATTTTAAATTAGTTATGGTAGCTTTATCTTAAATTAGTAATGAAGAGATTTGACCAAAAAAAAAAAATTAGTAATGAAGAGAGAATTATATTTTTTTACTTCTCAACATAGGAGCTTTCTCTCTCTCTCGTCTTCTCTCTTGGAAAAAAAAAAGAGTTTTCTAGGTTTGTTAAGGTTTCTTTAACCTTTGTTAATGTTTTTTCTTTCTTATCTCCTTGAGAGTCTAGTGATTTCTTGAGCTTACATAAATTTTTTGCTTGTGTATAGGCTTTTTTGGTGTCAATTTCTTTCTTTTTTTTTCATGTTTTTCTTCTTTTTCTAGGTTTTGCTTTATTCGTTTTCTTTTGCAGGAATTACAATGAATATAGGTCATGTTTGGTGCATAGGATGATGTAACGACCCTTTTTACCAAAATCTAGACTAACTTTTTCCTTTTTCTTACAGTTAGTTGGGCTGTGCTTAGTATCTCAGATTTATTCTTAAGCTATATTTACATTAGCTAAATCAATATCTTATAATCACTTTGGTCCCAGTTCAAATTTTCTAACTAAGCATGCAATCACATATTAAAATTATACTACTTAACATTATTCATGTCCACCAAGATTGCATGCATCATTACTTACCATAAATGTATTAAGTGTTTCCTTTATTTACATCCCCCTACTATAAAAGTACTGAAAAACAAGTCTGAATATAAAATAGATATCTATACATCATGTACCTTCAAGGACGATACAAAAACCTCGAAGGACGTGTCAGAACCCCTCGTACAGATCACCTACTGCAAATAATTTGGAAGGCGGAGGGGGGGGGGGGGGTGAGCTTTTTGGAAAGCCCAATAAGGAATACATATAAAGAGACAGATACCGTAAGCTATATGCAAGTATTCTAAAACGATTAATAAATTCTAAATCATAAGGGATATTTCTAAAATATGGCATCTTATCCAGCAAGAAATTTGTGTATTCTGAAAATCATATATAAACCAAATCAGTACAACAGATCACTTTAACAAAGTCATGCCATGCAAATATGTAAACAGTCGTCTTCAGAAATCATATCATATTTCAAATCGAATCATAAAAATCCGTACAAAATCATTTTAAGATTTCAGAATTCAATCATATCAGTCTGTATCATATCATTTTCATATTCAGAGTTCGAAAATCAGATATTCAGAAATCATTTAGAAATCAGGAAATAACAGAAAGTGGAGACATGGCAGTAACTCGGTATACATCAAGCAGCAAAGATATCCCATAGGGATAATAATAGATAGACGTATGGCCATAGTCCAAGTGGTCTACAGTGAACACTGATCAAGTGTCATTTGTGACTGCTGCGGACTGGATCAAATCACACAGCAACATAGTGCGCAAACTTCATATCAGATACAAATACTGTAGGCCCCGAAGGTCACACTACAGTCAGATACTATAGGCCCCGAAGGTCACGCTATAGCCAGATACTACAGGCCCCGAAGGTCACGTTGCAGCCAGATACTGCTTGATCCAAAATATACAGCAGTCCAGATACTGCAAGACGACGGTTAGCCAGTGTCTCAAAACATAAGTTTCATAGTTCAGAGTTCAAATCCGTAAGTCAAAACATACAAATATTTATAAAAGTTCATAAAACAAATCATTGCATAAAATCAGAATTATTTTCCAAATATTTAAAAACTTAATAATTTCCAAAATATATAAAGAAATAGGTTTTAGTACCATAATTTATAATAAATCCATAAAACCAAATTTAAGCTAGAAAAGTCACAAGTCTTTAAAATCATGCAATTTAATAAGCTTTCAATAAAAATTGAATTCTTTAGATAATTCATGCTAATGCAGAGTTTTATAAATCTAAATTCGAAAGAGCATTTTCAAAAAATCATAAAGATTTAGAAATCAATTAAAATGTAAGGAATTCCAAAAATCCGAAAACTTCATAACTTTTCATAAATATTTCTAAGACACTAACGTTAGAAAATTTTCATAAAATAAAATTTACTTTAAAAATTCATGAATATACTAAAATCATGCAATTTAATATTTTCAAGACTGAATTCCTTAAAAAGTTCTAGTGTTAAAAAAAGTTTTCTTAGCCTTCTAACCGAAATCGCAGAAATCAATATTCTTACGAAAATTCGATAGCATCGCGATATTAAATTTCTAAAGTCTCTTGCAAAGCATACGCAATTCATAAAACACAATGCAATTGATCTTAAAATCTTTCTAGTATATCCTACGTTCTTTATACATATCCCTTACCTCAATCAAGCATAATCGAAATCAAATCAAGCAGTCCTGTAGTCGATATTCAACAATTGAGCTTGTATAATCCACTCACCAACTTACTCCCGGACTGCAGAAAAGTTATTTAAATATTTTAAATTTTTAGATCATCACTATCTATTCAACTCAATTGAGAATTCTACAATTTAACATCTAACCATATAATCACCAACTCTCTATTCCATTTCATGCTCTATTGTATAATCATTCAATTTAATAATCCTTTATAGCCCATATAATATAATTCTAGCGCGGATTTATATAAAAAGCTTACTTACTCCGAGCTTAGCGCGAGCACACACCAAGATTAGCTAAACAAGCGTTCGTCTTCCATTTGTTGTGCTACACATTCAAAACTTATAAATTGACTTAGTACCATCTAACTAAAATTCTATATTATACTTATAAAAATTCAAGGCTTGTTATAATAATTTTCTTACAAATATTTATTCTAAAGCTTAAGCAAAGTATCATAATTTTCACCTTTATTTTCTTTTACTTTTCTTTCTTTCCTTGGCGTGAACAACCTTGGCAGCTCATCTTTCCTTGGTTACACCCTCTTAAGCATTTGAAATATCACTATTATTTAATGTCCAAACATCATCGTAATCAGCCTAGTAAAATAGCCCTTAACAGACCTGCTTCACGCCTCACAAACAGTCCACTTCCACCATGTTCTTCAGCCCTTGGTTCTGACCCCTATACCTCTTCCTTCTTGCTTATGTTTTTAGCCTTGAAAGACACGCAAATTAACTACAAAAGCAACTGAACAACACTTTCTTACGCCTCTATTCAGGCTACTCAGAGGCTCCCTGTTTTAGCCTTCTACAAATGCTCGAACGCCACTCCAAGGCAACACCAAACTAACTTCCAAACTCAGCTCAAAATCAACCTCTGATCATCTGAAACACAGCCTCCTGATGCTTCTGTTCCAGCCCTGGAAATAGCCTTTTACTCCACCATGCAACACCTAAGATTAATCTTAAAACATTGCTAGCATTCCAGACACTCAGCACCTAAGAAAGCTGTAAAAAAAAACCTGATCATTCTCAACACCCAAAGTGCCATCCGAAAGAGCCCCCTTGCTGCCGCATCATTGCTTCCTAACATGAAGTTCAACCGCGTTCTGCTTCCATCATCCAAACACCACCCGCTTCAGCCTTGTTCTGTTATACTCCCTCACGTCCTCTCTCTTTCTCCCGCTCGGTTTCACCCTTTACTGCTTCTTTCTTTTCTCTTCTTCACCGAATGGTTGCTGCACCTCTTCTTTCTCGACTCCTTCCTTTGCTGCAATTTCTCGACCTTTCTCTATTCTCCACTACTACATTACTTTTTTTTTTTACACCGAGAATGAGGGAAGACCAGTGACTCTTGTTGTTGATCTATATTTTTTTTTGACCGACAAAATGAAGTCAGCAGCCCCTACTGTTGCCCTGATTCAAATCGAAGGGAGAGACATCGTTTTACCCCCTGTTTGCACGCACCAGTCGACCTCTCCAAGAGCTTGGTTTTTCAGCCTCTTCTTCCTCACTTGTTCCTTTCAAAACACAAGAACTTCAGTCTTCTACACAGCCTGTCCAAACAGCCTCCCAAAACAACAAATTTCATTTTCTTTTTCTTACTCATTTTAACCCGAGACCCTTACTTCAGGCAGCATTGCAAACGCCTGGCTTCATCTCTTTCGCCTTGAGTTCTCCTTCCTTAAACCTTGCCTGTCGATGCAAATGGGAAAGCTAAATGATTATACAATGGTGAGGAAATGGTGGTCTTGGTACAGTGGAAGATAAAAGAAAAGAGGAGAAAAGGGTGAGTGGCCAACGATGATGATGATGGACGGTGATAGTGTGAAGATTTTGTGGCAGGTTGTGATGAGTGCTAATGGGGTTTTGTGCTGCCTTAAGCTTCTTCAAGAAGTCTTGTTATATTATTATTATTTTTATATACAGAGTCATCGGGTTCGGTTCTTCTCTACGTAGATATATATATTTTTATAGTAGAGATGGTGAGTTGGTCTATCTCATGGCAGACGTGAGAAATGGGAAAATTAGGTTAGGTGTTTGCTTTTGCAGACATTAACCAACCGAACAAGTTTCAGTGAGAAGCTTGTTTTCTTTTATATTTATATATATATATATATATATATATATTTTTCACTCATATTTATTTATATATGTTTTATGTGTGTAGATATATATACACATATACACTCACTTATATATTTCTTATTTCTTAATTGATATATATATATATATATTTGCTTAAATTATAATTCCTTAGTGCTTAATATAATCGATCTCCTAGAATTTAGAAATCACTTAATTAAAATAAATCTCCATGTGATTTATCGAAATACTTTAATCCAAATACTATTTCCAAAAATCTTAAGTCTATCAATTTGCCTAATTTTTCAAAGAATTTCAAAATTATCATTTACTCCAAATTAATATACTGATTTCTATTTACTATGGTCAAAATTTACGGTTATCACAGATGATGATAGGATAAGATAATATAAGATTAGATTATATCATCCTATCTTATGTTTGGTGTGTACGAGGATTAAAAATAGGATATGATGATTTTTTATGTCTTTTACAATATTTGTTATGTGTAAAATTAAAAATAGTATAAAATGATTTTTTTAAGTACTCTTTTTTAAAGTAACATAATTTAAATTTATAATTTTTTTGTTATAAATATAAATTAAAATTTGAATATTATTTATAATACTATAATTAATAGTTCAATTTATTAGCTAATTTAATAAAAAAATAACTTCTAAAAAATTTATATTACTTTTTCAAAAAAATTATTTTGTTAAGAAATGAATTTTTATAAAAAGCATTTTCTGTATTTTTTTCATTTTTTCCTTTTTGTTTTTATTTCTTTTATATGATTTAAATTTAAAATAATTTTTATTGTAAATTAAATATATATTTTTTAGAAAATTGAGTTTTTCTTGAAAATAAGTTTTTTTTAATTACATTAGATTTCCAAAAGACTATTCTTAAATATTTTTCTTTATTTTTATGGTTTCTTTAGCTTCTTTTTTTTTGTCAATTATAAGGAAATATCGAAAACAAAAAAAAAAGAAAAATACAAGTTAAATTTAATAATTCAATTTTGATGAATTAAAAAATATATAATTTCTAATAATTTATGATTAATAGTTATTTTTCTTTCTTTTTTTTTCAGGCAAAAAGAAAAAAATTAAGAAAGAAAAAATAAAAATTTAAATGTAAGAAAAAACTAGTTAAAAATATATTTTATAATAATTTTTATGTTTGAAAATTTATTTTCTAAAAAATAGTTTTAAAAAATGTGTACAAGAAAATATTATTTTATCAAAATTATAGTTTTTCTTTAATCAAAAACAGCAAAAAAAAAAAGAAAGAAAAAGAAGGAAAAAAATTATATTAACTAATTAAAGATCCTTATTATTTTATTAAATGTTTAAGTTAATTTTTAAATATAAATGTTAAGGATAAAATAATAAAATATGAGTATTTATTTCTAATCCTATGGGATTAGGAATAATCCTAACCTTTTGGAGAGTATTGGGTTATCATATACTAAGAGGATGACTAACCCTCCTTGCAATCGAATCCTCCCATTAATGTGTGCACTAAACATAAGATAGGATAATTATCATCATATCCTATCCATCATCCTATGCACTAAACATGACCATAGATTTTATGTTGGCAGGGTAACATAAGTGATGCGTTCTTGAACCCTCTATTTGTTTGGTTGCAGAACTAATTTGGTGATTTTTAAAGGTATAAAAAAATGGATGATGAGTTAGAGATTGATTTGGTTTTGCCAAGGGAAGTTTTGTTGAAAAATACTTAATGTACGTTGGTTGACAGTATCTTAGCTGACAAAGTTTTAAACAAAAAAGGAGTATTAGGGGTTTTAAGATGTATTTGGTCATCTAGCATGGTGGTGGATATAAGGGAGTTAAATGTAAATTTGCATGCAAGAGCGTTTGCAAATAAAGAAAACATGGAGAAAGTACAAGAAAATGTGCCATGGAAGATTATAGGACATTGGTCGTGTGAGAACCAGTGATTTTGTACTGTACATGTACAAATATTTAATTATTAATTCATTATTGAATTATTTTGAATTTATTTTGTAAATTACAAGTAAATAGAGATGTGGGTCCCACTTAGATTTTGTACCCATATATTATTATGAATGTGGAAAGAGAGTACCGACAGTGTAATAATGATGAGGAGAAAATTTTAGAGGCTTGAAGTTGTCTTATTTTCATTATTTGGAGTTGTTGGCAAACAAATTGGGAAATGACGGTTATGTCTCGAAACTATTTTCAATAATTGTGCCCAAATTTAAAGTGAGTTGTGATGAAGTAAAAATACCATATTATTCTACATGAAAAGGACTTTAAAATAGTGGCCTTGGATTTAGTTAAAACGGTGTTATAATCAGAAATTTACGCGATTTACTCGGTAAGGGTAAAATCATAATTTCTCATAATCCGTGCATCGTGTATGGATGAAACCACCTCCAAGCATCAAAATACATCCATTATGAATTTTTGGTGATGGAAGCTGAATTTTTGGAGCTCAAGTACACGGTTACGGAAGCTTAAAGACAAGAAATGTCTGAAAAGTTCATAACCATGGGCAAAATGGTAATTTCTCAATAGTGTAGTGTTGGCTCTTATAGGCTATACCGAGAGGGGGGTGAATCGGTTTTTAACTAACCTTAAGCTCGTTTTTCGGTTTCTCTAAATTCTCTAGCCTATATTGATATTTTCTTTTTCTCTAGGCTACTCAATTATACAATATAAATTTAACACAATAAACACTAATATAATTGCAAATAAGTAAAGAGAGTAAGGATAGAGAAATGTACGCAAGTGATTTATAGAGGTTCAGCAACCTTGCCTACGTCTTCTACCTTGAAACGCTCCCAAGGATTTTTCCCAAATTCACTATCTTTGAATTTGTATTACACTCCCTCTTTTTCTAGGCTAAAGAGAAACCTCTCTCTTTTTCTAGGCTCAAGAGAAACCTCCCTCTTTTTGTTAGGCTAAAGAGAAACCTCCCTCTTTTTGTTAGGCTAAAGAGAAACCTCCCCTTTTACAAGGAATGAATTGGTTTACAATGGGTGTAATCAAAGAAGGCCTCTAAGTAGGCAAATGATTACAAAGATTAAGCACAAGGAAAAAGCCTATACAATATTTGTGCTATTCTATACAAGGAATATGAGAGTGATAGAAGATATTGAATTCTAGCTCTTGAACTCTTTGATTTGCTTGAAGAGATGAAGAAATTGAAGAATGATATGTCTTGGGTGCTCTCTCTACTTTCTTCAGCTTCCTAGCCTCTATTTATAGTCCATTGGATGTGTTCTAGAAGTTGGTTGGAGCCAAAACTTGAATATGACCGTTGTGTCTCACAAAACTAGCCGTTACAGCACTTTTTCGTCGCGACGGATCGATCCCATGCCCAAAGGGATCGATCCCTTTAGTCCAGAAGCTTAATTCTTGGCTTGAGGGACCTTGGAAGTCATTCTGCCATAAAGGGATCGATCCCTTTTCTCAGGGGATCGATCCCTTTGATCAGGGGATCCATCCCTTCAGACAGGGGATCCATCCCTTACAATATTCATTTGTGTTTTCTAGGTCTTTAGGCATTAAAAATATTCTAAAACCAATTTTGAGTATTTTTAAATATGACATGATTTTGAAAACATGAATTTGAGTCCAAAAAATTTATCAAGTAATTTTCTCAAAATATATTCAATAATTTCATAAGAAAATTACTTAAACCAATAATTAAAAAATGTTTTCTAAATTGATTAAAGCCAATAAAGATATTCAATTAAATCATGGTTTTATATTTGATAAAAGCACTTAATATGGTTTATGAAAATCATAATTGATGAAGCAAATTTACAATATGAATCAAACATTTAAGATTACTTAAGTTTTTGTCATTTCAAAATATATATGTCAATTTAAAGCTAACATGTAGAAATTTCTACAAATTTCCTATGGATGGCCGGCCACTATTCACTCTCTTCTTCTTCACTTCTCATGACACAAAGAAAGAAAAGAGAAAAAAAAGAAAGAAAAAGTCAACAAAAACAACTAAAAGCTAGATTTTCTCACCAAACCATTGACTAGGAAATTTCTCTACTCTCTCTCCTCTACCTACCTATACCAATAGATCATAGAAAAAGTGGCAAAATAAGGAGAAAGGGGACCTCAAATTTTCGATCAAGTTACGTGTGTTACTATGCATTTTGTTTCTTTGGAATTTAAAGGTGTAGGAAAATTAATATAAGCTTGCTAAACATGTTCATACTATTGGATTTGGTCAAAAGCGGATAAATGAAATTTTGCCATGGAAGGGGACATTCGACCAACATGGGTTCCTTATGGAATCATGGGTTTTCATGCATGAAATGGATGCTAGATGATGTAATGAGAGTGGTTAAGTAAGAATCTAACACTAAATTGTTGAATTTCCATGAGAAATTCAAGATGGAAATTTGGCCATGGTGAAAGGTAAGGGTTTCATGGTTGATTTTGATGATTTGAGGGTAGATTATGACTGTAGGAATTACAAGGAGTCTGCTGGTATGCTCGGATTTAAATTTTGATGCAAAACGAAGAAGTTACGTTATACTTCCAGTAGAATTTATATTGCAAAAATAATTGTAGTGTCTAATATGGCTGCATTTAGATATGAACAATAGCTCAAAAATAAGTATTTAATGAGCTAATAATTTTAATGGAATTATTTGCAGCTCGGAAGAATCGGATTTCGAGGGGTGCACAGTAAGAGTTCGAATACGCTACACAGGTAAGGGATGCGTATGTAAACTGTAGCGATATTTCGAATGCATATTTATTATGCAAATAATTTATTATGAATATTCTTGAATTGAGTTGCATGAAAATCTGTGGAATTGAGGCTGTTTGTGAAAATTGAAACTGTGTTTAATTTGTAGGAGGGCTAGGATAATGGCAGCCGTTATACTACTGAAAATTTATAGAATATTTTCTAAAAATATTAGAAAATATTTAATTATATGATTTTATGATTTCCTAGCCTTGAAAAAGAGGAATTTATTATTTTTCATAAAACATGAATATACCAAAAATATTATTTAAATATTCATGTTACTGCTTTTGATGAAATCGAGATTATTGAAAATTCCTTTTATATGTTCTATAGTAAATGAAATGGTTTCCATGATGAAATGGTGATAAGTGAATATTTTATAATTATTTTCAGAAATATTCACTATATGATTCAATAAAATCCTTTATGGACTAATTGAAGAATTACTAATTTTATTTATTTCCGTAAAGGTGAAATGATTGTGAAAATGCTATTTTGAGATTGCTAGGCCCCATGTCATGTCGATATATGATATGTATGTAGTCCCGGTTGACACCTGATCGGTGTTCGACTGAGGACTATCCTAGACTATGGCCATAGATCTTACATGATTATTATTACCCTACAGGGTACTTTCTCTCTAGCATGATATATTCTGGGTGATGCCTTAGTCCCCACTTTTATGGGATATGAAATGATATATGATATGGAAAAATGTGTTTAAATGAAAAAGGATATGAATATGTTTATATGAAAAGGAAAATGATTTTTAATAGTTGACTGTACTACATGGAGTACGTACTGTTTATGATTTTTAGAGCGACATGTGAAATCAGTTTAAATGAGAATTATGATTTATTTAAACTAATATTCTTTTAAGGAACTTATGCATATTAGTTTATTTTATTTAAATACTTTATTTTATAAAAGCATTATTTTGAAAAGGATATGAAATGAAATGGAAAATTATTAATCTCAACAACGGTATTTACTCCCTATAGTCACTTCTAGGCTCCGGGAGAAGACATGTATTTCAAAATATCTTCCTTACTCCATCTGGATCCCTAGCTGACTATAGTATCTTTACTATTTCGGTTCCTAGAGTACTTATAGGAAAATGAGGATTTTATTGCATATAGATTTCGGAATATATAGTTTTGCATACAATTCTCTTACTGAGCCGTTGTTTGCTCACCCTTTTATTTCAACATCTACAGAATATTTCCAGTGACTGCGTGATTTGCATATGAGGATTGTTGGCTGCGCATTTTAGTGCCCTGAGGCAATGAGTTTATATCTTGGAGGTATAATCATATAATTTTATATGTTCAGATTTGTTTTACAGTACTACATTGTTGTATGTAAATGATAAATAAATTCCGATATGTAAATATTACATATATTAATGTTAAATTCAAATTTTAAATGATTATTGTGAGAAAAAAAAGAAAGTAAGACATCACAGACAGCCCAACTATATGAAATGTGTGAAAAAGCGTAAAATAATGTGGACACGGGATATGACAGTTTTATTGGTATCAGAACGAGGTTGGTCTAATGTCTGTCAGTGTCTTAGGATAAAGTGAAATGGTTTATATCCCCTGTAGTACTGTATAGTCTGGATATATAAATAAGTCACTAACCGAAAATCGATAAATTGTTTGTGCTGTGCAGAAATGACTGGACGTAGGGGTAGACGAGGTAGAGGACGCGGTAGGGCGATACCTATTCTAGAGCTAGTACCGGAGCCTACCTCAGAACTCGCACTCCCTCTACAGCCTAAGAGCCCTAATACCAGGATGAATAGGATGGAGCAGATATTAGCGGATTTTATCACTACGTATAATGCTGATCGAGCTGCTGATAGAGCAGAAAGGGAAAGGGCAGCCGTAACTCCACCAGTTGCACCACCTCCACCACCTCCTACACAGCTTATTCCTGAGCCTCAACTTGCACCTCAACTAGTGCCGCAGGCACAGGCCGTACCACCCGTGCCACCAGTACAGCCACCCAGGGATGTAGAGTCTTATTATGATATGGCTATGGTGCGGCAGTTTACTAAGCTTAATCCGTCGAAGTTTAAGGGTGATAAGGACCTACTGGTGGCAGAGTAGTGGATTACAGTGGTAAAGAAGTTGTTTCGGTACATGAGGTGTACAGATACAAAGAAGGTTAGACTAGCAGTGTTCCAGATGATAGATGATGCGGAGCACTGGTAGAAGTCCGCACAGACAATTTTGTTTGCCCAACATTCGGTGATTTCTTGGCAAATATTTGAGGATGCATTTCACCGCCAGTATATTCCAGATACTGCCCAAAAGAAGTTACAGCAGGAGTTTATAGAGTTAGTACTGGGCAGCATGACGATGGATCAATATGAGACACGGTTTATGACACTTAGTAGATTTGAGCCATTGACACAGATTAATGAGCAGCATAAGATTGATCAGTTTAAGACTGGGCTGAGACCTTCGATTAGATCGAAGTTGGCTCCGTTTGACATCAGGACTTATGATGAGATACTTAAACATGCTCAGTTATGCGAGCAGGATTTTGAGCAGTTTCATACCGAGCCGACATCGAAGAGTAAATTTAAGGGAAAGGGTAAGGCGAAGAGGGGCACATAGGACAGAGTGGGCAGGGATCAACCTAAGAGGGCTAGACCGTCGGGCATCCAGATTACAGAGGTCCGAGTTACGAGATCAGCCCCTACCGCCCATACTACTGGCCCTACCTCTACACAGAGGGGTCTTGCGACTAGGTGTACGATGTGTGGTAGGTCGATTGGTTCATGGCCTTGTTATCTGTTGACTAAGGCCTGTTTTAGATGTGGGCAGACAGGGTATTTGATGAGAGATTGCCCGATGATACGGGAGTCAGCTGCATCTACCACTCCAACCCCTATTCCACCATTACTAGCACCAGCAGCTCCAATTGAGACTGAGAGAGCTACACCCTCACAGCCTGGACCAGAGACCACTGCAAAGAAGGGTAAGAAGCCTGTGACTTAAGGACGGGTGTATGCATTAGACCAGGAGACTGCTGATGCACCTGTGGATGTCATTAAAGGTAAAATCTATATTTTTGACATATCAGTCATAGCATTACTTGATCCTGGCTCGACTCATTCATTTATATTGCCTGCTTGTGCTAACAGAGTTCCTGTAGAACCGGAGCTGTTAGGATACACTTTACAAGTAAATACACCGTTTAAAGAAGTTTAGACGACTTATGTAGTGTATAGAAAATTGTAAAGTAATGGTAGGAGAGAAGAATACAACAGCTAACCTATTTTTGTTAACGATGTACGATTTTGATGTAATATTAGGAATGGATTGGTTAGCTGTAAATTTTGTTAGTTTAGATTGTTATACTAAGTTTATCATCTTCTATAAACCAAAACGCTACGTTGTAAAGCTTTATGATAAGTTATAATAAAACGATATGTTTACTAAATTATTTCAATGTTATATGAATGTGTTGAAGGTTATATTGCCTACGTGGAGAATGTGGAAAAGAGACGCCTTGAGTTGCATGATAATCCTGGGTCAGGGATTTTTCGGACGTATTCTCGGAGGAGTTACCAGGGTTATCGCCGAATAGGGAGATTGAGTTTGTTGTTGAATTGGTACCCGGCACTGAACCCATTTCTAGGCCCCCGTATAGGATGGCATTGACAGAGTTGGAGGAGCTTAAGAAGCTGCTCTAGGAGCTATTGGATAAGGGGTTTATCCGTCCTAGTGTATCTCTGTGGGATGCACCGATTTTATTTGTCCGGAAGAAGGATGGGAGCCTTCGGTTGTGTATTGATTACGGATGTTGAATAGGGTTACTATCAAGAATAGGTATCCCCTGCTCAGGATTGATGGTTTGTTTGATCAGCTAAGGGGTGCACAGGTGTTTTCTAAGATTGATCTCCCATCAGGTTATCATCAGCTTAAGATTCGAGATTCGGATGTTCTGAAGACAGCATTTCAGACTCGATATGGACACTATGAGTTTCTGGTAATGCCGTTTGGGTTAACTAATGCCCCTGCAGCATTCATGGGCTTGATGAATGAGGTGTTTAAGCCCTATCTGGACAGGTTCGTGATTGTATTTATAGATGACATTTGGGTGTACACTAAGTCTCCGGAGGAGCATGAGCAGCACCTTCGTATAGTTCTACAGATCCTCAAAGACCGAAGGTTATATGCTAAGCTCAGTAAGTGTGAGTTCTGGCTGGATCATGTGATATTTTTGGGACACATGGTGTCAAAGGACAGGGTATCGGTTGATCCGTCTAAGATAGAGGCCATAATTCAGTGGGAGAAGCCTACGATTGTGACTGAGATCAGGAGTTTCTTGGGTCTAGCCGGATATTACTAACAGTTTGTTGAGGGGTTCTCCAGATTATCTACACCGTTGACCCGACTCACAAGTAAGGATGTCAAATTCGAGTGGTCAGATGCGTGTGAGCGCAGCTTCCAGGAGTTGAAGCGGAGACTTACTACAGCTTCAATACTAACCCTTCCCAACGGATTTGGTGGATTCTCGGTATATACAGATGCATCCGCGCAGGGATGAGGGTGTGTCTTGATGTAGAATGGTCGGGTTATAGCATATGGTTCTCGACAGCTAAAGGAGCATGAGAAAAATTACCCGACCCACGATTTGGATTTAGCCACTGTGGTATTTGCACTGAAGATATGGCCGCACTATTTATACGGTGAGACCTTCCAGATCTACACAGACCATAAGAGTCTGAAGTACTTGTTCTCGCAACGTGAGTTGAATATGAGGCAGCGGAGATGGATGGAGCTGCTTAAGGATTATGACTGCGAGATATTATACCACCCAGGGAAAGCTAACGTGGTGGCTGTCGTAACGGTTTCGAGCTCGACGATTTTGAAAAACATTTAAAAACAAAGAGGAGTTGCCAACAATCTTTGTCTAGGTGTGATTGGTTACCTAAAAATATTTATCTTTTTAACAAAATCTCAAAATTAATTAAGTTTTATTAAAAAGACAATTTGGGTCTGCGAAAACAAAGTTGGGTCCGGGAGTACGGTTACACGTGGGGAAGGATTAGCACCCCCACGACGCCCGTTAAAAAACGGTACCATAATAATCATGTGTTATCCTTTAATTTTAATAAAATAGTCTCAATTTAATATTTAAAATTAATTCCTGTTTTATTCTATAATCAATTTTATTCCTTTTATTCAAAATCATTTTTTATTTGTATTAATTTTGAAATATTTAAGTTTTATTTTTTATTTGAAATAAGTGAAAATCTTTTGTATTGAAAATTATTCCGAAGTACCCCAATACTCTGGTAGCATTTCAGATAATTTCCTCACCTAGAGATTTCTTAAGAATCACTACTTGTGAGTTCTATAGAATCTCATCATCGGAAGATTCACACTCACTTCGAAAATTATTATGAATGCACATGATGCAAACAGGTAAAAAATGATGCAAATGAATTTTTAATTTTTTATGTAAATATTTCTTTATTTATTTTAAATAAAAATTTTTATTATTGAAAAATTGCACTAAGTATCTCAATACTCTGGTAACACTTAGTGAACTTCTCTCACCTAGGGATCAGTCCAGAAATCACTACTTGTGAGTTTCATAACATCCCATCATCGGAAGAATTCCATTTTATTTTCGTTTTTAATATTTATGCATATGGGATTATAAAAAGAACTTTATATTTTAATTTTGACTAATGAAACTCTTATTATTGAAAAATTTAGCTAAATATCCCAATACTCTGGTAACATTTAGCTAATTCCTCTCACTTAGGGATCAATCAAGAAATCACTACTTGTGAGTTTCATGACATCCCATCATCGGAAGAATTCCATTTTATTTTGAAATTAAGATTTATTATCTTGATTCTTTCAATTATTCCTTTTTATTAAAATTCTATTATTACTTATTTAATTAATTTAACTACCATTCTTTACCTTTGGAAACTTTACTATGATTAAGTTTTATTGGTTTAATTATTTTGTATTTATGTATTTCTAAAAGTCCCTTTTTGTTTATTTCTCTCAACTGTTTCTATTACCTCTTTTGTTTTTATTAGTCTTCATTTAATTAATAATTTTCTAAACACTTTTTATTTGTAAAAACTCATCATTGTATATATTTATTTATTTTTTAAAATAATAATAATAATAATAATAATAATAATAATAATAATAATAATAATAATAATAATAATAATAATAATAATAATAATAATAATAAATAAGCATGAAATTGGATATTGAGAAATAATACCGAATATCCTAATACTTTGGTAACATTCGATATAATTCCTCTCACCTAAAGTTTTTCGAAGAATCGCTACTTGCAAGTTCTACGAAGACTTATCATCGGGATTTCATGCTTATTTCATTTTATTTATTTATTGATTTATTATTTTTATATATTTTTTCTTTATTTATTATTCTCCTTTAACTCACATTTCATTTTTCTTAGCAAAATTGTCTAATAAAAATTTCTTTTATTTTAAAGCTATGTTTTTATGTATACTTTATGTATATATGTATTTTATGTCTTTATTTATATTCTATGTACAAAATATATGTATTTATGTTTTAAAGCTATATATTTTCATGTATTTACATATATGTATTTTACACACTTGTTTACATACATTTTTAAACTATATATTTATTTCCTTTTATATACTTATTATTATATGTATTTTATGTACATAAAATTTATATACTTTAACACTATATATTTTACATATTTTATATGTTTTTCTATATTATATTATTCTATTTATTTACTTATTTATTATTATCATTTATTTATTTATTTATTTATTTTTTTGATAACACCTAAAACAAATTATTCTATAAAACAAATAAATAAATAAATAAGAAATATACCCAAAACAGCCCAAAAGAGGGCCCAAAGGTTAGGCCCAAACGGCAGAGGCGCGGACTGGAGCTGCTGGGTTGGAGCGGGTTGTGGCGCACGGGTCGGGTGAAGTAAGCGGGTCACATGAACGGGTTGCGAGTGGGTTGGTGCGCGGATCACAAAGACGGGTTGCGCGAACTTCGGGTCGGGTCGGGGTGGCGCGCGGATCTTGGCCTCCAAAACTCACCGTTTCACTCCTCTATAAAAAGCCCCATTTTTTTTCTTCATTCATTTTACCCGGCTTCTTCCAAAAAAAATTCTAAAAACCTCCAAAATCCTCTCGCCTTTCTTCCTCTCCGGACGATTGCCGGCCGCCGTGCGCCGCCGTACGTCGATCGCCTGTGATCCTTTTGACAGCCCTAAAACGCTCCCCTCGTCTCCCTCGTAACAGATCTGAGCTCCGCTTCCCCTACAAGCAACCCTAACCTCACAGATCTAGCCCTCCGAAAACCATCCTGCCTTTTTTTGTTTTTTTCTTTTTTGATATATTTCTGGTTGATGGTATATTTTTGGCTGTTGTGTTTCGTTTCTCTCTTTTTTTTTGCAGGTGGGGGATTTAGATCTTAGATCTAGGGTTCTGGGGGGTCTCGATTCTGGGGTTTTCAAATTTGGGTTAGGGGGTGGGTTTCGTTGGTGGTGATGATGATGATCTGGGTGATGGACGGTGGCCGATGGTGGTGGTTTAGGTCTCGGTGATATTGAATGGTGGCTTCGGTGGCGAGTGGGGGAGGGGATCTGGGATGGCTTTTAGGTAGTGGGGAGTTGGCAATGGTGATGGCGATGATGATAGCTTGGTGATGACGGTGATGATGGTGATCTGTGGTGACTGGATGGTGATGAGTGGCTGGTTTTTAGTATTTCTCCGTTTGTAGTCTCTTCTCCCCCCAAAAAAGGAAGAAGAAACCCGACGAAAATCTAAGCCTCTTAAACAGATTCAGGATCAACCTTTGATCCGGAGGGTTAGAACCGATCTAGGTTCTTTCCATTGTTTTACAGTCCTCAAGGCAGTGTCAGGATGAGATTGATCTGGGGAAAATGAGTTTTGGAGACAACCGAGGCATAGGGGGAAGGGCTGGGAGCTCCTGCGGTTGGAGGCATAAGCCGGCAAAATGGGAAGGTCTCTTCCCATTAAATGCACCTAGAAATAACAACAACAACAACAACAACAACAACAACAACAACAACAACAATAATAATAATAATAATAATAATAATAATAATAATAATAATAATAATAATAATAATAATAATATATAAAATATATAATAATAATAAATAAAAATAAAGATAAAAATAAAATAAATAATATATAAAAATAATATTAATAATAATAACACAAAAGTAACAATCATAATAATAATAATAATAATAACAATAATAATAAAAGTACTAATAACAATAAAAATAATAAAAACAAATAATACAAAAAATAATAAAAAGAAAATAATAGAATATATATAAAACAAAAAAAAATAATAATAAAAGAAAACATAAGAAAAAATTAACTCAGCCCATTTTAATGGGCTTGGAAGCCCGATACTTCAATTTGGACTTTGAAAGCCCAATTGAATGTAGTTCTATTGGTTTGGACAAAATTCGGTGTCTACAGCTGCTCCTCTTTGCTCATTGCTAAGAATCAGGAATAGAGCAAAGACAATAAACAACAATTTTGTCCAACTCAAGACCTAATCCTTCTTTTTTCTTTTTTTGTTTTGTATTTTCTTGTTTTTGTATTCTTTCTCTCTTTTCTTTTTTTCTTTTTCTTTTCTTTTCCTTTTCTTCCTTTTTTTTTAATTTAAACTTAACAAAGTTTCTCTCACTAAAGGCTCTTCACTTTAAGATAGTTTAACATTAATCACTGACTTTAAAATTGTATTCAAAGGATTTCAAAACTGTACCCAAATAACTTAGAATTTGTACTTGAAAGATTTGAGACTTGTGCCCGGAGGACTTAGAAATTGTGCTCGGAGGTCTTAAGATTTGTGCTCGGAAGACTTAAATTTTGAGATTTGTACCCGGAGGACTTATATTTTATTTGAAAGATTTAAAATTTATGCCCGGAGGTCTTAAATTTGTGCCTGGAGGTCTTTAAAATTTTGCCCGGAGGTCTTAGGATTGTGCCCGGAAGTCTTTGAATTATGCCCGGAGAACTTGAGATTTGTGCCCGGAGGACTTGAGATTTATGCCCGGAGGTCTTAGAATTGTGCCCGGAGGTCTTCAGATTTGTGCCTGGGGGTCTTAGATTTGTGCCCGGAGGTCTTAGAATTATGCCGAAGGACTTGAGATTTGTGCTCGGAGGACTTGAGGTTTATGCCCGAAGGTCTTAGAATTATGCCCGGAGGTCTTGGAATTATGCCCAGAGGTCTTACAATTTGTGCCCGGAGGTCTTAAATTTGTGCATGGAGGTCTTAGATTTATGCCCGGAGGTCTTGAGATTTGTGCTCGGAGGTCTTAGAATTGTGCCCGGAGGACTTGAGATTTGTGCCCGGAGGTCTTAGATTTGTGCCCGGAGGTCTTGAGATTTGTGCCCGGAGGACTTAAAATTGTGCCCGGAGGTCTTATAATTTTGCAATTTGTACCCGGAGGCCTTTGAAATTTTGCCCAGAGGACTTGGAATTGGTGCTTGAAGTGTTTGAAATCTATGCCCGGAGGACTTGGAATTGGATTTGAAATTTTTGAAAATCATTCTTCAACCTTAATTAAACATAGCACTATCAAACTGGATTTGAAAATTTCTTTATCATGAATAAACTTGACTTTTTTGTTTTGAAAAAAGGTTGCATAACCTTCAAAATTTTGATTGGATGGTGTCGAGCCTTTAGCTTGAGAAACATGTTTTAATCTCAAAATTTTACACAAAACTTTCAATGCTGATGCTGTGTATGTATGCATGTATGCATGGCACTCAATCTTGTACATTCTCAAACTTTGAAACTCTATCTCATCAAAGAGGTACATCATTTGCCTTTTGTATTTTCTTTGCCCCAACATGATCATGAAAGCTCCTTTCTATTTCCCATTTCTGCAGAGTTTTTGCACTCTCATTATATCCTTCTTATGAAAAGCAATAAAATTTTTCTCATAACTATTTTCCAAGAAAATGAATCTAAATTTCATAAGTGATACTTGACCTTTTCGAAAAATTAGTGATTACTTTTCAAGATGAGTGACATAAATCCTGTTCGGACCTTTTCAACTAGACAATTGAAAGTTTGGTGCACTAGGATATTCTGTTTGGGGAACATTTTGCCACTTATACAAAAAAAAACAATGGTTCCTTACTTGGCTTAAAATAGTTTTCTCAAAATACCACCACTTTTTCTCCCTCTTTTTTTGTTTTTTTTTGTTTTTTTAAACAAAATTTTAAACAAGAAATTTACAACTTGGTTTGACAATCTCTTAAATTCTCGAATAATGGCGTTCCACTAATGCCAAGATGAGGTATGACTGACTGAGGTCTTTTCTGTTTTTAGGAAGAGTATGTACAAGAAGAAACGTTCAAACTTTTTGAGAAAAATGTCGGGCAATCAAGTGACATCAAAATCGTTGTATATCTCGAGGATTTCCAGGGCTTGTTGATTCTTTTTCCATGTTTGCAACTCATGTCACTGCTTGATTTGTCGCTCTGTAAAGTTCATTGTTTGCTCTAGACTGCCCTTTCCGAGTTTTCACCCTAGAGCTTCATTCTTTCTTTTCTCTTTCTTTTTTTTTTTGTTTCGATTGTCCCACCATGCATTCAAGAATTCAAATTTCATTCTTAGCAAGAATTTTTCAAAGAAGAGCTCTTCGATACAAGCATCCATATTTGATCAAAATGGACTTTTAAGTATGTAATGTAGGCTATGGTTCATGGTTTTGAAAGAATAGATAAATAGGCCCAAAAATGTGTTTAAGGGTGATCAATCCAAGGATCATTTCTTCTCATATAGACGTCCATCATTTTTACTCTTTGAAGCACTTTTCTTTTTCCACTCTTCCATGTATCTCTTCTTCTTTCTCTTCTCTCTCTCTTTTTCTTTTCAAAATCCTTTTCATTCTTTGAAGCACCTTTCTTTGTGTACTTTCACATGTATCTTTTCTTCTTTCTCTTTTTTGGTTGATTCATGTTCAGGATTTCAAAAACATAGTAAATCTTATTTGATCGAAAACAAAAGTTGAATCATTTATTTTCTTTGAAGGGATAACTTCTGCACCTGCCCCCCAATGTGGAGGGTGATCCTTGGAAAAGGTTTATTGTGAAAGAAATTATCAAGCTCAAAAGGGGCAGCAAAAGGATAATGTTTATATTTGTGAATGGAATGCGAAAGACAGCCATTCGTCATCTCAAATTAAGATATTTCTATTGAAAAGCAATTCTAAGGACAAGTTTTTCTTTTGGCTTTTGAAATCATCTGAATGTCATGTTTGCATGTTGTCACGATCAATTTCATTTTTCTTTCTCTCTTTTTTTTGTTTTGTTTTTTTTCTTTTTGATTTTCACACCAAAAATTTATTTAAGGAAAGAGGTGATGCGAGACTCAAGGTATTATACAGATGGACAACAATGAAAAATCCTCAACTTTGGCCCTCTCTTTTTTTTTTCTTGCTTCTTCCTTTCTCTTTTTTTTTCTTGCCCCAAAACATGGGCGAAAAGGATCTTGGGAGTACAAGATTGAAGAATTCGGGATTTGTACAAGAATTTAGATGGAAATGTATCTCACAATGATCTTGCCACATGTTTGACCGCCATTATCCAGAATCTTTGAGATTGTCATTGATTTCCAGAAAATTCTCAAAAAGTTTTGTAAATCGGTTATTTCTTGAAAATCATTAATAGTAAAACCCTATCATGGTCAAAGTGAAAACAAAATCGAACTTTCAAAAAGTTATGCCCCAATTTAGCCTTTTGGCTCCCGAGTAACTTAGGTTTTGCTGAGACGTGATCCGGAATGATTTACGACATTCATCTTTGACAGTAATCACCAATTTTCTTATAATCATTTTATCATTATTGTGAAGGAAAGAAACATTCTTGTCATATGCCACTAGAAAATAAATTATGCAAAAAGTTGTGCTCGTACAATTGTCACCTAGGCCAACGAAAATGACAAACATTTTTCCAACAAAATACAAACTTCAGAATCTCAAAAACATTCGTTTTCCTCCAGACTGATCTGCCAAAATGCCATGATTTTACACCAAAGTGGACTTCCACTGTTCCATAAGTTCTCGAGTTAAGATTCCACCATTGATGAGCTCTTCAACCCTTTCCTTCAACTGTCTGCATTTTTCTGTTGAATGCCCAATTGCCCCCATGTGATAGTCACATTTGCTATTCAGATCATAGCTGTTGGCCAATGGGTTTGGGGCTGTTCTCAAAGGTAAAGGGGTCAAATATTGGTTTTTCACTAGGAAAGGTAAAAGATCGGAGATTGAAATTGGGATTTTTCCTTGGTTGCTTCTTTATCTTTTTTTTGTTGTTTATTGATTGTTGAAGAGGTTGAGCTGTTGGCCTAGGTATAAAGATAGGCGCATGAGCCACTGTTGGAGGGTAGGAGTTTGCTTGGCATCCTAGTTGTGGGATCGGTGAATAAAGATAAGGATCATAGGAGACATCGTTCAAGGTTGGATGGTACGATGATTGAGGCAACTAGGGATGATGTGGAGTGGAATTTCTGGGAAATTGCCCTTCAAATGTCGCAGCTTGCAATTCTTCTTCCATTCTTTCAAGTCTGTTATTGGCCATGTCATCTATCTTAATCTTGCCTCTCTTGATTGCATTCTCAATCATCTCTCCGGAGGCTACCATGTCGGCAAAATTCTTAGTAACATTCCCAATCATTTTATCATAATATGGTGCCTAAAGGGTACTAAGAAACAGAGTTGTAGTCTCTTTTACCGTAAGGGAAGGCTGGACCTGGGTGGCAACATTCTTCCATCTCTGGGCATATTCTCTAAAGCCTTCAGTAGCTTTCTTCTCCATGGTTTGCAAAGATAAACGATCTGGGGCCAAATCCACAATATGCTTATATTGGGTTGTAGACACCTTATTTTGTCCGGGATTGTAGCTTTTAAAATAATTAATTAAGTTAGGTGAAATTGTATTTTTTTTACTTAATGTAACATTAGATTAGGATAATTAGTTAATTTAAAATTAAATTAGGATTTTTTAAGATTAGAATTAACACTAAAATTAGGATTTAGGAAGAATTAATAAATAAAAATAAGAAAAACAAAAAAAATGAACTAAAAAATAAAAATAAAATTAATTTTAAGAATAGGATAGTTAGATTTTTTTAGGATAATTATATAAATTAGGATTTATTTATTAATTAATTAATTAGGAGAGTTATTATTAGATTAAATTTAGACTAATAGAGTTAGATTAGAATAGGAATTTGATGGATAATTAGGATTAATATAAATTAAAAGATAAAAAAAAGGGATAAAAACTAAAGTAGTGTAATTGTATTTAAATTCTAGTATGCTTTTGACTATAAAAAAGGGAACCCACTCTTGCATCGGGAGGGGAACCATCAACATCATAAAGCCGACCACCATTGTTGAACCACCGCTGGTCTGACAACCGAGCTACACCATTGCACAAGTAGCACCTTTACATCCAGGCTGTCTTTGCTTGGCTGATCCTTCACCATTCCTTTCTGCCTTCATCACCATCTTCATCGAGTCATCACTCGCGTCGCATCCTTGCCCTGTGTTTAAAGCTTTCGCCGCTCGACAGCGTTTGTTCCCAGCTACTGTACCTGCTCTCATCACCATCGAATCTCCTCTCTTGCATCATACAGCAGCCACATTATCACCGATTATACTCTGATCCATCAACCACTACCGCAACACAGCAACCCGAGCAACTACTGCACCGAACCGCCTGTTGCCACCTTTACGCCACCGTCCCTACTCGAAGTCTGCTTACCTTCCCTTGTTGAAGCATCGTGAGTTGAAGCAACGTGTTTGCTGCTATTTGAAACATTGTGAGTTGAAGCAATAATTGTTAGAAGCTGTTGCCAAATAAGAACTTTGAAGTAGAAACCGAGAATTGTGAAGCTAAAGACACTTGTTGTAGTGTTTGATAAAGACAGTAAAGGAGAAAGATTTGATTGGCCATTTTCAGGTTTGTTTCTTTAAAATCCTTGGTTTAATAATTAACTTTAATAATAATAATTTATATAATAATAATTGATTTGATGAATTGATAACTTTGTTTTAACTTGTAAATTAATGTATGCGTTAACAATAAGATATAACAATTAGATTTAATAATTGATATATAATTTAATCTTAATTTGCATGTTGATTAATCCAAGAATTTTAATTCATATAAATTTGGATGCTAATTAAATTAAATTTAATAATTTGTTTTATAAGATATTGATTTTGTATATAATTTGTATACTTGTGTAACTTAATTTGTTGCATGATGATTGATATAATATGTTACTTAATTTGCATGTTAATTTAAAATTCTTTTGATAAACTTGAATTAAAAGGTATGTGTGGTTGCATAATTTAATTTGGTTGCATGATAATTAACTGTAATTCTTGATTTATATTACTTTTGCATGATCAATTGTTTGGACATTAAATTCACGGTAATAATTTTTAAGAAAATAGAATAAGATAAATATAAAACCTTATAGAATAAAGATAAAAATAAATTTAAATAGAATACTTAGGATGAATATGAATTATACCGAAGATGAAACTCCAAGAAAGTCAATTGAGACTCCTTGGAAATTTCTAGGTGAAAGAATCTTTCTTAAGTTGAGCCAAATTGATGGAATACTTTTGAAAGATTTTTTTAATTAATTCATATTTATAAATAAATAAAAATGAGCAAATAAAGACAAATAAACAAATAAAGATAAATAAATAAAACAAGATAAGATAAAGTATATAAATAATAAATAGAATTATAATAAATAAGATAAATAAAAAAGAGTAAATATGAGTTATGCCGATGATGAAATTTCAAAAAAGTCAATTGAGACTCCTTGGAAATTTTTAGGTGAGAAGGATCCTTTTAGGCTGAGCCAAATTGATGGGACACTTAAAAGTGAATTTTCAATAAAACATAATTCATGTTTATTTCTTAAAAATAAGATAAATAAGAATATAAAACTAATTAAAATAAATTAGAAAATCTAAGAAATTTATGAAGTGAATATGGAGTCAAAATTAAAGACAAGATTAGGAAAAAAAAGGAATCTCATAAAATGTTAAAATTTATCCGACGACGGAGTTCAAGAAAGTCAATTGAGACTCCTTGAATATCTTGAGGTGAGGGGGATTTCTAAGGTTTGAGCCAAATTGATGGAAAAATCTTAGAAATTTTCCAATATATAAGTATATCGAAATTAATATGAACCCAAGGCAAACTATAAAGATAACCTAAAGCTAGTTGGTACCATTTTAGGATAGGCGTTGTGCGGGTGCTAATCCTTCCCCGCACGTAACCGTACTGTCGAGTCTAAGAATCTTTGAACGTAGACCATGCCCTATCTTTAGACAAGAATAGGTGACCAATCACACCTTAGGTTTGAATGGTTGGTGGTGACTCCTGAATTTAAGTCTAGCGGGTTAGGTCTTAGGACTTGACACGTTATGACATGGGTAACGAATGCCCTTGCCAAATCTTCCCATGAGTGAACATCACCCCTGCCCAATTGAGTATACCACCTAGCAGCAGATCCTTTAAGGCTATCTTGGAAAACATGGATCAACAGCTTGTCATCATGCATGTGCGCTGCCATTTTTCTACAGTACATAGTGATATGTGCCTTTGGACAAGTGGTCCCATCATATTTCTCAAATTCTGGAGCTTTAAACTTTAAAAGAATGACCACACCAGGTACTAGAGATAATTTGGCTGCATCTAAAGATCCATGAAAATCCATTCCTTCAACAATCCGAAGTCTTTCTTTTATAAGCTCTATCTTTTGTTGGGAACTTGAGCCTCCTTCCACTTGTGGCATCCCTTGCTCTTTGTGACTATCCAAATTGATAACATGAATTGGTTCAAGTAGGTTCATGGTGGGAGTTGCATGCCCTTGAAACTGACTAGGGTCAATTGCGGACGGCATATTAGGGCGTACATAACCCTCGGTGGGCATTGCTTGTGGCTCTTGAGATGATTGGGTTTCTCGTGAGCCAATGTCAACTGGACAAAAAGAATCCTTCGCATTTCGTAACCGATGCCTCTCTTGAGTAACTATTTCTCTCATTTTTCCATTGTTCAGCTTCTCCAACAAACCTGCCATCTGTGATAATTGCTCTCTTATCTCTTGTTGAGATCTTTCCACCCTTTCCATTCGACTCGTTTCTGTCTCTTCCATGGTCCAAGACTATCTCCGAAGCTTTTCAATGATCAAGCTATATCTACACCAAATCCGTCACAACCTAAAATTAGATGTCATGCTTGCCATGCTAATGTGAAGCTTTTATTGTATTGAAATGGTATATCTACATGTAAAAGAAATTTCAATCTTGTTATTATTTTACAATATCACAAGTTATACATCAAAAGGAAAAAATTATAAACCAAAAATTGTTTTTTGTTTTTTTTGGAAACAATTATTGTTAACCTTATTATTTTCTGTCAAAATCATATTATGCACATATGAATAAAGTGAATGCAAACTTATATAAAACCTTGTAACTTTCATATTCATACGGGAATTGTTTACACGATTCAAAATTCCTTACTAACTCTCCTATATTCTAATGTCCTCTACATTCGAAGTCTTTCAAAAAAGAATTTCACAACAACAGCCACCTTTTTCACCCTCTAAATTCTAATCAAGCATTGCAGTTCCTTGATTAACCACTTCCCTTATGTCGAGGAACTTTGCATCAATCCATCCTTTTGCTTTACATTTGAAAGTCCATTGGTCTCCACTTATTGATGATTCAACATGCATTTGCTCTAGAAACAACAACGACCCTTGAGAATGAACCAATTTAGTTGCTCTCAAACTTTCAGGCATCTCCATTATCTTAGCTAGCTTCCCCTTTATCTCTCGTATATCATGTCAGCAAACTTCTTCTTGATTATTCTCCAAAGTAGCAAGTCAGCTTCAAATTGATCTCCGATATCTTTGACTTCCTTTAATCCAAAAAGACAAATACTCTCCTTATTATGTGATGTGAATGCATTAATGTAATGAGATATGCTATGCCAAAACTTAAGAATAAAAGAATCAAAATTTTTTCATTTAAATTCAATGAATTCTTTCTTTCTTTCTTTCTTTTCATTTTAGAATTTGATGATTTTTCCTTCTTTTTTTTAAGACTAAATTTTCTTTTTTTCTCTCTTTTTTTAAAAAAATCTTATTTTCACACCACAATTTATTTTCTTTCATTTCCTTTTTTATTTACTCTATTTTTAAAAGAATGTGACAATGCACTTACCTTTTATTTTCTCATCAAAATTCCTCTTTCTTTTTAATGTCTATGCATTAGTTTTAAAAAATAAGAAATAAGAAATAAAAAATAAAAAACATCATGGTTATTTTTCAAATATTATTAAAGAATGAATGGATGTTTTCTTGTTATTTTTGACAAAGAAGAGAAACCGAATAAGTCTTTGTTTTATTCTATAAAATTGTAAGAATGTGAAATTTTATCTGAAAACAAATATCTTTTGATTTTACGAGAGCATGAATTTGAAAAATCATTAGAGTTATGATATGAAGAGAAAAGTAATAAAATGTTCCCTCATGTGTCCTAATTTCGGAATAATTTCTACAAAAATCGGACATGGCTCTAGCTAGGATCGGCTTCTTAAGGCCTTTTACATGCTGGGTTAGGACTTGTAAAGATCTAAAGGTTCTCAAATTATATCTCACTGTCATCCATATTGGACTAGTAAAATTTGATTTGAGTGGGAGTATTTCGATTGCCATTGCGGAGGTGATTACCTCACGAAAGGTACTCTACTCCTTCCTAAGAAGGACTGAACCCGGGTATAAAGCTCATGTTATGCAGATGCAAGTGCAAATGTGTGCATGAGGGAACATGTCAGACTCAAATTAAATTATTATCTCTATCCTAAATGCCTTAACAATTTATTAATAACAAGTATGTACAAGTATAGAATAAATAACATAAAATGCAAATGCAAGCAAAATTATTTTCAAAATCCAAGTGAATTAAGTTTAAATATCAATCAAGACTATTAAATTAAAACTTTGAATAACACATGATTAATGAATGGCTTGACCCTCAAAAAGCGTCCCCAATGGAGTCGCCAAGCTATCGTAACAGTTTCGCCCTCGATGATTTTGAAAAACATTTAAAAACAAAGAGGAGTCGCCACCAATCTTTTTTATCTAGGTGTGATTGGTCACCTAAAAATATTTATCTTTTTAACAAAATCTCAAAATTAATTAAGTTTTATTAAAAAGACAATTTGGGTCTGCGAAAACAAAGTTGGGTCCGGGAGTACGGTTACTCGTGGGGAAGGATTAGCACCCCCACGACGCCCGTTAAAAAACGGTACCATAATAATAATGTGTTATCCTTTAATTTTAATAAAATAGTCTCAATTCAATATTTAAAATTAATTCCTGTTTTATTCTATAATCAATTTTATTCCTTTTATTCAAAATCATTTTTTATTTGTATTAATTTTGAAACATTTAAGTTTTATTTTTTATTTGAAATAAGTGAAAATCTTTTGTATTGAAAATTATTACAAAGTACCCCAATACTTTGGTAGCATTTCGGATAATTTCTTCACCTAGAGATTTCTTAAGAATCACTACTTGTGAGTTCTATAGAATCTCATCATCGGAAGATTCACACTCACTTCGAAAATTATTATGAATGCATATGATGCAAACAGGTAAAAAATGATGCAAATGAATTTTTAATTTTTTATGTAAATATTTCTTTATTTATTTTAAATAAAAATTTTTATTATTGAAAAATTGCACTAAGTATCTCAATACTCTGGTAACACTTAGTGAATTCTCTCACCTAGGGATCAGTCCAGAAATCACTACTTGTGAGTTTCATAACATCCCATCATCGGAAGAATTCCATTTTATTTTCGTTTTTAATATTTATGCATATGGGATTATAAAAAGAACTTTATATTTTAATTTTAACTAATAAAACTCTTATTATTGAAAAATTTAGCTAAATATCCCAATACTCTGGTAATATTTAGCTAATTCCTCTCACCTAGGGATCAGTCAAGAAATCACTACTTGTGAGTTTCATGACATCCCATCATCGGAAGAATTTCATTTTATTTTGAAATTAAGATTTATTATCTTGATTCTTTCAATTATTCCTTTTTATTAAAATTCTATTATTACTTATTTAATTAATTTAACTACCATTCTTTACCTTTGGAAACTTTACTATGATTAAGTTTTATTGGTTTAATTATTTTGTATTTATGTATTTCTAAAAGTCTCTTTTTGTTTATTTCTCTCAACTGTTTCTATTACCTCTTTTGTTTTTATTAGTCTTCATTTAATTAATAATTTTCTAAACACTTTTTATTTGTCAAAACTCATCATTGTATATATTTATTTATTATTTTTTTAAAATAATAATAATAATAATAAAAAATAAGCATGAAATTGGATATTGAGAAATAATATCGAATATCCCAATACTCTGGTAACATTCGATATAATTCCTCTCACCTAAAGTTTTTTGAAAAATCGCTACTTGCGAGTTCTACGAAGACTTATCATCGGGATTTCATGCTTATTTCATTTTATTTATTTATTGATTTATTATTTTTATATATTTTTTCTTTATTTATTATTCTCCTTTAACTCACATTTCATTTTTCTTAGCAAAATTGTCTAATAAAAATTTATTTTATTTTAAAGCTATGTTTTTATGTATACTTTATGTATATATGTATTTTATGTCTTTATTTATATTCTATGTACAAAATATATGTATTTATGTTTTAAAGCTATATATTTTCATGTATTTACATATATGTATTTTACAAACTTGTTTACATACATTTTAAAACTATATATTTATTTCCCTTTATATACTTATTATTATATGTATTTTATGTACATAAAATTTATATACTTTAACACTATGTATTTTACATATTTTATATGTTTTTCTATATTATATTATTCTATTTATTTACTTATTTACTTATTTATTATTATCATTTATTTTATTTATTTATTTATTTTTTTGATAACACCTAAAACAAATTATTCTATAAAACAAATAAATAAATAAATAAGAAATATACCCAAAATAGCCCAAAAGAGGGCCCAAAGGCTAGGCCCAAACGACAGAGGCACGGATTGGAGCTGCTGGGCCGGAGCGGGTTGTGGCGCGCGGGTCGGGCAAAGTAAGCGGGTCGCGTGAACGGGTTGCGAGCGGGTCGGCGCGCGGATCGCAAAGGCGGGTTGCGCGAACTTCGGGTCAGGTGGAGGTGGCGCGCGGATGTTGGCCTCCAAAACTCACCGTTTCACTCCTCTACAAAAAGCCCCATTTTTTTCTTCATTCATTTCACCCGGCTTCTTCCAAAAAAAAAATCCTAAAAACCTCCAAAATCCTCTTGCCTTTCTCCCTCTTCGTACGATTGCCGGCCGCCGTGCGCCGCCGTAGGCCGGTCGCCGGTGATCCTTCCGACAGCCCTAAAACGCTCCCCTCATCTCCCTCGTAACATATCTGAGCTCTGCTTCCCCTACAAACAACCTTAACCTCACAGATCTAGCCCTCCGAAAACCATCCTACCTTTTTTTGTTTTTTTTTTATTTTTTGATATATTTCTGGTTGATGGTATATTTCTGGCTGTTGTGTTTCGTTTCTTTTTTTTTTTGCAGGTGGGGGATTTAGATCTTAGATCTAGGGTTCTGGGGTTTTCAAATCTGGGTTAGGGGGTGGGTTTCGTTGGTGGTGATGATGATGAGCTGGGTGATGGACGGTGGCCGATGGTGGTGGTTTAGGTCTCGGTGATATTGAATGGTGGCTTCGGTGGCGAGTGGGGGAGGGGATCTGGGATGGCTTTTAGGTAGTGGGGAGTTGGCAATGGTGATGGCGATGATGATAGCTTGGTGATGACGGTGATGATGGTGATCTGTGGTGACTGGACGGTGATGATGGCTGGTTTTTAGTATTTCTCCGTCTGTAGTCTCTTCTCCCCCCAAAAAAGGAAGAAGAAACCCGACGAAAATCTAAGCCTCTTAAACAGATTCAGGATCAACCTTTGATCCGGAAGGTTAGAACCGATCTAGGTTCTTTCCATTGTTTTACAGTCCTCAAGGCAGTGTCAGGATGGGATTGATCTGGGGAAAATGAGTTTTGGAGACAGCCGAGGCATAGGGGGAAGGGCTGGGAGCTCCTGCGGTTGGAGGCATAAGCCGGCAAAATGGGAAGGTCTCTTCCCATTAAATGCACCTAGAAATAACAACAACAACAACAACAACAACAACAACAACAACAACAACAACAATAATAATAATAATAATAATAATAATAATAATAATAATATATAAAATATATAATAATAAGAAATAAAAATAAAGATAAAAATAAAATAAATAATATATAAAAATAATATTAATAATAATAACACAAAAGTAACAATAATAATAATAATAATAATAATAATAATAATAACAATAATAATAAAAGTACTAATAACAATAAAAATAATAAAAACAAATAATACAAAAAATAATAAAAAGAAAATAATAGAATATATATATATATAACAAAAATAATAATAATAATAAAAGAAAACATAAGAAAAAATTAACTCAGCCCATTTTAATGGGCTTGGAAGCCCGATACTTCAATTTGGACTTTGAGAGCCCAATTGAATGTAGTTCTATTGGTTTGGACAAAATTCGGTGTCTACAGTGGCAAATGCTTTGAGCCGGAAGCACATGGTGATGGTATCATATATGATAGTCAGGGAGCATAACTTGCTAGAGTAGTTCTCGAGCCTCAGTATTAGTGTGGTTTCCTCTGAGTGTTATGGATTTACGGCCAGTTTTAGGATTGAGTCGAATTTGATGGGACAGATCAGGGATGCTCAGAGGACGGATGATTATTGTGTAGGGGTTGCCAGTCAGATACAGATAGGTATACAGTTAGATTTTGAGACATGGCACCGATGGGATTTTGAGGTTCTGAGGTTAGATTTGTGTTCCTAGTGATAAGCAGCTCAAAGATCTAATTCTTACAGAGGCCCATACCTCCAAGTACACTCTGCACTCGGGTAGTACTAAGATGTACCAAAATTTACGGAGGGTTTATTAGTGGCCGAAGATGAATAGAGACATAATAGAGTTTGTAGCTAGATGTCTCACATGCTAGCAGGTTAAGATTGAGCACCAGAAACCTACCGGTCTACTACAACTTCTACTGATTCCTACATGGAAATGGGAGCATATTACGATGAACTTCGTTATGGGTTTGCCTAGGACTCAGAGGAATCATGACGCCATATGGGTGATAGTAAACAGATTGACGAAGTCTACCCACTTCTTGGCTATTAAATCTACATATCCTCTTAATGCTCTTGCTGATTTATATGTACGGGAAATAGTACGACTACATGGTGTTCCAGTGAGTATCCCATCAGTTAGGGATTCTCGGTTTACATCCCACTTTTGGGAGAGATTTTAGGAGACTATGGGGTCCCTACTAAATTTCAGCACCGCCTTTCATTCGCAGACTGATGGGCAGTCCGAGCGAGTGATATAGACACTCGAGGATATGTTATGGGTGTGTGTATTGGATTTTAAGGGCTCTTGGGACGATCACTTACCACTAGCCGAGTTTACTTATAATAATAGCTATCAGACGAGTATTGGCATGGCACCATACGAGGCGTTATATGGTAGAAGATGTAGATCGCCCATTGCTTGGGAGGAAGTGGGAGATCAAAAGTTTTTGGCTTCCGACTTGGTAGAGCAAGCATCTAGAGATGTACAGATTATTTGTGATAGATTACGGATAGCACAGAGTCGGCAGAAGAGTTATGCATATACAAGACGCCGACCACATGAGTTCTCATAAGGTGACTGTGTGTTATTGAAAGTTTCCCCATCTAAAGGTATTATGAGATTTGACAGGAAAGAGAAGTTGAGTCCTCGGTACATTGGACCATTTTAGATCTTAGATCGCATTGGAGGCATGGCATACAGATTGGCACTACCACCAGAGTTATCATTAGTGCATAATGTATTCCATGTCTCGATGCTCAGGAAGTACCATCCAGATCCCTCCCACGTGATTCAATACGAGCCACTGGAGATACGTGAGGACATGAGTTACGTGGAGAGACCTGTTAGGATCTTGGATCGGAAGGATACAGTATTGTGATCTAAGACTATTTTATTGGTGAAAGTGCTCTGGCAGTACCATTCCGAGGACGAGCTAACTTGGGAGTAGACCTGCTCAAGGGCCGGGCTACCTGCTCAAGCCCGAAAGCTCGCCCGATATTTGGTTGGGCTTGGACAAAAATATCTGATATAATAATCAGGCTCGGACAAAATTTTAGGCCCGTTTTAAAAATAAGCTCTGGCCCGGGCTTAGCCTTTCAAAGCCCGGGCCCGACCTTGTCTAAATTAATATATTATATTATTTTGTATTATTTTTTATATATTTATTTAGCAAAATATAATTTTATATATAAAAAACATTATTGATTAATAAACATGATTATAAATATTTAATATAAAAATTGACATATAAATTTTGACAAATTAAATTAAAATTTAAAGGAAATAAATAATAAAAATAATTAATTAAATAATTAAAATTTTAAAAAATAAAAAATATTATATTTGGGAGGGCTCGGGCTTATGGCACAAAAACAAAAACGGGCTTGGACAAAAAAATTAGGCCCGAATCACAGGTTGGGCTTGAGCATCAATTAAACTTCTTATTACCCGTCTTTTGCTCGGCCCAGCCCATGAGCAGGTCTACCTGAGAGTTAGAGAGCCTGATGCGAGAGAAGTACCCAGAACTATTTTTGTAAGTGGTCTAGATGGAATTCGGATGACCGAATTTCCTAAGGTGGGGAGAAACGTGAGAACCAGTGATTTTGTACTGTACATGTACGAATATTTAATTATTAATTTATTATTGATATATTTTGAATTTGTTTTGTAAATTACAAGTAAATAGAGATGTGGGCCATACTTAGATTTTGTGCCCATATATTATTATGAATGTGGCAACAGTGTACTGACAGTGTAATAATGATTAGGAGGAAATTTTAGAGACTTGAAGTTGTCTTATTTTCATTATTTGGAGTTGTTGGCAAACAAATTGAGAAATGACGGTTATGTCCCGAAACTATTTTCGATAATTGTGCACAAATTTAAAATGAGTTGTGATGAAGTAAAAATACCATATTATTGTACATGAAAAGGACTTTAAAATAGTGGCCTTGGATTTAGTTAAAACGGTGGAAATTTACGTGATTTACTCGGTAAGGGTAAAATTGTAATTTCTCACAATCCGTGCACCTGTGCAACGCGCGTGGATGAAACCACCCCCATTCATCAAAATACATCCATTATGAATTTTTGGTGATCGAAGCCGAATTTTTGGAGCACAAGTACTTAGTTTTTACGATTACGGAAGCTTAAGGGCAAGAAATGTCCAAAAAGTTCATAACCATGGGCAAAATGGTAATTTCTCAATGGTTTAAAAATTTCTAAAAATTTCCTATGGATGGCCGGCCACTATTCACTCTCTTCTTCCTCACTTCTCACGACACCAAGAAAGAAAAGAGAAGAAAAAGAAAGAAAAAGTCAACAAAAACAACTAAAAGCTAGATTTTCTCACCAAACCATTAACTAGGAAATTTCTCTACTCTCTCTCCTCTACCTACCTATACCAATAGATCATAGAAAAAGTAGCAAAATAAGGAGAAAGGGGACCTCAAAGTTTCGGTCAGGTTGTGTGTGTTACTATGCATTTTGTTTCTTTGGAATTTAAGGGTGCAGGAAAATTAATCTAAGCTTGCTAAACATGTTCATACTATTGGATTTGGTCAAAAGCGGATAAATGAAATTTTGCCATGGAAGGGGGCATTCGGCCAACATGGGTTCCTTATGGAATCATGGGTTTTCATGCATGAAATGGATGCTAGATGATGTAATGAGAGTGGTTAAGTAAGAATCTAACACTAAATTGTTGAATTTCCATGAGAAATTCAAGATGGAAATTTGGCCATGGTGAAGGGTAAGGGTTTCATGGCTGATTTTGATGATTTGAGGGTAGATTATGACTGTAGGAATTACAAGGAGTCTGTCGGTATGCTCGGATTTAAATTTCGACGCAAAACGAAGAAGTTACGTTATATTACCAGTAGAATTTATACTGCAAAAATAATTGCAGTGTCTCATATGGCTGCATTTAGATATGAACAATAGCTCAAAAATAAGTATTTAATGAGCTAATAATTTTAATGGAATTATTTGCAGCCCGGAAGAATTGGATTTTTAGGGGTGCACAGTAAGAGTTTGAATACGCTACACAGGTAAGGGATGCGTATGTAAGCTGTAGCAATATTTCGAATGCATATTTATTATGCAAATAATTTATTATGAATATTCTTGAACTGATTTGCATGAAAATCTCTGGAATTGATGCTGTTTGTGAAAATTGGAACTGTGTTTAATTTGCAGGAGGGCTAGGGTAATAGCAACCGTTATGCTGTTGAAAATTTATAGAATATTTTCTAAAAATATTAGAAAATATTTAGTTTTATGATTTGATGATTTCCTAGCCTTGAAAAAGAGGAATTTATTATTTTTCATAAAACATGAATATACCGAAAAATATTATTTAAATATTCATGTTACTGCTTTTGATGAAATCGAGATTACTGAAAATTCCTCTTATATGTTCAACAATAAATGAAATGGTTTCCATGATGAAACGGTGACAAGTGAATATTTTATAATTATTTTCAGAAATATTCACTATATAATTCAATAAAATCCTTTATAGACTGATTGAAGAATTACTGGTTTTATTTATTTCCATAAAGGTGAAATGATTGTGAAAATACTGTTTTGAGATTGTTAGGCCCCATGTCATACCGATATGCGATATGTGATATGTGATTTGTATGTAGTCCCGGTTGACACCTGATCAGTGTTCGACTAAGGACCACCCTAAACTATGGCCATAGATCTGACATGATTATTATTGCCCTACGAGGTACTTTCTCTCTTGCATGATATATTCTGGGTGATACCTTAGTCCCCACTTTTATAAGATATGAAATGATATGTGATATAGAAAAATGTGTTTAAATGAAAAAGTATATGCATATGTTTACATGAAAAGGGAAATGATTTCTAATAGTTGACTGTGCTACATGGAGTATGTACTATTTATGATTTTTACAATGACATGTGAAATGAGTTTAAATGAGAATTATGATTTATTTAAACTAATATTCTTTTAAGGAACTTATGAATACTAGTTTATTTTATTTAAATGCCTTATTTTATAAAAGCATTATTTTGAAAAGGATATGAAATGAAATGGAAAATGATTAATCTCAACAACGGTATTTACTCCCTATAGTCGCTTCTAAGCTCCAGGACAAGACAGGTATTTCAAAATACATTCCTTACTCCATTCGGATCCCTAGCCGACTATAGTATCTTTCCTATTTCTGTTCCTAGAGTACCTATGGGAAAATGAGGATTTTATTGCATTTAGATTTCGGAATATCTAGTTTTGCATACAATTCTCTTACTGAGCCGTGGTTTGCTCACCCTTTTATTTCAACATCTACAGAGTATTTTCAATGACTGTGTGATTTGCATCTAGGGATTGTTGGCTGCACATTTTAGTGCCCCGAGACAGCGAACTTATATCCTGGAGGTATAATCATATAATTTTATATGTTCAGATTTGTTTTACAGTACTACATTGTTGTATAAGGAACAAAACAGGGAATGTAAATGATAAATAAATTCTGATATGTAAATATTACATATATTAATGTCAAATTCAAATTTTAAATGATTATTGTGAGAAAAAAAAGAAAGTAAGGCATCACAGACAGCCCAACCATATAAAATGTGTGAAAAAACATGAAATGATGTAGATACGGGATGTGACATGTTGAGTTTGAGAAGATGGGAGGTAGAGATGACAATCCAAGAAATATGTTTTGCAAAGGTTCCTTTTTGGATTCAAGTCCATAAACTATCGCTTGAGATGTTAAGAATGCATAATGTAGAGAGGATTGGGAGAATAATGGGAGATTTAATAAAGGTTGAGGATCCATATTGGAAAGGAGGCATTGGTAAGAGTTTTTTTAGGGTTAGAGTTATGGTGGATACAAGGAAACCTTTAATTCTTGGTTTTTGGGTTCCAAGAACGGCTGGTGGAAAGGTATGGGTAGAAGTTATGTATGAGAAGGTGGCACATTTTTGTTTTTGATTTGGAAGATTAGGTTATGTCATAAGAATTGTAAGGAGAAGATGTGAAGGATTTTATGGAACATAATGAATTTTGGGTGAAAAATGTGTATGGGGGAATACATAATATAGTGATAGGAAAAATGTTAGAGGGGGACAGTAGCAGGGTTCTGGAGCCTGTAAATATTGGTAATTATAAGGTGAGTGAAGGGATGATGAATAATGAAGATCAAAGTAGGATAGATGATAACCAAGGGAAAGGTGAGATTAGGGATAGAAATATAGAGTTTGTAGAGACAGAAAGGATAGAAAAATTAGTTGATGGTTTACTATATATAGTAGCATTACCTCCGAAGGAAGGAAATAAGGTTATGGAGAAGGAGAAAAATAAAATACGAGATGAGAATGAAGATGTGTTGGCAAAAAGAATAAAAAAGATTAATTTGAAAAAGGGATGTAATTGAAATTGAGGTCAAATATGAATTGATTAGTGGTAAATGGCTGAAAATAGGGGTGATGGAGTAGCATATTAGGAAAAAGAGAATGGAGAATGTTAGATAATGTTTATGGGAAGAATGAAAAATGGGGCAATATGATGGTGCAAAAGAGAAAAATTGCTAGAAGAAAAAGGGTTAGAAAAGGGCAAGGAGATCTAAAGGGTGTGGTAAAGAAGATGGAGTTATGGGAAGTTCCAGTTCAGATTAATATAGAGATGGGGGAAGTAGATAGGAGTAGAAGAAGTGGGGCTTGATCTGATAGTTATGGTTGTTGTCCTATAACGGACACCAAAGGGACATGAAGTGTATATCGTGGAACTGTCAAGGGATAGGGTTACCCTTAATAGTGGCAACTCTTATAGAGATAAGAAAGTGTCCTGACCCCCAATACTAAGAATAAAAAGGAGAAGTTGGAAAATTTCAAGAGGTTTGATTCTGATGGAGCTTGTTATGAAGATCTTGATGGTTTAAGTAGTTATTTAGCTGTGGAGGAAAAAAGAGTGTAGTTATAATTTTGGGAAAGTGTAAAAATGTGATTGATATGATGGTCAGAGAAGTTGGGTGTGGTAAGAAGTATAGATTATTTTTGGGTTTATGGCCCAACTGATTATGATGATAGACACGGGATATGGAGGATATTATGGATAATTATTACATACACTGACAGTGAAGTTTTTTTACTCCACAAGCAGCGTCAAGATTATGACATGTGTCTTATAAAAATATTAAAATAAATAAAACAGGACATGTGTCACGATCTTAACGCTGCTTGTGGAATAAAAAAAACTCTACTGTCAGTGTATGTAATAATTATCCATTATGTGAAATGCAAAAGAGGTAAATAAGCCTTGGCTATTATTAGTGATTTAAATGATATTTTGTATAACTATGAAGAGGCTAAAGGAAAATAAGGGTTGAAAGGAAAATAAAAGGCTTTAAAGAGATGATTGATCAATGTAGACTAACTGACTTACGTTATCAAGTCAGAAGTTTACTTGGATCAATAAAAGGGAGGGACAGATACTCCTCTTGTAATGACAATTGGTGGGGAAGTTTTCATCGGTGGATTAAAAAAAAAGCTTAAATCATGCTATAAAATTGGGGAGTGAACTATGTGTTGTTGCCAGATTGCCGGAGCTAACCTGAGTGATAGTCTTCATCTGCTGTCTATATCATTTCATTTCATACTTAATTGACATCCATTAACTATTGATCCCCATATTGGCCTCTGTTGTTTTATTGATCAACATTTTAGAAACTAAACAGGGCGTCCCTTCACTGGATCTAGTTCCATTCTGTATTCACGGCATTAAACACCCTGAATCTGTAAATGACCAATCAAAAACACCATGAATTTGTTCACAAAACCAATGGCTGGCTTACAAATAAAGGGATAGCTGCAAGAATAGGTGACAAGCCTCCTTTTCCGGATTTTGTGAAATAATTAGCCCTCTGCCTTGGTTATGAAACCTCAGTGAAGATTGCTGTTCACAAACTACAACGCAGTCACTTGATCATGATTGAAAGAGAAAGAGGATTAAAACATACAATAGAAAGGAATATTATAAATTGATCTGAAATAGAGAACATCCTCTGAGAAATCAACTATTTTATTTATATAATGTGAAAAATGGCAATAATTTTCGGCAGTTGACAACAAAAATCTTATCATAAGTTTAAGAGAAAGAACAAGAACTGGTATCTGAAATGAAAGTTGAATTAAGCACTCATAAGACACAATTATAAAAGTAATGTAGTGCACCAGCCATATTATTCCAAAACCGTCAAAGTACTACAAACTCTGATTGAGAAACGATTACATTCTTCTCGTCTACAAAAACAACATACCCTCATTTAAATTTGATAGTCTGTTATATCATTGGAAGAAGAAACTACAAAACTTCCATTCTTCAAAACTGAAAGTACCGACATGGATAAATCCACAACAAAATTACCATATTTAAATATCTCTACCTTGAGCATAGTTTCAACTTTTCAACAAGGTTAGAGCTTGAAAAACTTGAGTTTTAAGCACTAACTGGTTGCTTATGCACGAATGCAATCCCCTTCTCAATGCTGGCCTTCAATTCTGGCTTAAGAGCTTCCAAAGCCTTCTCTTCATACTCAGATAACCCAACAAGGTCAGATGGAATAAAAGCTTCAATCCCTTTCCTTCCAAGCTTGATCCTAGACGCAAAGAATGGAAGATCAGTCAGATCTGACTGCACAAAAGAGCACTCATAGACATCCCCATCCCCATCCAGAGCACGAAGGGATGATTCAACAAATCTTGCTGCTGCATAGGCCATGGACAGGGTGGCAGACCCTGCACCTGCCTTTGCCTCCACAACCTCTGTCCCAGCATTTTGAATCTTGATAGTTAGTTGCTCAACTTCTTCATCAATAAAGCTAACAGAGGGTTTCGTCTTTGACAGCAGAGGTAAAATGGTGATGCCAGCATGTCCCCCTACAACTGGAACATCCACATCAATGAGCTTAAGGTTTTTCTTCTGAGCAACAAATGTGTTGGCTCTTACAACATCCAATGTGGTAACACCAAATAGCTTCTTTGGATCATAAACACCCTTCTGCTTCAAGACTTCAGCAGCAATTGGTACCGTGGAGTTAACTGGATTGCTAATAACATGGATGAAGGCATCAGGACAGTTATCAGCCACAGCCTCAACCAAGGTCTTCACAATGTTGGCATTGATGTTGAAGAGGTCATCACGAGTCATACCAGGCTTTCTTGGAACTCCAGCAGGAATAACCACTACATTCACACCTTTCAAACAATTTCCTAATTCAGAAGCACCAGTGAAATCCAGAACTTGAGAAGGAGTATTGCAGTGACTGATATCAGCGGCAACTCCCTTGACATTTGCTATATCATAGAGGTTCAGCGCTGAAACCAGTGGGAACATCTTGATTAGAAGTGCCAATGGCTGACCTATCCCTCCAGCAGCTCCAAGTATTGCCACTTTGTAAGATGCCAAAGGCTGAAGGCCATACTGAGACCTCTGGTTTGCTTTCTGTGCTTTTGGTGCAAAAGAGCCTCTAAGAGCTGCACTACTTTCCTTCCCTAGGAAGGAGGATTCTGATTCACAGTTCACAGATGTTGCTGCCTTGAGGCCACTGAAACTTGGAAGTGAATTCTGGGTGGTGAACCTTACAGCAAGAGGTTTTGTCTGTGGAAGTGGGCTCCCCCTGCTTCCAAAGGAGACAGTTGATCCAATTGAAAAGATAGTTGCAGAGGCGGTTGCCATCTCTCACTATAAAAAGAGAAAAAAGTGTCAAGGCCTAGCCTAATGTTATAAAACCAGATACCAAGTAAAATATAAACAAGAAGCTGAATGACTAGCATAAAAAATGCATGTTCTCATTTTCATAGTAAAGTGAAGCAGATGTCACAGAAAAACAAGTCGATGCCTATTAAATAAAAATGAAATGCATATATAAATAAAAACGCGATAAGAAAACATCTACTTCTATCTAAATAATCATGAATGAGCATTTTAAGAAAACTAAAAGCGAAAGGAGCTAACAATGCCATTATGCCTTTAAATCAAAGACTGAAAAAATAGCAGGGGCCCTCCATGAAACCAAATGTATCAATTCGAATTCACTTTCATTTCAAAGCAAAATGAGCCATCCTAATCCTACGTAAATTCCCTCTGCACTTGAGAAATTTAGATTCTAGAAACAATATAGAAAAATAAGAGATTCCATCGCTTTTGCAGCACATGTCTAGTTGGCAACAAATCTATTCAAAAAGTCAAGCCATGTTTCTTTACTATATAAACTTGTGCCATTTCCCATTTAACTTATTTTGAATAACCATATTCTTTCATTTAATCATGTTCCTAATATCATTCTCACAAACTTGAAATAAACAATAATGTGAATGGTATCAAATATCCCTTATCCATAATCCACAAATCTTGGATGTTGAATCCAAGGGATTCAATATTAAGGACCATTTTTTCCTTTCATAAATCATTAAAAATAATACCGGATTTATTTTCAATCGTTTCCTCATCAAAAAAGGAGTTCCTTTTTTCAAGAGACACCATCAAGGCATACATTTCTATAAAAAAATATGATAAGAAACTAGACAAGAATCCAAAGTCGCAAGCTGAAAATAAAAGAAATATAAATCAAATAAAGAAACCGAAAGAACCAGATCTAATCAAGATTGCATCGTAGTCCTCTACTAAGAAAATATTACAAGAAAAAAGAACATCTTAAAATGAAGAAAATAATACAATACCAATCAGAAACAAAAAAGAAACCAAAACATATCATACTTTAGATAAATAAACAAAACCCAAATTATATTTTGGACAAACAAACAAACCCATAGTTTGGATTTCAATAATTATAACCCCAAGATCAAAAATAAAATTTAAAGAGAAAAAAAGGGACACGAACCTTCTGAGATCTGAATAGAGAGAGCTAGCTTAAAGGAAACGAGTGATATTATACAAGAAAAATGGCCTTCTTTCCGCTTTTGGTATTTATAGGAAACTCCGCCAATGAGCTTTGAACAAATCACTAAAAATTTCACCTCCACCTACTCCGATTGCTACTATGTGTGCTTTTTCTTTCCGTGCACCAAATACACCGCCGCTCTCTGGAAAGAATCTACCAGAAAAGCGTTACTTTTGTTTTTGTTCACTCACCCTTTGTTTGCCAAGAGGAAATCGTGGCCCATGCTTGAATTGAAGACGGTTTCTACGGCTAAGATTGAAGTTTGCCTCTTTGGGTTTTGCTGGGGTTTTCCGACCCTTTTTTAATGCCCTTTTGTTTGTTAGTTTATTTTGTTTTCTTAGCATTTGTCAATTTCTTATTATTATACATCAGAAAATCAGATTTTATTTGAGCCAATTAAAATTTAATTTGGATTCATGCAATTTGGTACCTTAACCATCATGGAATCTCATATGGACCTACATTCTTTGCAAAAAAAAAAAAAACCTAATAATATTGTTTGGTTTATATACACTAGACAGTATTATTCTTAATTTATAATAGTACACCAATAATAATACTAGTTAATAATCATTAATATATTTATTAGATTAATTATTTTAGAATATTCAATCAATTGAAAAAAATAAAAAAAAATCGATTTAAACCAAAAGGTTTGGACCAATTCGATTAGGGTTATAAAAATTTGATTTGGATTCAAATAAATGAAATCGTTAAATCCTGCATTTATATCGATTTGGATACGTATCATTACTAAGTATTTTGTGTTTAATATTTTATAATTTGTAATATTTGAATCAAAGGAAATACCGAATGGTCTAGACTAAAAAAAAATTTTATATTTCAATTAAAAGTTCAAGCTAAAATTAAAGCAAAATCTAAAATGATCTAAACCAAAAAACTGAATCAATATAAATCGAATTGAATTCATATGAATTGGATTTGGCCGAATTTTTTAAATATGCGATTCAGATACAAATTATAAAATAAAAAACTCACAAAAATTGAATTGAATAAAACCATTTGAAAATCCGATATTCAATCGAATTTGATATTACTTTTATATTTTACTCAAATGTCGACACATGCTTTCTTTATTAAAAAAATTAGATTATTATATATATAAATTTTTTTGCGTGTGATTTATGCTACATGATGAGTTAACCTCTAGCAGTATTTTTTAACTTTGCTCGTCTCATGCTTAGCTCCTAAGGCCAGGAGCGTTGAATATCCGAATGGTATCTTGGTATATTCTTTGAACTACTAAAAAAAAAGTTTGGTAGGAAAAGTCTGAGCTCACCGATTTGCTTTTTTCTTTCGATTATTACTATCATATGCATGAATATGAAAGGACGATTCTGAGTTCACCCCTTATTTAAAGCCATGCTATTTTACACCTAATCGATGTGGTGGTCCTTTCCTCTATTTAATTATGTTAGTTGAGCCATTTTCATCTCTCAGGTCACTTTCATAAAAAAAGCTTGGGTTCTTAGGCTGTGATTAGTTTTGTAAATAATTCACTCAAAATATTTTCCTTAATCCAATACTTTCCTCACTAAAAAATCGAATCCTTATATTATTTTGTCAAACCCAAAATGACTTTCGAATACCGAGAGATTTATACAAAAAAAATCCTTATATTATTTAGTTGATAATATAATTATATTTTAAATTAATAATAAAGTATCAAATTTTATATGTAACACATATCAATAATTATAACATTATATTATAATTATTACAATGTAACTTTTCCTACAATTTAAACAGTACTTTATAATATATATATCAAACACTAAATATTACATTTCCAATAATCATTTTCCCACCCATCATTTTGCATTACAATCACTTTACATAAAACGCCAAAGCCACCTTAAGATAATGTAATAACATCATCAGTTGAACAATCATCATGATCTAAGGCATTACATTAAAATGCAACTTGATCTTCTAAATACAAAGATAATCTCCCTCTCACAAGCAAATGGTGAGAAGAAGGAAAGGATAATCATTCTAACAAGGTTTATCTTAACAGAATGGAAGACCAATTATCCAAAACTAAAGATATTTGTTTCATACGTTTAGCTTTTCCATTTCCTTCCTAAGTGCATTGGCTCTCACCAAGCTCCCGATGGTATTCACAGCCAACTTCAGATCCTCCAAGGGATTCCCGGGTGCCACTGTCTTGTACAAGTAACTATCGAATGTCATCTTCTGCACATACTCATCCGCGCACATCTCCACGAAAGCTTCCCTTGCTGGATTTGATCTGTAGAAGACCTTCTGCAAGACATCCAGCACCTTGTAAGTAGGCCAGTATGTTTTGTCCCACTTCTCCAAGTACTTCCTCAAGTCCCCTTCATCCACCATCTTCTTCCCTTGCTGTGACCCCTCTACAATGGCCTCAGCACACATTCTCCCACTCTTGGCTGCAAAATAGATGCCTTCACCCGAGCATTTGGTCACATAGCCAGCTGCATCCCCAACTAAGGCTACTCTTCCAGATAACCGTCGCGGACGAGGGTGCTCGGGAATTGGATGTGCCTCCACTCGTATAATTTTACCTCCCAGAATCTTGTCCTTTGCTCTGTTTCTAGTGGCTAGCTGGAACTTCTTGATGTCACTCTTGTGAGTCACTGTGCCAGTTCCAACTGCAACATGATCACATTTGGGGAAGACCCAACCATAGAAATCTGGTGAGACATCATCGCCCACATACATTTCAGCAAGATTCTCGTAGTACACCATTTTGTCATCAGGGATTTTGATCCTCTCCTGCAATTACAAAGAGATTTTATGAATCAATCAACGATGAAGTATAATTTGAACATTCAGATGCATGATAGAACAGAAATCAGCTTGAAATGTGCCCAGACACATTCCTAATGGCAATAACCCATTATCCAAAAAGGAGATAAAAATTAAATTAAAAGCACCCTCCAACTTAACTGTAAAAAATATATATTACTTATAAAATGATTATGATTGTAATTACAAATCGTTCATGCATATCTATTCACAACAAAAATAAACTATTCAACAACAAATAACTAGAAAGTTAAAAGTCGTAGAAAGAAAATGAGAGCTATGTTGGGCAAATTTATACCTGAAATGCAATAGCATAATCATAATCGCCCGCATTAATCGCTTTAGCAACACGAGAATTAGCGCCATCAGCTCCAATCACAGCATCAACTTTCAGAGTAGCTTTCTCCCCCATGCCACCCTTCTTCCCATCATACTCGGTATAATGCAAGACGTAAGGCTCATCCCAATGCTTTGGCATATCCATCTTCAAGAACAACCCATTTATGACAGTAGCCCCATTCTCCTTAGCTCTGTCCCTCAAGTACGCGTCCAACACTTCCCTTCGCACCATCCCAATATACTCGTGCGGCTTCAGCGTTTGACCAATGTCAACAGCTATGTTGGATGGAGAAATCATCTTCATTTTGGTGACCCGCCGGTCGATAATATCCAAGGGCAGGTCAAATTCACCCACCATGCAAAGTGGGATGGCTCCACCGCAAGGTTTGCAGTTGTCGAGTTTACGCTCGATGAGGAACGTTTCGATGCCACCCTTTGCGAGAGTTTCAGCGGCTGAGCCTCCGGCCGGACCACCGCCTATGACGGCTACCCTGAGGTTCCGGTCGCTTAGTCTTGTAGAGTTTTTGGCAGCTGACACATGGAATTTGATGACAGGTTTGGAAAGGGTGGTGGTGGTAGTGGTGGCTGGCACGGTGGAGCTACGGCGGAGGCCGGTGAAGGGTTTGAAAGCAATGGAGCTCATTTTTGAGGAAACGAGTGAGCGAGGTTTGACTCTGTCAGCAGTCTGAGGAATTGTGGAGTGTTTTAGTAATATCGTGGGGATATGGTTGGGGATATGAGTGGGAGTTGACCGTTGGATTAGGAGAATGGACGGTGAGGATTGGGTCCTGGATAATGCGGGGATAGATTTTGATTTTTGACTAAAGTTGCAGTCGAGAATGAATGGTTTTTATGGCTAGCTCTATGCCACGTCACTTCTTTTTGCATGCTGCTTTTGTTTTGTCTTAAAAAAGTAGACATTCTTACGATGTCACGTGAGTGACACTGCTTTGTTTTTTTGTATTCAATAAAAATGAAAAATGTGGTCAATTTTTCATACAAACTAGAAAAATCAAGAAATATATAAAAGCAAATATCATCCAATGGTATTTATATTTTGATTTTAATCAAATTAATCAATTGAATCGATTGCGTTTAATCAATTGATTGACTATCGAATTAATTTAGAATGATTATAAAAAAATTATTTTGAAAATTTTTCATATTTGATTAATTTTGTTCAAAAATCGAATTAAATAAATTAACTGAATTTTAACCCAAAATATAATATACAAAAAATAAATGAAAAATATATAAAATCCAAAGATATTTTTTTTATAAACCACGATATGTGTTTATATCACATTGGATATGATATTAATCACCGCTCGCGCTAACTCAAAAAAATTTGATCTGATAAGAATTCAAATACAAAATCTCTTGCTATGAATCATTCTTATTTAGAAACTCATTAGGATTTTACATTGCTGACCCAATCTTTTAAGTTAAATCTAAAGGTACTTTAATGGTTAGAATTTGGGTGATAATTTAAGTTTAATGTTATTAGAGTTTTTAACGTGATCTTTGATATTTGAATATTTTGTTGAACAATTTTATTGAATTTGTTTCAAATATGATAAATTAAAAATATAATTTAATCATATATATTATATGATAGAATGCACAGAACCATGATAAATATGCTATGTAAATACAACATGCAGATACACGGTATATGGTACATTTTCTCCATTTCCCAAAATTTTTTCACTTTTCCATTTCTCCAAAATTTTCTATGACCACTTTTTCCACTTTCTTGATACTTCTCAATCAATTTAAATTGTATATTTTTTATTTTTTAAGTTTACAACTTAATTTCTATTTAAAAGTATGTTATTCACCTTCTTGTTGAAAGAATTTTAATTTATATTTATCAAAATATTATTAAATAAATAAAATTAATTCATGCATTGCACGAGTAACAAGCCAGTTTAAATATATTTTATTATATGATTATTTTAAAATTTCACGGAATTAATCAAATTAAATTTGATCGATTAAAATTTTTAAATAATAAATTAAATTTGTTTAGTGAAAATAAAATAAGATAATTCGATTAATTCAATTCAAAATTACTTGTACCAACTGAATGAATATCTCTCATATCTTTTATTCTTTTAGAATTTTATAAATTATATTTTTATTTTAAAATTTAAGATTAAATTTATTTTTTTATTTTTTTTCATGTGCATAGTATACATTTTAAATAATCACTTTTGTGCAAAAGCAAAAAAGCTAAACTTATTTATGAAAATTACACTTACATATTCAAAAGCCATTCAAACTATTTTTTTCTTTGGTAATTGAACTCATATCTTATATGTCACAACTCTTTTCTTAACCACTTGATGAAAAGATTGTTAGCAATGACACTATTTTCTATTACATGCATGTGTACAACATGTATTAATGATAAAGGTTTAAATGTTAAATTTATCGAAAACATTTATGACGATTTTAAAAATGAAAAATGATTGTATGATCAATTACCCTTTATTGTTATATATATTTTTATTTAAATCATAACATATTACCATACTATTAAAAAATAAGTATTTATTTTACATCAATATATAAATAAATGATAAATATTTTTATTTTAATAAACTCATTAAAGATTTTGATAATAAATAATTATTTCTTAATAACATAATTATTTTTTAAAAAAAAAACCTAATGAGTGTAATAGTTTCATTGTGTTTTTTTTCCTATATAAACAGCAATGAACTTTGCAGGTATCACGTGACGCTTACCCTTTTCTTGCAAAACTGGTTTATTAGAGTGTGCAGTGCCACTTTTTTTAAGCCCAACAACCTTCCTTTTTGTATTCGATGTGAGATTAAAACATTCAATCTACTTTTCTGGCATGACATTCTTCCTCACTCAGTCTCATGATATCTTCGTCATGGCCAATCTTTTTTTAGGCCCGCCTTGCTCTACCTCTCTAGGGTGCTCATCGTGTAATTGGCCAACCATGCACTACCCCGCTAGAGCATTTGACGTGGATTCAAATAGTCAATAGTTGGCTCTAATACCACTTATCACATGATTATTATTCTCTTACCAAGAAACTAACTTAATTAGGTGTGCAGTGCCACCTAATTTATGCCCAAAGACTTTTTCTTTCATATCCGATGGGATTGAAGCACTAAGTTTATTTTTCTGACATGACACAAGCACGTAAGAAAAAAACCCTTGGCCTGGTCCTTGTGAATTGATAAATAAACTGCTAATTTGAGATTAATTCGATAAAATTGGTTCGTAGGTTTAGTTGGATTCTACGTATCATTGAATTCTTCAATCTATTGCATTTTATCCATGACCAAAATCTTTTATGTTAGTCTTTAATCTTTGAATTCTTTTCATGTAGATCTCAAACCTTTTAATATTATTTCATATTTATCCTTCATTCTCATTCATCTGATAGTTTGAGTGATATGGTAATGGTATGCGAACATTTCTTTGACATTTTGTGTAGATTTTAATGTCACAAAATGATGATTAAAATTAAAGATTAAAAAATGTTAAAATAAAAGGTCAGGATCTATCATAAATGTTTTTTGACTTTTTGAATTTTGAGTTAATAAATTCAAGTTGGGAAGAACACTTTGGGCGGTTGGCAATTAAACCACGCCACAGTTGCTGATGCCCATTGAATTAAAGGCCACTGCCCATCCAACGTTATTTACACCTGGCTTTAATGTAGTTCTATGACTTTAATTAATATATATATTTTTTTCAATGGAGATTTTTAATTGGGAGAAAGAGAATGTAAATGCTTAGGGCCTCAATAATCATATTTGCCCATTTTTTATATTTTAAACGTGAAGATATAATTATTTAATTTAATATCTGAAATTTAATTTCGAATTTTTTTTCTCTCATTAACATACTATTATTATGGGTTTAGACTTTGGAGTCACTAAAATACTATATATATGTTAATATCTTGAAAACATCATCAGAATGGAAAAGCAAATGGTATACAATTTATTTTCACCAATGAATGGCATCCACTCGCAAAAGAAATTGGACAAGATGGCCAAAGAGCAGCACAAACACAAGATCTCATTTTGCTAGCCATAACTTAGTTTCTCTTGTCATGTTTTACTCATTTTTTTGTTCCTACTTGCTTCGTGGTCTTACTACCAAAAATAAATAAATAAATATATATTTCGTCCACCTGAAATTAAATATCCATATTTCCTGTTTGAGATGTGCATAAATAAATAAGGTAAACAAAGAGTTTGGAAAGATATAACGTTAGTTAAGATCAAGCAATGAGTTTAAGAAATTAAATGAAATGATAAAAGAATAAAATGAGAAAATAAGAAAAAATAAAAAAAATTAGAAAGAAAACTGAAGCTCAATAGGAATCTTAGAAAAGAGAGCCCTTACATCTCCGCCCTCCGTTCTGCAAAGGTTAAATGCATTATCAATGGTGTTTCAGCTTGCTGATAATTGTCATTGCTTTCTTGAAATTGGTCTCGACATAGCCAGGGTCATAATTTTTTATTTAAAAATACATATAATCTCTTCTGATTATATTTGCCTTTTATTGAAATTTTTGTCAAATAAATTTAACTTTTGTCATTATTTTTAATAAATTTATAAAATTATAATATTTATAAATTTTGAATTTTAAAATTATCAAAATATATTTTAAAAATTTTAATTCAATACATATTTTTAACTTTGAAATACTTAGGATTTTGATATAACCTTTCATGATTTTAAGAAGAATATAATTTTAATTAATAGCATGATTATGACTAGAAGCGTTTACATGAACAAAATTGTTAAAAATCAAGCTAAATGTTAAGGATGTTTAAAACACAAATATGCATTTGCTTGATTAAGTGAAATTATTTCATGCATATTTGATGTTTTACTAAAAGTGATTCATTGTTCTGAAATGCCAATAGAGTGAATAGCACCCGTGATCCCTATAGTTTGAGCTTATAACAAATTGATTCCTAAATTTTTAAAACGTAACAAATTAATCCCTAATGTCATATTATCATAATGAAATGATACTTTCGTTACTGAAATCGTTATGTTAGACGTTAAATGACAGCTTGGTTACACGTGAAAGACAATCATACTTAGTTGGCAATTGACATACCTAACCTACTTTATCTTGCTTTTTTTTTACCGTTTGACTAAAAATTTGCCTACTCTTAAGTTATTAGTAAATACATTTATTCTTTAAGATAAAAAATAATTCTTTTATTTTGAATTTTTTTATTTTACAATTATTTTAACATAAAGTAATGTAAGTAGATTTTTATTTTAAAAATTATAATATCCTTTATTCAATTTGCTTTTAGTTTCTCTCTCTTCAAATTTTTATTTTCTAATCATAAACCTTAAATTTTATTTATTTTCCTCAAGGTTTTTAATTCTAATTTGTATTTCAATTGATTTGTTATTTTTTTCTTATTTATTTAATAAAAAATAAAAGTACTTTTTATTCATCTTAAACTCTATCTTTCTTCTATTTTTTCTGGTTTTTATTTTATTATATTTTTCTTTTCTATTTTTTCCTTTCTTATCGGCAGATCATCTGTTAGTGGGGGTGGGTTTAGTGTTTTATTTAAAAAGGTTTCTTCAATTGGATATCAAGAAGAAATCTAACTTAGTTCAAACTTGAATCAAGCCACAAATTAAACCCAATTTTATCCAAAAAAACCAACCTTCAATCCTTCAGAGATTACTCCCAGAATCCCAAACCCACTTTAGCCATAAGCTGAGGTACTCAAACAAAAAAATCATCCAAATGCCCCAAGCACAGGGAAATCATATACAAAAAATAGCCAAGGAAAATATAAACTAAAATCACAAGCAGTACCAATAGCAGCTCCTGTTGAAGCAATTGTAGCAGCTTCGACACCCATTGATTTTGCACCTATCTATTCCTTGAAAAGCAAATCGGAGGTTAGTTCTTTCTATTCCTTGTAGATTAAGGGTTAGTGGCCATGGGATCAAGTTTCTTGGAATCAAAGCGAGTGAAATGTCACATCTTGTATATACAGAATTACATGCTTTCCCACACATTTTATATGGTTAGGTTGTCTGCGATGCATTCCTTTTCTTTTTCCCTTATACAATAACTATCTAAAAACTGTAATTTATAATTAAATAAATATTTACATATTGAGAATTTATTTATCGTTTACATCCCCTGTTTACTTTACAACACTGTAGTACTGCAAAACATGTCTGAACATATAAAATAACTGATTATACCTCCAGGATATGAGCTCGCTGCCTCGGGGCACTAAATGCGCAGCCGACAATCCTCGGATGCAAATCACGTAGTCACTGGAAGTGCTTTGTAGATGTTAAAATAAAATGGTGAATAAACCACGGCTCAGTAAGAGAATTGTATGCAAAATTAGATATTCCGAAGTCTATATGAAATGAAAATCCTCATTTTCCTATAGGTACTCTAAGGACCAAAATAGGAAGGATGCTATAATCGGCTAGGGATCCGGACAGAGTAAGGAAGGTATTTTGAAATACCTGTCTTGTCTCGTAACCTAGAAGCGACTATAGGGAGTAATTTCATTGTTGGGATAAATCACTTTCCATTTCATTTCATACTCTTTTCAAAATAATACCTTTATAAAATAAAGGCATTTTAAGTAAAATGAACTAATATTCAATTATTCTTTAAAAAGAATATTAGTTTAAATATATCATAATTCTCATTGAAATCCATTTCAACTATCACTGTATAAATTATAACAGTACAGTACTCTATATAGTACAGTAACCTGTTAAAAATCATATTCCTTTTTACATAAGACATATTCATCTACTTTTTCATTTAAACATATTTTCCATATTCCATATCATTTCATATCTCATAAAAGTGGAGACTAAGGCATCACCCAGAATATGTCATCCTAGAAAGAAAATACGCCGTAGGGCAATAATAATCATGTCAGATCTATGGCCATAGTCTAGGGAAATCCTCGGTCAAACACTGATCAAGTGTCAACTGAGACTAAATACATATCACATGTCATATATCACGTATCACATGTCACATATCGGCATGATATGGGGCCTAATAGTCTCAACACAATGTTTTCACAATCATTTCACCTTTATGGAAATAAATAAAACCAGTAATTCTTCAATCAGTCTATAAAGGATTTTATTAAATCATATAGTGAATATTTCTGAAAATAATTTATAAAATATTCACTTGTCACCATTTCATCATGGAAACCATTTCATTTACTATAGAACATATAAGAGGAATTTTCAGTAATCTCGATTTCATCAAAAGCAGTAACATGAATATTTAAATAATATTTTTTCGGTATATTCATGTTTTTTGAAAAATAATAAATTGCTCTTTTTCAAGGCTAGGAAATCATCAAATCATATAATTAAATATTTTCCAATTTTTTTAGAAATTATTCTATAAATTTTCAGCAACATAACGGCTGTTATTTCCCTAGCTCTCCTGCAAATTAAACATAGTTCCAATTTTCACAAACAGCCTCAATTCCACAGATTTTCATGCAACTCAATTCAAGAATATTCATAATAAATTATTTGCATAATAAATATGCATTCGAAATATCTCTATAGCTTATATACGCATCTTTTACCTGTGTAGCGTATTCGGTCTTTTTATGCGCATCACACGAAATCCATTAATCCCGAGCTGCAAATAATTCTGTCAAAATTATTAACTAATTAAATACTTATTTTTAAGCTATTGTTTAAATCTAAATGCAGCCTCTTTAAACACTGCAAATATTTTTGCAGTGTAACTTTTACCAGTAACATAACATAGCTTCCTCGTTTTGTTTCGGAATTTAAGTCCGAGCATACCGGCAAACTCCTTGCATTTTCCACATTCTAATTCTACCCTTAACTTATCAAAATCAGCCATGGATGGTATCCCCCTTCATTTGGCCAAAAATGGTGGACGGTGATTCCATGGGATTTTCAACAATTTAATGCTTAAATCATGTTTTATCATGCTTGATCTTCATTTTGGCATGCATTTCATACATGAAAACCCATGATTCCATAAGGAACCCATGTTGGATGAATGCCCCCTTCCATGGCAAAATTTCATTTATTCACTTTTGACCAAATCCAATAGTATGAACATGTTTAGCAAGCTTAGATTAATTTTCCTACACCATTAAAATCCAAAGAAACAAAATGCATAGTAACACACATACCTTGACTGAAACTTTGACGTCCCCTTTCTCCTGATTTTGCCACTTTTTCTATGATTTATTGGTATAGGTAGGTAGAGGAGAGAGAGTAGAGAAATTTCCTAGTCAACGGTTTAGTGAGAAAATCTAGCTTTTAATTGTTTTTGTTGACTTTTTTCTTTCTTTTTCTTCTTTTTTCTTTCTTGGTGTCGTGAGAAGTGAGGAAGAAGAGAGTGAATAGTGTCCGGCCATCCATAGGAAATTTGTAAAAATTTCTACACTATTGAGAAATTACCATTTTGCCCATGGTTATAAACTTTTCGGACATTTCTTGCCCATAAGCTTCCGTAACCGTAAAAACTATGTACTTGTGCTCTAAAAATTCGGCTTTCATCACCAAAAATTCATAATGGATGTATTTTGATGAATGGAGGTGGTTTCATCCGCGCACGGTGCACGGATGGTGAGAAATTACGATTTTACTCTTATTGGGTAAATCATGTAAATTTCCGATTACACCATCGTTTTAACTAAATCCAAGGCCACTATTTTAAAGTCATTTTCATGTAGAATAACAAGGTATTTTTACTTCATCCCAATTCATTTTAGTTTGAGAAAAATTTACAAAAATGCCCTTAGGACTATCCGTCATTTTTGGATTTGTTTGCCAACCACTTCAAATACTGAAAATAACAAAATTTCGAGTCTCTAAAATTTTCTTATTATAATTATTTCACCATTAGTACACTGTTTCCACATTCATATTTACAATTTATACAATCTTTATAAATAAATAATTTATTAATAAATAAATGAATAATTGCACATATACAGTACAAAATAACTGGGTCTCACATGAAAGGTGGGAAAATTGGTATCAATCGCACCCCCTGAAGCTAGCTAAATCAAAATTCCACCTTTTATTACAAAACTAGCAATTTCTTCTATACATTCACTACTGGGCTTATTCTCATAGCATCTTTTTAAATAGATGCTTCCCATAGAAAAATCTTTAAAAAAGCAACTCTTTGAAAACCCAGAACACTGCGCTAGACCATGGCAGTTATTGGCAGTGACTGAAACGATCGTTTTCTACAAAAATAGGAATAACAATATAATGCTTTGGGGAATTAAGGTTTTTTTTTTGGAAGAGGTATTTGTGAACAAAAATTTTTTTTAACCCTTATATAATGACCATCAAAACAATTGCTTATTAATATTTTATATTTTTTTCAAATTCCATGTCAACATTTTAAGCGAGTTGACTAGACACAAGTGTGGTCCACATGTAGCCCAGTTGGCATTTAACAGAAAAAATAACAGTTTAAGTGACGGAAGGACTTATATGTTACAATACTATAATGTTAAGGACCAATTTGTTATGTTTTAAAGTTTAGGGATCAATTTATTATAAGGTCCAAATTATAAGGACCACGGGTGCTATATACTCATACCAATATTGTTCTTTTTGTTAAAAATATTGATACACTTGGTACATATGTCAATACAACAATTTTGAATATTGGTAGATCTAATAGGTGTATTTATACCCTATCGTTACCACTTGACAAAAGCTTCAAGCTTTGTATTTGTATCAATATGCTAGGATTTAATTATCAATACATGCTTGTTCAATGTGTAGGAATTCTTTATAAAGTATCTATACATAGAAGGAACATATCGGTCATAACGTTTCCTAGGCTAGGTCACTAGACATTAAAGAAATGAAGTCGCCACTAATTTTTTTTAACTTAGGTGTGATTGGTCACCTAATGACTATAAGGATTGGTCTATATTTTAAGTTTTGGGTTTGGGAATTCATTTACGTGTAGGAAAAGTTAAAACACCCCTACAAAGCCCAAAATTAGTACAATTTTAATCTTATGTTATTTTAACTTAATCTTAGTTATGTGGTCTTTAAAATTTATATTTTCTCATTATTTAAATATTGAAAATTCTTTTAAAAATCCTCCATCATTCTGAATGAACTCTTAGAAAAATCTTCTCATCTTAAGAGTATTCAAGGGATACCATTCGACTTCTGTGAAGAGGCTCTGTCGTCAGAAGTATCAATTTTTATTTAAGTTTACTATTCCCTATTTTATTTTATTTAATTGTTTTATTACTTTTTATTTATTTATTAATTATTTTTTAAATTTATATAATATTTATTATTACTTTTATTTGGAATTTAAATATTTAATATTGAAAATATCTCATAAATCTTCCATCATTTTCAATAAACTTAAGAGAATCCTCTCACCTAGGAATTCCTCAAGTGTTACTCATTTGCAATCGTCTTGAGAATTCCATCCTCGAAATTATTTATATAATTTATTTTTATTATTTATTATTAACCTATAAAATAACTTTCTACCATTATTATTGTTATATTATCATTATTTTTATTTTTATATTTATTGTTTATTTTTGTTATTCGAAGAATAAAGTGTCAACTTTTATTTTTTGAAAATGCATTCTAAATCTTTCATCATTCTGGATAAATTTAAAAGGATCCTCTTGCTTAGGAATTCCTTAAGTGTTATTCATTTACAATCGCCTCAAAGATTCCATCATCGGAAGGTAACATTCATCCTCAAAATATATTATTTTAAGTAGTCATTATTCTAATTTTTCTATTTATCTCTTTCATTTATTGTTATTATCACCTTGGTGATGTCATTTATTATTTTATTTCATTATTTCAATTGTCTTTTTATATCCTAAATTCATTACGACCTTTATATTTATTGTTTACTTACCTTTTAGGTTCCGTTTGGTTGTTACATTTCATTTTCTGAAAAATATTTTTCACGTTTTCCTATATTTGGTTGGTGTAAAACATTTTTGGTCAACTGTAAAACATTTTCGGACAAAAAAAAATCCTTTAACGTTTCTGGAAATTGTCTTCCCTTTTTGAAAAGGTGAAGACAATTTACAAAGCCCTTTTAAAACAAAAATAGCTTGCTAAAACCCCAAATCCACCCTGATCACACCTCCATTTCTGGCACCATCGCGACTCTTGTTGTTACTGGTACCATTGAAGCCCTTTGCCGGCAACCTTCAACACCAGTCTTCCCAAAATCCTTCTAAATTTGAAACTAACACCAGGTAATGAGATGAGATGAGATGACCCATTTCTCATTTCTGTAAGTTAATTGGCTGCTTGTTGAAAATCTACAAAATAAGAAGCTATATTTGCCAATTTGTGTATCGAGGTAGCATATTTTTGAAAGCCTTATATATATATATATATATATATATATATATATATTATCAATATATGGTTTCTACGTTGTAATTTTTTGGAAAAATAGAAACTTTTGTACATCCTATTTAGTTGGCTAAGATCAAGTTTATTCCATTTCAATGTCCAAATTCAAGATAGATAATCACTGATTCTAAATAATGGAGCTGCTATGTTCTGTCTTTATATATAATCTGTCTCTATATATGACTCCTCCTGTACTGAGTAAAAGTTTCAGATATACTTAAAAAAGGGGGTGGGAAGTGCTTCTACTACTTAACCCTAACTTAGAAGGTAAAAGGATGGGATTAAACTAGGGTACCTTCTATGTTAAAAGCTTTCCATTAGAAAAAGAGCAGCATGCTTATATTCTTTCTAAAAGAAAGTTGGAAGCACACTTTTAGCATGATGTCCAATAAGTTTTGAGCATGTATACTTGTAATGTTTCGTTGTTTGATACACTTTGGTAAAGCTTCAATGAGAGAGTGTTGTATTATTGGTGTAATACGTCTTTATGTCTTTTTAGGATAAAAGTTCGAAGTAATAAATTGTATAGTCAATTATTTGTCTTTTTGGTGTGAATCCCTTTTTGTTATCATCTTGCCTTTAGAATTCCAAATTGTTGTTCATATATGCTTTTTAGCTTGCATTCAGAATTCCAAATTGTTGTTCATATATGCTTTTTAGCTTGCATTCAGAATTTCAAATTGTTGTTCATATTTGTAACAGCCCGTTACCACATTTTTCACGTATTTTCATACAATTTTACCGGTTGAGCTGTCTGCGATGCCAATAACATTCTATAATGATAGTGACAAATAATAATATTTATTTTATCAAATATGGAATATGAAATTTCTTTTCATTATTCCTTACATCTGACATCCCCTATTATCTTTGTCTTAATAAAGTAGTACTATATACATATGTCTGAAATGTAAAAGAGAAGTGACTATACCTGTCATATTTGACATAAGTTGCCCCCGCGCTTGATATGTAGCTATCCATATGGGAGCTAATTCTCTCAACTTCGTGTCTTTTGTCTGTGGAGTCAAAACAAAGGGGTGAGCGATTCATACGCTCAGTAAAGGAGACATATGCTGTTTTATAAAAATAAAACCATATTTCGCAATTTATTTGTTTTCCAACAATCACATCAAATAGGAAAACAGTGGATATAGTTACCAACACTTTCGATACACCAGTCAAATCACTGGCTAAACAGTTTACTTTAAAATGTAGTAAACAGTAAACAGGATTCAATAAATCCTTTCAGTAAACAAATATCAATAAGTTGAGACTAGGCAATAACTAAATCATGCTCAGTTCCCCCAGGAACATAATTCGTCCGCTTTTGGGGTGCAGCCGTAGGCCACCGCCCTTCATGGCTATCTCAGCTAGATCTATGACCATAATCTATAGATGGTCCTCGGGTCCACTTGCCAAGTGACCTCGAGACCGTTGATGACTTGGCGGATCCATCAGCCCTGTGACGCCCTAAGGTGCACTCGTTGGTCTATCAACCGAGCCATCGCCCCAGGCGGGTCACACAACAATATAAATAATAATGCATGAAACTAGGGGCCTAAAGTCTCAAAATCACTTTATATCTCATGAAAAACCTTTAAGGAATTACTTTATAAATTCATCATTTGCTCAAAATGATTTTCTTTCCAAAAAGGTTCTAAAAACAGCCCGCAATCTCACTGAATTTCGTGTGAGAAAGTCCCGGGTTAAACTGGCTCGCCATGGCTAATTCGCCCATGGTCGACTCGCCCATCAAAGGGTTTCATATTTTCTATTTTTAAAGCTCTTAAAAATAACTCATTTTTCGTTGAGAAAATGTAAATAGAACTCTGTTCGCCATGGTCAGTTCGCCCATCATGGCTTGCCCATGGTAAATTAGAAAGGGGGTGACAAATAGTCGCCCGCCAACCATTGCTTTTAACAACAAGTAAAACTGACTCGCCAAAGCGGCTCGCCCATCATAGAGTTGCCATGGTCAACTCGCCCAAAAGCGGCACTCCATGGTCAACTCGCCCATTACATGAAAACAGGGGTCGCCCGCCCCAAAACCACTTTAAAAGGGTTCGCTCATCTGTGGCTTGCCCGGATTCTATTTAAAATAAGGTCACTCGCCCAACTTTCATATAAGGCCTTGCCCGCCAATACCAGTTCACCCAAATATCATAGGGCCGGCTTTGTAGCTCGCCCAAAATCAAAACACTTTAACAAATAATGCATGTCGTAAAATAAAACAATTTCTCAATAATTTCATAAAATGTAACTTCACAGGACATGCATTTTACTTCACATACAACCCCCTTACCTGGTTCAATGAAGCCTTGCTTCCCGATCGCTTTTACCGAGTCCATAATTCTCGGCTGCAAAATAATTTATAAATTCTATTAATATTTCTTCTTCAACTATTTCCAACACTTTGGCGAGACTAATAATCGAATAGCTCGCCCAAAAGAGTTCATACTAGCTCGCCCAACTGAGCTCGCCATTCATCAAATGGCTTACAAGTGGGAACTCTCCTGCCATCATCCAACATTAATATATTTGGGTGCTCGCCTAACCTTCAACTCGCTAGGCCTTTATTGACTTAAATGTTGGTGATTGCCCACAATTCAACTCGCCCAGTGAATATATTGGCTTAGTTGTGGGAGTTCGTCCACAGGTCAGTTCGCCATTGCCCGATTCCCTTACAAGTGGAGTTCGCCCAACTTTTCAACTCACCATGCGTTTGCATGGAGTTCGCCCTACATGACTTTATATTCTAAGGTGGCCTCGCCAATGACTTAACATGTGGCGACCTCGCCCACAATCACACTCCACATTCTTCAGCTCGCCAATGATGGCTGAGCTCACCCATTTATCATCATTTCTACCCCATTTCGATTTCTTTCTTTGTTCATGCTCACTTATTTTCCAGACCATACCTTGTTCTAGTTTCTGGTATATTCTAACAAAATTTAACTAAAACAAGGCTATTTCTATGTTCATTACTTTGTAAAACATCAAACTATATCCTCAAATACCAAAATAACCATAGAATATGGAAACTCACCTTACCCAACTGCACTTCCAGAACAGATTGCTTTCTGTCTCACGTTAGCCTTACTTTGCTTATTCTTTTAGCTCATCAAACTAAGGAGGAAAGGTTTGCAAGCAAATCTACTTGTTTAGCCAGCATATAGATGAAGTTTAGTAGATCAAGCATGGTAGAAATGGGAGGAAATCAGAGCATAAACTTGCAGTTGCATAGCTTTTGGGAAGAAGGTGAAATTTACTAAGCCGATCTTCCTCAAATGGTTCTTCTTATATAGCCATGCTAATCCAATCAGAACTCATCACTTGGCCTTATCCCATTTCCTTCATTTATTTCACGTCTTTCATTCATTAAAAACAGAAGAAAAACTGCAGCAGAAGGAATGACTATGAGAAGCTATTCTCTGCACACTTTGACTTACTTCACTTGCCATTAATTGTCTAAACCGAGAAGCCAATGGCGTGAAGTCCATAGCCTCTTTTCTTGACTTATTACGCCTTTTGTCTTATTCCTCAACCAATGAGGTTACTTCCTTTATTGACTTTATTCTTTCTCAATTTATTGTCTTCAACCGTATGACTTACAAAGTCAATTTTGGCTGCAAAATGGTTTGAATCTATTTTCATTTTGTTCATACTGATTTCAGTTTGCCTCCTCATTCTGGAGACCTTCAGCTCACCAACTCGATTTCAGTTCGCCAACTCAATATCTGAAATTTACGAAATGATTTCCTTTGCTAGGCTATCATTTGTGCTTCTATATGAGCGACCACATTACTCGTCAAATACATTCTTTGGGCGATCACAGTCCTCGCCACACACAGGCCATCATCTAATCACAGACTTGGCGAACTCACCTATTCGCCAATGAGGCCATTGAATCCTACTCGCCCTCTCACTCATTAGGCGATCAATTCTAAGTTCATTTGGATGATCATCCTACCAATTAACTTGGCAAACTTACCATTCGCCCTCGCCATAATCCATTGGCGATCACACCATTACTTTGCTCGCCCATTGGCGAGCCGTTTCTTCATGGTACTCGCCCGTCGAGTATTTCACAGAAATTGTTCCCTTTTCATACTAAGTTAAGGAGCTTTTCACTTAAGTGAAATCAATATTCATTATTTATTTAATTTCCAATATCAATTTCATGAAATTAGAGTCTACAGTAGGGTAAAATCAGATCTTACAATATTGCATCTAGTATTATTGTGCTAGTTCATCTTGCTCCAGTAGCTCTTCTATTGAAGCAACAACAATAGTTGCTACTGATGTCCAACAGCTGCTCAAGCAGCACAACTGCTGTTGTTGGAGCATCTTAGTAAAACCTCACATTTTTAACTTCATTGATTTTGTTAGCTTTAAATTGATAAGTATTTTGAAATGACAAAAACTTAAGTGATCAAAAATCTCTCACATTATATTGTAAATTTGCTTAAAAATGGACACGATGTTAGAAAATCATTTGACAAAGTTTTGGACTAAAATTTTCAATTTAGAGAGTCAAGAAAATTGAAAGAATATTTTGAACTAAAGTCAAATCACAAAAACACATCATTTTATCCCAAAATAACCAACAAAAATGTGCAGGAAGGCTTGAGGGATCGATCCCCAGATGGCAGTGCACTTACAAGTGCAGAGAATAGGCAAGGGATTGATCCCCACAGTGAAGGGATCGATCCCCAGATGGGAGATTGGGCAGGAAGGCACTTTGGAACTTAGGGATCGATCCCTTATGGCTAAGGATCGATCCCATAGCACGAAAACAGTACTCAACAGCTAGTTTTTTAAGGTCTCAACGAGAAAAATTGCATTAAATGCTTCAACAACCGTTACAAGCAGTTGTTGGACTATAAATAGAGGCATTTATGAAGATTAAAGCAAGAACAAGCACTCAGCAACTTCTTTAAGCTTCAAGAAAGAATTCAAAGCTGAAAAAAAATCATCTTTTGTATTTGATTTGTGATATCCCACCTTGTACACCACCCACTCACATTAATTTATGCTATTCAAAGGGGTATGCTAGCCTTGTAAGGTTATCTTGTAAGAGTGAGGGTAGCTTTGCAAGGGGATAGGTTGAGAAGGTTATTCCTAAGCCTTCAAAAGGAAGTCTCACCACACCTTGAAGTGGTTTGTACTCATTTACAATGAAGAGTGCAATCAATCCCTTGACAAGAGGATCAAAGAGAGAGGACGTAGGCAAGAGTTTGGCCGAACCTCTATAAATTCTGTGTTTGCTTCTCTTCCCTCATCCTTATTTACTACATTTTCTTCATTATTGCAGTGTTTGTTTTATTTGTTAATTAAGCTCTTAAAAACTCAAAATTAGTAGTAAAACCGATTCACCCCCTCTCAGTAGAGCCAATAGATTTCTTGCTTGATGTAGCATGCACCTATTTATAAAAATTGTTCTTTCCATCTATTATTATTATTATTATTATTATTATTATTATTTGTAGTTAATTATGTAAATAATACTTTTTCAACAGAAATATAGATTTTTCAAAAAACCACCAAACAACAGAAAATATTTTTTAGTACATCAACCAAACATTAGAAAATATAAGTTTTTAAAAAAAATCAATTTTTCAAAAATCATTTTCCGGAAGATATTTTACTTGAACCGAACAGAGCCTTAATTTCATACATTCTTACCTTCATCACTACCACCATTGGTGCTGTTTGTTTTTTATTTTATCCCTCCTTAACTTCCTATTATATTATTTTCTATTATTTACTACTTTATTTTGAAATTTATTTTATTTTTTTGGATTTTCATTATCTTTTTTGTTTTTTATTTAAATAATATTAAAATAAATTAAATAATAAATTAAAACAAAGATCTGAACTTAAATAATTGGGCTTTGAACTAATTTGGTCTAAGAACTTAATTTAGGCTATGAAATTAAATAAACTCACTCAATCCTTTAGATTCAAAAAAAATATGACAAGTCCAGTAGCTTAACAAGTTCAATATGCACAACAACCTACTAAGCGTGGACAAAATATAGTGCCTACAGTATCGATACCCTCACCCTGGCTGCATTCAATGGTCAGATTTTATATCTACCAACGGGAAGAAATTCAAAGACTCAACACCAATGGTCACGAATTGTAAGGGGAATATAAAAGGAAGATTCAAAAAGTTCAATAAGTGAAAGCAAAATTTCAAAATCAACAACCATACTCATCTTCAAAAATTCTTTTGTAATTCTATACCATGAGACAAGATACTCTTGTATATTCTTTAGTCTCAAATCAGTAATTCTTTTATTGAGCCAAAATTGTAATTACTCAACCTTTGTAGAGGTGCTCTTGATTACACTTTTTGTACACCAATCTACATATTGTAAATGGGGGTGAATCCTTGTGTACAATTGTAAAGGAAAGAATGGGTAGTGTTATTGGTTATCTACTTGAGCCTTAAAAAAAGAGAAGTGTGAAAGGTTTTTTCCTTAAATATGTGAAAAAGGAAGGGTTATAAGTTTTCTTCTTGAGCTAGAAAAGAGAGAGGATGTAAATATTATATTTGAGACTTGATAAAAAAGAAAGTTATTCTTTAGCCTGTAAAAAAAAAGTTCAGTTGTAAAGTCAAAAGTTTAGTAGTAAATTTGACAAATCCTTGAAAGGAGTTCAAGAAGAAGACATAGGCAAGAGTATCAAATCTTTATAAATTTTTTGTGCACAATATCTCTTTTCCTACACTCTTACTTTGTGTGTTATACATTTATTTTAGTTGCTAAGTGTTGGAATTATAGATTACTTAGTGCAGAGAATTTAGGTTAAAAAAGAAAAAATTTAATTTGGTGACAAAGTTGAGTCACTTTCTTTCGGTTTAGTTAGTAAGTCGACACATGTTAAAATTTTAAAAAAAATAATGATGAATATTGAGCTTGTTTGACAAAAAAATAAACATGAACAAGCAAAATAAGCAGAAGAAATATTTTAGTGCTGTGCTTAATGGTAACTGCGTGTATACTTTTTATAGTTAATTGGTTTATTCTCTAAAATACTAAAAAAATCTTTTTAATTTTAATTAGATATTAAAAATATTAAATAATAAAATTAAAAATTGTACCTCACTGTATAATTTTTTTTAAAAAAAATATTGCTTACAACTCTTTCAAAAATTTATTGTTTTAAGAGATTTTTATTTCTTTCAATTTATAATTTCATTATATTTTAATTATTTATCCTTTTCTTTTATTTGAAACAAGAAAAATTCACCAAATTTAAATAATTCATTAGTTAGACAGGAATGAGTGGAGGAGAAAAATTTATACTGACAACTTAATGTGAGATTATATATTGATTCATATAGTTTATCCCAATATTGAAATAAAATCTCTTATAATGAGGATCATTAGTTAAAAATTAAACACTCAAATAAAAGGCTCAAATAAAAGAATGGGTTAGAACTTGGAAACGTATTTCACTACCTATTGGGCTTGATCCAAGCTTGATGGTGCTAGATCCAATCAAGGTTGGGCTTGAGAGGAGCTGAATTGAGTTGGATCACATTGGCATGCTTTTTCTTTCCTTTGGATGGTGCTACGACTGTCTATATCTATTTTTGTTAAGGATTATTATCTTATTCACTGTCAGTGAAATTTTTTAACTCTACAAGTAAAGTTAAAATGATGATATATGTCTCATTTTATTTATTTTTTATTTTTTTTAATATTTTTAAAGGACACATGTCATCATCCAAACTCCGCTTGTGAAGTTAAAAAACTTCACTGGTAGTGGATATGATAATAATCCATTTGTTAATTACTTAACTAGAAAAATGTTTAATTTTGGTTTTTTACATGTGATTTATTCCATAATAAAATTAATTAACTATATATTTATATATTATTTTTAAATAGTTTTTTATTATAGGGATGCGATTGCTTCTGGATGCCAACTTTAATCTCATCATAATCAATTTTACTTGTATTCCATCAATGTATATTATATTATAAGACGAAATTCATCCACACCAAACATACTGTCAAGGAAGGCATTATGCTGGCTATATCAAAGAAAGTCAACAAAATTGTGATAGAAACTGATTCTGAGATTGTTAGTAGAGAAGTTAATAATTTGGTACTGCATTCTGATTAGAGAATTTTTCCAATCATAAGAGACATTCAAAGGCGGAAGTAATTGTTTGAATATTTTCAATGCAGATGGGTTAATAGGGAAGCTAATTTGGCTGCTAAACAAGCAAAAAAGGAGATGTGTCCTCGGAATTGGATTAATTTTCTCCCATCTACTCTTGTTCACATTTTCAATAAAGATGGAATACCTGCTCCTCCAAGATAATACTGTATAGTAGCTTAAACAGAGAGATAATTGATTGTTTTGTTGCAGCTTTGTTTAAGCTTGTAGTATGTTTGGTGATTGTAAATGATACTGAGATTCTTTGAATGAAAGTTTTGTTTTTGGCCAAAAAAAAAAAATACCCTTAACGTATCTTGTGAATCTTTTCCTTTCTTATGTTGAATTGATATTTCAAACAAGCTGTTTCATTTCAACTATGGTTTCACCAAAGTCCTAATAATTAATTGTGTTGCCCAACGTCTTATTTATTTATTTTTTGGACAAGATTGTTGCCCAATATTTGAAAGAGAAGGTTCTAATTCTCCCACGCAAGAAATCGAATATGTTAGGTAAACTCACCTTAATCTTGCTCCATAAAAGCAAGATTTTGTTTTCTTGGTCAAAATATACTTACTCAAAATATACTTTGGATACACAAATGTAACAAGAAAAAGGGTTGTTATGGTTAGGTCTGAAATCCGCCAGTAAAGTTGGTTGAGTTTTCTTGCTGGTGCCTTTCAACAGTTAAATTCCCGTGGGTTTAAAACCCGAACTTTGTGCTATCAATTTCACAACCGTTACTTTTCTAAAGGTGTTGGAAGACACTGCATGCACTGTCTGTCAAACATGAAGTTGAACGTGGCACTGACTTTGCTACTTGTGAGCCTTGTGGGATTTGCCATTCAGGGTTGTCATGGCAAGGTTGTGCAGTTCATTTTCGGGGATTCCTTGTCTGACGTCGGTAATAACAAGCACCTTTCCAGGAGCCTAGCTCAGGCCAGCATGCCTTATTATGGTATTGATTTTGGCAATGGTCTACCTAACGGAAGGTTCACCAATGGCCGAACCGTTGCTGATATAATAGGTAAATTTAAATTTTCACACTCATAAATTATCAATAGTAATACTGATTTGCCTTGGAGAATTCCGAGTTCTGACCACTTTCATGTTACTTCTGTGTTGTTCAGGTGACAAAACCGGTCTCCCAAGGTCACCGGCTTTCTTGGATCCATCTGTGAATGAGGATGTGATACTGGAAAATGGTGTAAATTATGCCTCAGGAGGAGGTGGGATTTTGAATGAAACAGGAACTTACTTCGTAAGTCCCAAACCCCGAGTTTCTTGCATTTTATGCCTAGGAAAAAATGGATGTCTGAAGTATTTATAAACTGTTGCAGATTGAGAGGCTCTCTCTTTGGAAGCAAATTGAGCTATTTCAGGGGACAACTGGGTTGATCAAGAACAAACTTGGCAAACAGGCAGCGGAGAAGTTCTTTCAAGACGCTCAATTTGTGGTTGCTTTAGGGAGTAATGACTTCATTAACAATTACTTAATGCCAGTTTACACAGACTCGTGGAAGTACAATGATCAAACTTTCGTAAAATACTTAATGGAAACACTTCAAAAACAACTCCTGGTAAACTGAGTATGATCTGGAATCGCTTTCTTACAGTCATCTACGACTCCAATGCTAATTAACTCTGTGTACATGTATTTCTTTAAAGGTATTACACAGCTTAGGAGCTCGGAACCTAATGGTGTTTGGTCTGGGACCAATGGGCTGCATTCCACTGCAAAGGGTCCTAAGTACAACTGGACAGTGCCAGGAAAGATCGAACAAGCTGGCTCTCAGCTTCAATAAAGCAGCAACCAAGTTATTAGTCAATTTGGACAATAAACTTGCTAACGCTCGCTTCAAGTTTGGAGATGCCTATGATGTTGCCGATGATGTGATTCGCAATCCATACAAATATGGTGAGTTCATAACCCTAAAACAGCGATTGTGCCTTCATGGCAAACAAAAAGCTAGGAGAAATGAAAGAGGATGGCTAGGTAAACAGGCATTTTGATTTTTATGGTGTTCCACAGCCACAGGGTTTAATTTTTTATATTTTAATTTTATTTGAGTTATATATTTATTATCAATATGTAATGAGGATAATTTTAATTTTAAAATTTTTAAACTTGTAAATAAAATTGGAAAATAATCTACTAATCTTATGATTTTAATTTAAAGTCTAATTAATATCAAAAGAGCACAAAAGTTTTACAATAAGTCATTTAAATAAATATAGTAAGGAGATAATTAAATTATAACAAAATTATTAACACATGTCATCACCAATCCTTAAAATAACTAATATACTTGAAAACAATTTAAATTATAATTAGAAAAAATAATGTACTAATCTAGTGATTTTAGATTAAAATCTAATTAATATAAAATGAGCTAAAAAATTTTTACAAATAAATCACCAAAGTAAATATATTAAAAAGATAAATTGTAAAAAAGAACTAAAATTAACACGTCACCATCATCCCCTAAAATAACTGATATATATTAATTTGAAAACATTTTTGTTTTTTGTTTTTCCTCTAAGAAAAATAACATTTTAGTTGAAATAATATTTAAAACTAAAAGAAAAAATGAAAAGAAAAAAAAATATATGAAATCCATTGAAAAAAACTAAAATTATATTGATCCAAAAGAACAATTTTTTTACTTATGAGGTATTAGTTAACTGGAAATATGTTGGCCCCAAGTAGACCTTAGCTGCCAAAGTGCAAGGGTTCAAACCTTGGAAAAAACTGTTATTGTGAGGGAAGGTACCACTATTACTTCACTTTTGGGATTGATTGGTCATTGCCCCCATTTTTTTCACCAAAAATAAATAAATTTTCTTATCAAAAATCCAAAATCTTGAAGCCCATTTTGATAGTATCTAATCCAATACCTAAAATATCATTTTCATCTCAAACCTTTGCCAAAAGTCCAAAATCTTGAAGCCCACTTTGATATCATCTAATCCAATAGCTAAAATACCCTTTTCATCTCAAACATTTCTCAAGTACATGTCATGACACCAAGTAGATAACTTTCAATTATAGGTTGTATGATTAACAAGAAAAAAAATATATAAAGCCTTCTTATAGCCCATCAAGGCAATGCAGGTGAAACAGAACCTTATCATTTGTATTTTTCCAGGAAGTTACTGCATATCATGATTGATTAATTTAGACTTTAATCCTTGCAGGATTTAATAACTCTGACTCGCCATGTTGTTCATTGGGAAATATTCGACCTGCTCTCACATGCTTACCAGCATCAACATTGTGTGAAGATAGAAGCAAGTATGTTTTTTGGGACGAGTACCATCCATCAGATAGCGCCAATGAGCTCATTGCTAACGAGCTCATAAAGAAATTTGGATTTGTAGGTGTTAATGCAAATGCTCCTGCTCCTGCTCCTGCTCCAAAATTTGCAATTGCTCCATCTCCGGATGATGAATAATCTATACCATGCCCTCACTATAGATGTTGTGAAAGCAGCTTGCTTTATCATCTTTGATGAGTCGTTGTCTTGTGGTGTAATAAGTTTTTAATTGTTTGAAAATTTTCATCTCTCTAGTAGAAATATTAATCCTTTTTAAAGTATAACTGGTATTGAGCAATTAGCCCTTTTACATTATATATAATGGAATTTTGAGATTCATATACCAAGATCAATTCAAGCTTTTCGGTAAACATTTTTCACAAATCAAGCATGTCATCCAAGTTTAACCATTCATATAAGTTCAATATCATTCAATTGATCTATATATATCAATAAATCATACATTTAAATCTACAATTATAATTTCACCCTTTAACAGCATGATATATTGCAAAAAACACTAAAAACGCAAATTTTTTTTACACAAACCAAGCATGTCATCCAAGTTTAACCATTTAAACACGTTTAATATCATCCAATTGGTCTATCTATATCAATAAAGCACCCATTTAAGTCTATATTTATAACTTCACCTTTTAACAGAATAAAAGGTCGCAAAAACACTAAGTATAGTCTTAAAATACTTATACAATTGCATTTTGGATGAAGTTGACCTATATGGTTGTAAGTGATGCCATTTCTAAGAGCAAAGGTTTGACTCTTATGCACTCATGGATCGGTGCTAGACACATAGCTAGTATTAGTATCAAAGCTTTTACTAAATGACTATTGACAAATTTTTTAAGTCTTATGTAAGAATTAGTTATTGGTTAATCAATATAGAATCGCTGGTTTAAGATTTTGTTTCACCATGTCATTTTGATTAATTGAAAGTACTATTTCTTTAAGGTGATAGTTTAAGTCAGAAATGATACTATCATTTTATGCATGGGGATTTATTAAATATTTGATTTGCTCTATTTTGAATTTGACGGAAGATTGTTAGAAAATTTTCAAAATAAAGTGAAAGAATAATTGATTAATCATGATGTTTACTCAATAAAATAAACAACTAGTACAAAAGTTAGACATAACTTTTTAATAAATAGTTTTTTCTTTGAATAGTTATCTATTCATTCAAAGGGTTTTCTTTTACTCCTAAATGTTTAAAAGATATAACAATTGGTTTTGATAATTTATGATTACTCTGAAAAGATGCGTTTATTGAATTAAACTACATAAATGAATAATTATGTTATTTGATTAATAATCACTTTTCTCGGAAAAAATCTTTATAAATAGAGATGCCGAAATTCATTTCTAAAACACTTGAAAGACTTGAACTCTTTCAATTTAAAAATAGAAATAAATCTCTTAAACATTGTTTTACTACAAAAAATAATTACTAATACAAGATATTTTTTTATTTATTAAGGGTTTTTAGCGATTTGATTTCACTAGTGCAAAATGATTTCAAATAGGCTGACTTCATAATATCTTGAGACTATTTCATTAATCCTTATTGCATACCGTAATTGGTAGAGTTGAAGTAATTAAACATTAAGAAAAGTGACATTTGCAACATGCCATAAACTCATTATTGCAAATTGTTTGTGATTATTTGTTAGTTCATTCATCAAGAAGAGTTCAAGTTTCAGAAGTTTAAACTTTAAGTCAAAGTTCAGGAGATTCATCTTCATTCAACCCTCTATGAACATTGAATAATTATTATATATACTGACAGTAGAGTTTTTTTACTCCACAAGCAGCGTTAAGATCGTAATACATGTCCTGTTTTATTTATTTTAATATTTTTATAAGACACATGTCATGATCTTAACGCTGCTTGTGGAATAAAAAAACTCCACTGTTAGTGTATGTAATAATTATCCATGAACATTATTATATTGTTTTGTTCAATGCAAAGTATCTTGCAACTAAAATTCATTAAATTGGATTGCTTGTTATGCAATTTTCTTGCCTATATCTCAACTAAAAGTAAATGAAACCTATGTGACAAACATATGGATCGTGTCATTAACTATTATCCTCCTAATTGAATTGCCTTCCTCCTCACTCTCACAACAGGATTCTAGCCAGGTTCCTGTGTTCGGAAGAACGTGACTTAACATTCAGGTTCCTGACTTCCTGTGTTTGAAGTGAGTACAGGTTTTAGTTAAGTCCAGCTATATGCACAAGTATTGCATAGATCCAAAATGAAAAAGCCGCAAAAGAAACCAACACTTCTATTGCTTTATCTTTTGGCCAGGGAAAAGAAGAAGAGTGCCTGATCTGATGTGGCAAAAGTAAAGCAATAATGTCTCAAAAGCACAAGATGAAAAAAATAATGAAGCAGAAATATCATCTTGCTGTCTCCTTGCTGCTTTCCATGATCCGTACTTTAAGGCTAAACTTACTCTTCAACTTTGGTAATAGCCCAAACAAGAACAACTTTCCAAGATATTTAGATTTACAACTAGTTCTTGGTGCCAATTAACAATTAACAAAGCAACTTGACTTCAGATTTGTCACGGTCCAAAGTAACACTCGGATATCGAGGGATTTTGACCCAAAAAGCAGTTCTTCACCCCTCTTTTTCCTATGACAATTTGCGGGATCATAATGGGAGTTCAAAGTTGATTAGTAGTTTACATCATTTGGTCTAGCATACATCTTGATGTTCACACTCTCTAAACGAGCTTACCAAGTAAGATAATACTGATGCATATGTTAGAGATTGTGGAATTTGATAGGACCCAATTCATATAAAATCTAGGCAAAAAATTAATACAAAAAAACTAATGCGGCCGTAGACGTAAGCAAATTATCAACCACATATATTTTATTTTGTATGTATGTGATTGCTCTTTTTTTCTTTTGTTTATTTGTTGGATTCATTGTTAACAAAGTATTGGATTCCCACTTTTATGAAAGATATTTTTCCATTTTCTAATATATGAATTAATTTGCAACTGATAACTATACAAAAAAAAGATGCTTTCACTTGTTCAACTTTTTCATATTTTCAGATATATCAACCTACTTGCCACAAACGTAATGTCAGGGAACCAAAAAAAAAAATCCAAACCAAGACCTTTGGGGTTAATTTTATTAGAGCAAATGATAAAAAACATACACCTGTTATATTGCAGATCACAGTAGAGCTTAATTTACTACATGCCCTTTCGCTTTCTGCTTACAGAAATATATTTTTCTTTACTTGAAGCCTTCAAGAGGGTGCTAAGTCTAATAGTCTATATTTATGTGCTGAAGAAGCTCATCCATAGTTGCATACACAAGTGTGTCTAAGCTGGCTCTTCGTGATCCTGAAAGATAGATTATTATATCCTGTAATCTGCAAAATCAATTTCTAAACTAAGATAGTGGAACATCAGAATTCCACTCCGAAAATCGAAAGATCTCATTCTATCAAGCATGCAATCAAATAGGGGCGTAATGTGGTTCATGCCATGAAACGATTGTATTAAATATTGTGTTGTGCTTGTTTTGCGGCAGGCAACTAAATCCAGTTCACTATTAGTATATCAGTTGAAACGTTTTGGTTTGGATAGTGAATATATAACTCAACACTGCCACAGATGTCACTTCGAGAGCATGTTAACATTCAATACTATGGCTGATAGTTTAATGATGTCTAAAAGAAGCAGTTACAAGAAATCCATAGTAAATAATGATTTGCTACACCAGATGAAAATATAAAACCTGTGAAAGAAACTGATGATGGCTTAGCAGCATTAAAGCAATGTTTACTCTTTTGATGTTAGTGAGCTTCATATTTATCAAATATACTTTAACCAAGCATAATTAATTGCAATTTCTTACTCGAAAATGCTTGTCCTGCTGGTTGATTTGTTCTTAAATTCCATGCCAGGTAATGCAGAGATTAACCAAATCAACTCTTTATAAGCTTCATATACATGCATTAAATTGATCCCAGGCAGCAGCATCCTGGACAAATTTGTGCCAAACGACACCATTTTAAATGACCTCTACTACTGTTTTTCTCTTTGAATTAGTGACACAAAATGGAAGGACCAATTATTTTGTCGATTTTACCTGATGTACTTCCTGCTTAGACCAACGTTCTCAATCTCTATTCACCATAAATGTAAAGTCATTTTCTAATCCGAAGCAACAGCTTTGTGGTAGAGAAAATTGTTTTCCTTCAATTGCTAAAGCGTATTGATATATAATTGGCTGGTCCAGACTTTGTACTAAGATTCAGCAGGCTCAAGTTTTGAGCTTGAACAAAATACAGATATCCAACATAATCTTAATGCCTTCCAAGTTTTCTTCCCAGTTGCTATTACCATTTATTTTGATCTGCATGAAATAGATCTTTGTGGCTTTTTCATTTCATTTGGTTAGTTTCCGTCAACGAATCCAGATAGCTACTTTTTGTCGTAGTCATAGATATGTGTATAAATTTTTTGTATATTGTTTATGAGTATATATATATTGTTTATGAGTATATATATATTAAATATATCTTGCCATCCATTTCAAACATTACAATTGTTCCCACAAAATGCCATACAAAATAATATGATATTGACCATCTCCAGGTTACACACAAAAAGGACCGAGCAGAATGGAAAAAAAGAAGTGGTAATCAAGAAATTGAATGCTTAACACATCATACTCCACGTTCTCCACTAAAAACATAAAGCACATGTTAAAACTTCCTTGAACAAGGGCTTTTTGATCAGTGGCTGACCTTCCAGGTTGCTTTAAAGAGTGCACATTGGTTCTAATGAACTTTATTAAGAATTTGGTTGTTTATCACCAAACTGAATAATGTATATATTTTCAGTATTTTACTCGGATGTGCTGGTTTTTTTTTTACCAAATAAGTGTAAAGCACGTTGCAAGGACAAGCATTTTTCACGCCAAAGTATGCAGAAATTTGGGTTGGCCACCACCATTGCTCCAAGGATGGAGACTTATCCTTAGTTCCATCATCCAACTAAAATACGTCTCTTCAGCTCTTCTGCACTGCAAATTTTCTTATTGACTTTGAAATGTAATCATTTAGCTGTATACTTGCTTTTAATCTCTGGCTACAGGGAGGCAGTGGAGCTACACTAAAGGAAATTTTAAGACACGATCATGAAAACAAAACATACATCAAAAACAGGAAATCAGGCACTAAGGATGTGCACTGCTGAAGCTAATCCAACCTGCCAAGAACTTAGTTAGTTGTATTACAAGCAACACAAAGGAAAAGGCTTCCCCCTTCTTCTGGACAATTTAACAGTTCCAAAATGGAAGTCTTCCATTGAACAATCCAAGCCACTGTCTTAGATTTCTTGTATTGAAACGACAACAGCTTCCACACTTAAGCAGGAACATACAATATGAAGGTGCAACTGGAGAAAATCTATCTCATAAAACAGATCATAAGGAGATTATCGATTGGCTTAAAGTATTTAACATTCGTATTACTGGAATCTACTACAATTAGTTCTCAGTCCTTGCTCTCTTCCCTTTTCTCTTCGGTACAATTACAGCTTCTTATAATATCTCTCAATACAAATTAACTTCCCAACTCACACTTAATTTATCAACTCCACCCACAGAAAAAGAGACAAGAAAAACAAATTTAAGAAGCTAAAGAAATTGAGAGATTATTGATCAAAATCATGTTTATAGTATCTTAACTTTATATTATACTATGAAGAACATGAACGTACTATTTAGAGAAACTAACAATCGGCACATCTGCCAATTTGTGACTTTGGGGTGTGACGGTTATTAGCTCCTGACCCTGGATAATCATTCAGCTGCACCACCATCCTGCCCTGAATGATTTGTGCCTCGGAACTTTTCTCTGCAGTTACCTACGGAAATTAAAGAAAGATATTTCATTAATTTGAATCACGAATTTCATTCTTTTAGCATAAGAAGAAAGATGTATTTCAACTTCTTTTTTAACAAAGTACCAGGTGAATATTCTCTAGAACATGATGAACTTGAGGTCCATGCATAAGGCTCCCGATTCCTGCAAGCAAGAAACTGAACATGTTATGGAATGCAGAAGAAGATAGAGATTAGGTTATGATTTGAAGAATATTTACTTGTAACTGGGACAGCATTCAAGCATATAATGTGAGATAACCCCAATAGAACAACAAGTAGACGAAAGAGAGTGCTTTCCATTTCTGACTTGCTAAGCAGTCTTCCTTTTCGACAACCTCAGTGTACACTTATAAAGATCAATAAATACATACACATCGTAGACTTTTGTAGATGTTTATGATGGTGATAAAGGGTAAAAAGTAACAACCAAAGCCCAAAGTCAAAAAGTTGACAAGAACGGAAAAATGCGTGGGGGTTTAACGCGTTTCCAATTTCAGCAGAGCGCTGATCACTCTTTTTCTTTATTTCCCTGTAAATATGAACCACAGATAAGAAAACGACACTTTTTACACTATGGCTAAGTGGAGAGGGATATCATGAAAATTATATTCATGCCACATTGGAGCACATTGTGCAAGTGGAAGGTGACCAAAGAATGATGCTGTGGCTGCGCCTGAGGTCTGCAATTGTTTAAGCCTAAGGTAAAGTGGGATTATTATTAGCATTTAAGGATATTCAATGAATTGAACCGGCAGTCCTGCACAGGCATGAAAGGTTAATATCATGAAAAAGCAGGAAATTCCTAAAGCTATAACAGATCAAAATGTTTTGGCTTAATTGCATGCGCAACCTGTATTAGAAAAAAGGAAGCAGAAAAGACTGGAACTACTAATTATGACAGCAATGTGGCATTTGCTGCTTTAGGTTATTACATTTGGAGGAACTTCAGTTAGATGAGATGCAAGGTAATATAATTGTCTACTTTTCTATTCATTTGGCCTTCAACAGATATCTAAGAAGCAGAATAAAAAAACCATGGAAGTTCTACTGCACTGCCACATTGCGTAAACTTTTCAATATCCAAATCTATCCATGGTTGTGCAATACAACTAATCACTAAGGCGCATTAGATCTTTCTCAAATATTCTAGCTCTATTTATCATTTTCAAATCAATATGGAAAATCTTCGGATGTAACAGGCATATATTCTAGCATCACACGGTCATCAATGTTGATCAAGCTGATACAAAATTGTTCACTGTTGAATGAAGAAGAAAAGCTTGAAATTTCAACTTCAAATTTCTGTAACTTAGATTTCTTGTTGAACCGAAGTACTTTCAAGATCAGTTACGAATAAAATGCAATAATGATTTTTAGGCATACGGCAAATACCACCTTTCTTAATATTTATTTCACTCTCACTGATTATGATATGCAATAAGGATTGTTAAATAGTTTTAAGTAAAATTAATTTAACTCGTTTGAAATTATCTTACACTTGTAATATCAAATCACTAAATAATTTTGAGAAATATGAAAATATTGTCTTAGTCACTATCTTTTGGAATAAAACAATGTCTAAAGACTTATTTTCTATTTGATTTAATAGCTAAATATACCCTTAACTTTTTACATAAAATGGGTTTTATCGAGTAGAAATCAGTTCATAAACTTTTATTTTACTGTAAATAAATTCTCAATCTTTTAAAATTATGCAATTAAGTCAGATCTATTAAATGACACTAACTGATGTTTATCCTAAGTTTGGCTACCATGTGTGCAATATTAACAAAAGTTAGTGTCATTTAACAAATTTGGACATAATTGCATGATTTTGAAAAGTTAAAGGTTTATTTACAGTAAAATATAAGTTTATGGACTGATTTTCATGCAATAAAACATTGAAGACTTATATCCATTTTGTGCAAATGGTTGAGGTTATATTTAGCTATTTAGCCTTTTCTATTTTGAGATTGAGAGAGAATTCAAAATTCTTATATATATATATTGAATAAACCTTGATCTCTATTTATAGAGACTATTATAAAAGACGTGATCTTTAATTTGAATGACTCAATTATTCACTTGTACTGTTTAATTAAACAAATACATCTTAATAGAATGATCACAATTTATAAAAATCAACGGGGATAATTTTTAATCATTCAAGGGCAAAAAAAACACCCTTTGAATGAGTAGGTACCTCTTCAAAGCAAACTAGCCATTTCAATGTATTTTGCATTGGAGCAATCAACTACCATGATTAGACAATCAGCTGCTATGTGTTTCCGGCCAAATAAAGCAATTGGATGCTCGAGAATGGCTAGTCCTGTTACTGATCAAAAAAAAAAAGGATGCTCGAGAATGGCATCTGTAAGACTCGAATTTTATTATACTAGATACCATAGTTGTACATGAATAATGGTGGGAATAAATTGTTTGAGTAAAATTAAAGAAAACAATTAAATATGAATTTTCATTTTTCATTTTAAGTTATGGTGTATATACATTTGGTTGAAAAGAAATGCAAAAAGGAACCTTATTAGTTGAATTGTGGAAGTATTAAATGAGGTAAGACAAAGTTAATAATTGTGGTTGACATTAGCGTGGGAAAGAAGAAGATTAAAAGGAGAAATTGTAGTAAAAAACGTGCAGAGACCTTTGTCGCCCGTTCCCTTTTTGACTGCAAGCCGTCCCTTTGGCTGGAAATTCTTCAACATTTAATGGCTGTAGAAAATTTCACCATGCCATGCCCTTGAACGGTTGTTTTTCTTCACGAATTAATGAGTTAAAAGACAAGGTAATGATGAAAGAAAACAGGATAAGAACTTGCAGTAGACTTTGAGGGATTTAAGAGATTATATAAGAAGGAATACATGAGGAGAACCCATTAGCAAACTTCATCTTCTTCAAAGTCTTTCTCTCATTCCGTTCCACTGCAAACTCCTACTTAGTTCTTCTGTTTCTCTAGTATATGAGCAATAAAACCTTATATTTTAGCTAGCCAAACTCTTCTACAGTGTTTAAGAGCTAAGGAACAAGAGAAGTAAAACTAAGAAAGGCAAGAAAGCATTCTGTTTATGGAAGAGCAATTGGGTTAAGGTGAGTTTCATACTTTCCATGGTTCTCTTGATATTCCATACTAGATTCTATGTTTTATAATGTGATAAACATAGATATAGCCTGGTTGTAGTTAAATATTGTGGGAATATATAAGAAATCAGATGGAAATGATTAAGAAAAACAATAGGCGAGCAAGGAGTATTCGCTCGAAGGGTGAGGTGAGTACAATACAAGATATAACTAGGGGAGAACATGTTCGCCAATGGTTATGGGATAATATAGAATGTGGAAGTAAGGCGAGAACCAATGATCGCCAATGAGGCAAGTAGGAAATAGAGAACTCGCCAAAGTGTTGTTCAAGAGGACGAGATAGCCAAGGGCTATCCAATTCATGGGCGAGCCCATTTATGAATGAAAAGCCACGAGTGGCGAACTGAATTGATAAGCATGGCGAGTTGGGCTCCTATGTTGGGCGAACTCCCATGAATAAGCTGCTAATGGACAGCGAGCTATGTTGGGCGAATGGCGAGCTGTTACCTCGCCAAAGTGCCACTATTATTAGGAAAATATAATCGTTTTGGAAAATATTCATAGTTTGAATAAAATGTTTTGCAGACGGGAATTGAGGAAGGCGGGCGAGAAGCAAGGCTGCATTAGACGAGGTAAGGAAGTAGTATGCGATGCAAATGCATGTCCTGTGGAGTAAAAATGTTAAGAAAATATTAGAAATTGTTTTGTTTTCTGACATGCATTGGTTGATAAACTGTTTTGGTTTCGGGCGAGCTACAAGCCACCATATGTTGTTTTGTGGGGCGAACTGATTAAGGCGGGCGAGTATCTTTGTTCTAGGCAGAAACTCGAGCGAGCCAAGTGGTGAGCTCTCTTTTATGAGAACTGGGCGAGTGCCCTTGTTTTAAAGAGAAATCCAGGTAAGCCATAGTCGGGCGAACCCTTTTTAATGTGTTTGGGCGTGCGACCCTTGTTTTAAATATAAGGCGGGCGAACTGTTATTAGCCAGCCATACTTTTGTTTGAAAAGCTAAGTGACAGGCGATTACTAATTCGCCGTCTTATCGAGTTAGTCAGGGGCGAGCCGTGAAGGGCGAGCTGACCTTGACGAACGGTTTTAAAGTGAAATTTCCTAAACGAAAAATGAATTATTTTAAATATTTCAAAAACAAAAATATGAAAACCTTTTTGGGCGAGTTGACCATTGGGCGAGTTGAGTTTTGGCAAGCTTACCATGGGCGAGCCAGTCTAAACCGTATCTTCTCACAAGAAAAATGTTGAAGTTACGGGCTGTTTTATTGTTGTATAAGCCCTTTTGGAAATCAAATCATTTTATGGAAATGATATATAAGATAACTTGATTTTGAGACATTAGGTCATGATTTCATGCATTATCATTTATATACTTTGCGTGACCCACCTAGGGCGATGGCTCGGGCCAAATAGACCAACGAGTGCACCCTAGGGGGTCACAGGGCTGATGGACCTACCAAGTCTTCAGCGGTCTCGAGGTCACTTGGCAAGTGGACCCGAGGACCACCTACAGATTATGGCCATACATCTAGATGAGATAGCCGTGAGGGGCGATGGCCTACGGGTGCACCCCAAAAGCGGATGACTTGTGTTCTTTGCATGATTTAAATTGTTGCCTAGTCTCAATTAAACGATTTATGAAAGGATCTGGTAAATCCTATTTCATGTTTACTATATTTATTGTTTCCTAATGAGTTTGATCGTTAGGATAATTAAATAGTTTTGAGATTATAGCTTTTATTTTTATAAAGCAGCATACACCTTCCTTACTAAGCACGTTGTCGCTCACTCCTTATTTTTCCACTCCACAGATCATTGATTTGGCTAAGAGACTTACCTTCTTGAGATTGGATATAGAAGGTATGTTGTATTCTTTTATATATTCAGTTTATGGTACAGTACTACTTTAAATAGGAGGGAATGTATAAACATTTGTAGGTGAACAAATTAATAATTCATAACTTTATATGATTTACAAGGAAAAAGAGAATAAAATCTTATTAGAGTATTGAGAGTTGTTAAGCATCACAGACAGCCCAACCGGTAAATTATGAGTAAGTATCATGTTATACAGTAGCTTTGGGATGTTACAGCATCCAACTTCCTTAATTATTTTTCAAGATAGAGACTAAAGCAAGGATAGGCAGTCGACTGCCACTCTTAAGGCAATCGATTTCTCTAGTGTATTCCTAAAGCCGAGGGCTTCTACCCACATGTGAGCATTCGCATGCCCTAATGTCTTCTTAGAGTAGATGATTGCCCTATATATCTCATTTGCTTAATCAAAAAATGTTCCAAAAACTAATTCTATTTTTAACCTTTAATTAAATTACCTTTTAATCAACCATATTTTGCTTTATTTTGAAATTTTCCATCAATCAAATTTAACAGGCCACTGTGCTAATGTAGACCATACGTCTCAGGAGCTACAATAAAACACACCAGTCCCATAAGCAAATTTGTGCTTCTACAAAATGCACCCAAGTTATCTGCTAACTATAAATCCTCTTGTTTACATTTTACTCACGTTGTTCATAAGTTTTAACTCCCGAGTATTGGTTCTCTGCTAATTACCATGGTTTAGTTCTCACCAATAGCTTGATTTTTCTTCCTTTTCGCACATCCTTTAAGAGTTGCTTGAATAAAAAATTATAAAATGAAACCAATGCCCCTTCCACACTCATGACAAACAATAACATCCACGAAATTTTGGTGATTCCATTGGGGTAAACCAGAAAAAATTTCATTTGCACAACACCATAATATATTCTCAGCAGCTAAAGTGACTAAGTTTGAAAGACAATATTTTAATTTCGACAGAAGGTGATCTGCAAAAAGTCTAAATATCTTAGTAGCATGAGAAAGATTCAAGAATGCATGCTAGGAACTTGCAACGAGATTGGGCAAAATTTGTGCCTGTTTTTCTTGGTCAATCAGGAATGATAACTTTTCGTCTAAAAAGTCAATAAAAGGTACCCGCGGAGCATCTTGACTTCTTGTCCATGAATATTCCTTGCTGTTACTTGGAAACAACCATAGCTATGAAGTTCTATTTCCTGCTTCCAACATTTGATAGTGCTTGCAATTCAGTTGTCTAGGAAATTTTTGGTTAAAGTATAAACAATGTTTCAAACCAATTATTAAAGCCAACAGCGAAAGGTTGACTTGTGAACAAACAAGAGCAAAAGCTTTGATCCTTGAAACAACACAAATGGTTGAATACAGGTTTTAAAAAAAAAGTTGAGAATGGCACTTTTGGCCTATAGTAAAAGCCACTTTACATTTCACCAAAAAAAAAAGCCACTTTACAACTTTCTCTTCTTTATGATAATATCTCTGAAAACAGCTAGTCAACTCAATGGAAATTAGTGGTAGATTATGTGGTTGTCGGGGCAAATGCTGAAAATTGAATTACCTCATTTTTACATTTGATTTTTGGAAAGAAGAAAAATGGTAGGATTATTATGTATTTAGTCATACTAAGCAGCTGCTAATGTTTATACATGTTTTTCAAAAAGCTAATTATGTCATCAGTACTCTTTTGGCAAAGGGAAGGTCTTGGATCAACTACTCCAATAATAAGTATATTTGAGCAAAAAAAAAATACAAAAACAACAAAAATTAAAGTTTTGATAAAAATTATATAAAAATTTGATAAAAATTGAAAAATCTACTTCGTGTATGATGTGTGGACCCAATTTTTTTTTGTTTTGATACCAAACAGGTAAGACAAATAATTGTCAAATTTATCTCTACTAGTCAAGCTTTATCCATAGTAATTGGAGGGAAAAAAAGGATAATTAAAAAGCACGTATTAACTGTGCCATTTTATCTTTGGCATATAGCCATATCCCCTTGGTGCTTGGTTTGATCTAATTTTTGGGACAAAAAAAGGGTTTTAAAAGGAAAGAAAAAAAAAACCATTGTCACAAGCATATGAGAATCTGAATCCGGGGGATGGCCGATGGTTGGTGAAAGGCCTGAAACCCAATATAGCCAGGGGATTTTTCCATGTAGCTATACAATTTCGTGAAAGGCCCAAAACTGAATATGTTTTAAAAGAAGTAGCAAAACATGTCCGTCACAAGTTCAGACCCAGTTCAATTCCAATTCTGAATTGCAAAATATTCGGGCAATACATGCAATACAGAAGATTCAAAAAAAAAAAAAGCCAATGAAATTTTGACTTAGTGGTAAGAAGAAAACCTTGAGACTTTAAGATTTTAGGTTCGAGTTTCACCAAGTGTGAGCTTAAGTTAGTCTAGTTATTTATTAGTTTGTTATAGTTATTTATTAGTTTACCTAGTTTGAGTAATTTTTTTTCATAGTTACTTGTTCATTGAATGTAATATGTTGATTGTGACTGTAACTTCTAATGAAAATATACTACTCAAAAATATTCAAAAAAAAAAGGTATTAAGCTTATGAGCTATCGGCAAGCAGATTGGCTAAGTAAACCATGTATGAGATAAATCTGATTGTTGCATGGATTAAGCTTTACATCGCCTAAGAAATCTAATAATTATTCTGATTGATCGAGTGGAATGTTGAAGGTGAAACACTACGCAATATGCAAATCATCTAGCCAGGAAGGTGACATGGCTAATTAGGTTAGAGCTCTAGTTCTTCCGCCGAGGCCAGCAGCTTTTTTGAGTTCCAATCCAAGCACAACTTAGGCTCCGATTAATGGACATTTCATGTGAGACTAAGCGGATATCTTCACCATCTTACAGCGTTCTCAACCAATGCCTAAACCAAATTCCATCATATGGTGTTTAGCACTTGTAGTGCTTCGAACCCACACCATATTATTATCAAAATGTTGATCGCTTATCATAAACCTAGCTCCCAATAAAAAAAAAGTTTAAAACCCTTACTTTTTAGGCAAATATTAGACATGAGACTTAGCACACACTTGCGCCATGTGACACAAGATTCTATCTCAACTTAGGTTTAGTCGGAATATTTTCCATTCCCAAGCAGATCTGCAAGAACGTTTCAGCCAGGACTTATGATTGAGGCATCCCGAACCTTGTTTTCATTAAGTTAATTCAACAAAGCTATATATTCCATTATTCCCGTTGCATGACTGAAGCCTTTGTAAGTAAATTTATGATGTTCATATTTTGATTTTAATCGAATTAACTTATGAGATAGATTTAATTTAGTTAATTGGTCAAGTAGCAAAAAAAAAATTTGAAAAAAAATTGATTTTTAAAGAATTCAGTTTGAAATCAGAATTAACCAAAATTTTAAACGAAATATAAAAAAAAATTAAAAATAAAACTAAAAAAATATAAAAACCCAAAAATAAGTTTAATATTTGGAGTTTGGATAATGTTCTAAGTTTAATATCTTTAAAGCTTTTAACTTAATAATTTAATATTCAATTATTTTGTTGGATGATTTTTTATAATTTTTTTTCAAATATTGAACTTTTTTTAACACTTAATATCATTTGATTTTTGAAACTGCTTGCTTTAACTTTTGCCAATGAAGGAGTTTTCTTACAATTTACAATTAGTCTGATTTTTCTTTTGTCGCATATCTTTTTTTTCTTACTCCCACTTTTTGTCAATCAAACATTTTTCTGATCTGACCCTAAGAAGCCAAGCTCAAGATGTTCACCTTTTCATTTAAGTGGAAGCGAAAAGTAAGTGGCAAGATTTGACTTTAGAATCTCATATTTTTCTTGCTCTTGAGCAAACAAAACACGCTAAGAACATTCTAGAATAAATATACATGCCTATTATCCTTAATCTAATTATCTAGATGCCCGGAACCCTAATTCTCACTACTCATTCACCTTATTAGATTCTTCAATCGGACAATTGTTTTTTTGTTTCATATACATTGTTACTTTAATTTTCAAATATTTACAAAAAAGCAATGATAAAGTATATTCTTAAGGATTATCTTAGCCAAACTGTTTTAGCAGTCTTAACTTTACCAACATGTCCAAATCAAATGCTTAGCCTAATGTTTATCTTACTCTTAATATAATAAGAAAAGATATTAAGAAAAGCATATGTTAAAGTGACAAACCGCCCACGCGACCGGCCTAAATTAATCTAATCTAACTTTTATCAACAATGTTAATTTTTAATTAGAAATTTTAATCAGTTTTCTAAACCTAACTTAAGTATCTAATTAAATTAATCCAATAATAAGTTTGACCTTTTTTTGCACCGAAAGATACAAAGATGTATTTGGAACCTTTTTATCTCTTAAACGTGTACGTGTACTAATTTATACAATTTTAACCCAAATAAAAAATAAAAAAGGTTAAAATATTAAAAAAAGTCCTTAAACTTTATTACGTTATTTAAAAAAGTCTTTATACTTTTATTACATCTAAATAAGTCTTTAACCTTTAATTTATATTTAAATGAGCCATTAATATAAATCAATCTTTTATAGAAGTGAGTAATCGATTTTTTCGATTGGGTTTAAAACTTAACTTCTTACATAAAAAGGGTTGATTATATATATATTATACAATATTTAATTATGTATATCATATATTGTATATTGTATATTTAAAAAAATATCAATTAATTCAATCGTTTTAGGATGTAATTTTAAACATAGACTTAATCGAATAAATTGATCTATAAAAATTAATTGAAACCTAAAAGTAACTTAATCGAATCAAATTAATTAAATTTTGATTAGTTAAATTAATTTAAATTAATTGTTATTCAGATGTAATTTTTTATTTTAAATAAGAACTTATTTGAATACTAATCAAAGTAAAAAAATCTATTTGGGTGTAATAATAATATAACAACTTGTTTAAATAAAATAAAAAAATTTAGGGCCTCTTTTAATATTTTAACCAAATAAAAAACAAAGAAGAATTCCTCGACTAATAGGACACGTGGCTTGAACTAGAGAGACCTGCACAAAGGCCAAAGAAAAGATGGGGAAAGTGTCAAAGTCATAATTATTTACACGTGTCGAAAACCCACTGCTGTGTTTCAACTTTGTCAAAGTCAAGACTTTCGTAAGAACCCAATAGATTTGGGTGGTGTGGGGACCCACTTTGAAATTTGTATGGAGCTGACGTGGCCAAAGGACGCGTTTAATTAATCAAATTAAATCGTGATTTGTGAAGCCGAGCTGGAATGATTAGAACGCGTAGAAAGAACATATTCCAATAGGAGCATGCCACGTAGAGAAATGGCTAATAAAATTAGTCAGTTGCACTTTTTCTTTTCTTTTTGTTGACTCTTTTTAGCTTTTCATCCTTAGATACAAAGCTTTGGGTCAAACCTAAGGAAAAAAAAATCATGTTTACCCGTGATTTATGTTCTCAAATTAATCAGAAAAGATACGAGAAATTATTTCATACATTATAGTTTTTAGATTTTATAAGTTCGTTGAGTGATACATGCATTTTAAAATATATTAAAAATAAAAAATTATTGTCAATACATAAAAAATGAATTCAAAAAACAAAAATAAAAAAACTTACAAAACTATTCTTCAATCTTTAAATATTAGAATGGCAAAAGAATGAATTTAATAAATAAAGCAAAACCATCATCCACCTCAAACGGTTTTCTTTTGTTTTCTTTATAATCACTTTTAGTTTTATCATATGAGCTTAATTACTACTTTATTTAAATATTAATAAAAATCCAATAATTTTTTGATCAAGTGGTTAAGGAAAACTATATCAAGTTGTAAAATCTAAGTTCGAATCTAAGCAACTTTAATAACCACTTCTAATTCTCAAAAAAAAATTGTAAAAGAATAAAATTATATACGAAATAAAAAATTAATATACGTGCTTGAAAACTTACTCAGGATGAGACAAAATCAAGTATTGCTCAAGTTAGCTCATATCACAATTCTAATCACTTGAAATGTTATTATTGGATATAACCAATGAAATATGAAATGTTGTTGCTATAGGAAACTAAAATGGGTGAAATAATTGATGTGATGGTGCAACGAAATTGGCCAAATGGGAACTACGATTGGGTATTTTCAGCAGCCACAGGTAGTCCAGGTGGTCCCTTATTAATTTGGGATTAAGAGTGTTTCTCGAAACAGATAGAGGTTGCTTAGAACAATATGTTGTTTGTCAAAGGAAGGTGGGTGAGATAGGGACAAATTCTACAGTAAGGTCACAAAAATTGACATTATTTTAAGGTTATTGAATTAGAACTATTGGATTAGTCAAATCTAATATAAAACGTTGATGAAATTTTAAAAATTAAAAAACTCTTTAACCTAGTAACCTGCTAAACCAATTATTAAAATTAACATTATTTACTAAATATTATTAAAATTATACTGTTTTATTATTAATATACCATTGTTATAATTGTAGTATTATTCTTCTTCTTATATAAACTTTTTTATTGTTTTTAAACCCTAATTCCTAAATCATAAACCCCTTTATTCCAATTTTTGTCTGTTTCACCTTTAATCCAGTTTGTAGCTATCTCAATATTTTATAAATCCTAAACTTTAAGCCTAACCTCAATCAAATAGTTGTTCTTCTTTATTCCCCTCTTATATTTTTAACAATGGGTAAGTTTGTGGAAGAGAATTGCATAAACGATGGAAATTGCGATGAAAAGTGCGAAGAACTAATGATTTACAAAGAACGTCCTCCCAAGCGACCAAGGAATCATTATATTTTTTACCAGTAAAATTTTAATTCTTGACATGTTTTCAGGCAGTTGACTGCCTGGTTTTATAAGTGTTTCGATAATAAAATTTATCAGGGAAGTCGACTGCTCGATTGAAGCAGTCGACTTCCTAAGAGAAAATTTATCGCAGTATGTTAGAATGCGTAAGGCAGTCGACTGCTAAATAGCCAGAAGCATTCTGTTTTCAGAATGCATATGGGAAGTCGACTGATATTTTTGGGCAATCGAATTCCCAAATTTTTTAAGCATGCTATTCTTAATTTATTTATAGAATGTTGACTTTTATTATTAAGAATTCGACTTCCTATGTATTTTGAACATAATTTTCACATCACTTGTGTGAATTGGATTGTATTCATCGTAAAAGTAAATAGATTAAACGTAAATTTGTCAAGGATAATCGTAAATTAATAAAAGATTATCGTAAATTGAAAAAGGGTCATCGTAAATTTGAGTAGATTATTCGTAAATTTAAAAAGGATAATCATAAATTTGTGTAGATTTTTCGTAAATTTAATAAAGATAATCGAAAAAATTTTGACATTCATTGTAAATTTAATTGGATTTATCGTAAAAATGATTGGATTTATCATAATAATAATGATAAATACAACCAAAAAAATAATAAATACTTATTAATAATAATATAATAATAAAAAATATCATAACAACATTAATAAATAAAAAAATATATATAATAACAAAATAAAAAAAAGTTTCATACTGGGAGTTGACTTCCTGAGAAAGATAGTCAACTGCCCAGATGCATTCTGGAAACAGAATGCATCTGGTAACGAAGCAATAGACTGCTAATAATTAGCAGTTGACTGGTTTTATTACCAGAAGCATTCTGTTTCCAGAATGCATCTGGGCAGTCAACTACCTTTCTCAGGCAGTCGATTCCTAATTTTTTTAAGTCCGTTGTTCTTATTCAATTTATGTTAAGTCGACTTTTATTATTGAAAATTCGACATTCCATGTATTTTAAATGTAATTCTCACATCACTAGCGTAAATTAGATTAAAAATTATCGTAAAACTAAATAAATTAAATGTAAATTTAGCTAAGGATCATCATAAATTAATAGAAGATGTTCGTAGCTTTAATAATGTTCATCACAAAAATGATGAGATTTGTCGTAAATTTAAGTAGATTGTTCGTAAATTTAATAAGGATAATCGTAAAAATTATGAGATTCATCGTAAATTTCGGTAGATTGTTCGTAAATTTAATAAGGCTAATCGTAAAAATGATAAGATTCATCGTAAATTTAATAAGGATAATCGTAAAAATGATGAGATTCATTGTAAACTTCGGTAGATTGTTCATAAATTTAAAAAGGATAATCGTAAAAATGATGAGATTCATCGTAAATTTGGATATATTGTTTGTAAATTAAATAAGGATAATTGTAAAAATAATGAGATTCATAGTTAATTTAAGTAGATTGTTCGTAATTTTAAAAAGAATAATCACAAAAATTATAAGATTCATCATAATACTAATAATTTCAACCAAAAAAATAATAAATATTTATTAATAATAATAAAACAATAAAAAAATCATAACAATATTAATAAATAAAAAAATATGTAATAACAATTTAAAAAAAAATTCATGGGGAGTCGACTTCCTTTCTCGGGAGGAAGTCGACTCCCCATGAAAATTTGGACTTTATACGGGATTTTTTAGGCAGAAAATCCGTAAACCAAACCTTCTCTCTTAGACACTTCTCCTCTTTCATCTTTCTCTCTAATTCAATCTTGCAAATCCCAAACATATTCTCATCAACATAATCTTATTCTAAATCCAAATTTCTTCCATTTACACCAAAATCCCTAAAAATTTATTATATTCAAAGTAAAATTTATTATATTCATCGTAAATTTTATGATATTCATCGTAATTTCAATGAAATTCATCGTAAATTTTACGAGATTCGTCATAAATTAAATGAAATTCATCGTAAAATTTATTAAATTCATCGTAAATTCATGTGATTCACGTAAAATTTATTAGATTTATCGTAAAATTTATTACATTCATCGTAATATATTGTAAAATTTATTTAATTGATCATAAAATTTATAACATTTATCATAAAATATATGACATCTTAAATTTTATTATATTAATAAAATCCATAATAATTAGCAGAAACATTAATGTAACTCAGAATAAATTTTAAGTAATTAATTATAAAAATACTAAGAGTTCAAATAAATGATAATTAACAGTAAAATAAATCCCTTATTTAATATGACAGTCGACTTCCTTTTATAAGCAGTCGACTGCCATTATGCTAGAATTAATCTGTAGAGTAAAATAACTGGGGAAGTCGACTTCTATACAAGGGCAGTCGACTTCCCAAACTTTTCTGGGCAATTACCTTATATTTTTTTTAATATTAATAGGTAATATCGTAATTTAATTTTGATTAATGGTTAAAGATGTAAATATAAATATTTTCTTACCTTTTAAAAGGATAAAAATGTAATTTAAATCTTTTTAATTAAATATTGGTTTACCTGTTAACCTGTTAAACCATTATTAACATATTTAAATAATTTTTAAATTTTATTCAATATCTCATGAGATATTGAATATCTCATGAGATATCATGACCTTACAATAAGATCGATATTTTTGCGACCTTACTGTAGAATTTCCCGTGAGATAGGATTTTGATTGTGGTTTGCAACATTTATGTTCTTGGTTTATTAAAAGATGGGTGTTGTGTTTCTAATCCGCGAAAGGTGAAAGCTATGACATTTGCTTGCTTCAAAGATCATTTTAAGGTGATTAAGCAAGATTAGGAAATTAATCTTTCCCTTCAATCTAGGAAGCTATCTCAGCTAGAACCTAGAAGTGGAAAACTTGTATCAGTCTTTTTCGTTGGAGGAAGTGAAAGAAGCTATATGGAGGACTGGAGCTATGAAGGGTCGTAACTCGAAATTCCCTGGTCATGACGGATTTAATTTTGAGTTTTTTTTTTAAGAGATGGAATTTCATCAAAGATGAGGTAATGAAGATTATGGTTGAGTTCCATAGGATTGGTAGGCTTGACAAAGGGTTAATTTTTTTTTAGGCTTAATAGCTAAATATATCTCCAACGTTTAGTGTAAAATGGAATTAAAACTTCAATGTTCAATTGCTTAGAAATAAGACCGTAAAGTTTTATTTTCAGTAAATAAAACCTAAACGTTAAAAAATAATAGAATTATGTATACAGTCGTTAAATCACTCAAACTTCAGTTATTTATGCACAACTGGCACATGACATGGATGCTTACAGGAATAATTTTACCACGTGGATCGCTGACATTACTTTTTTTGCCATGTGGACTGCTGACATGGAAATTAATTTTAATTTTTTAAAGCCATGTCAATGATCCACGTGGCAAAATTATCTCTGTCAGCATCAATGTCATGTGCCAACTGTGCATAAGTAATGGAAGTTTAAGTGATTTAACGGTTATATACATAATTTTATTATTTTTTAAAGTTTAGGTTTTATTTGTTGAAAATAAAACTTTATGGCCTTATTTTCACGCAATTGAACATTGAGGTATTAATTCCATTTTACTCTGAACGTTGAGAACATATTTGACTATTAAGCTTTTTTTTATTGCTTTAATCCCAAAAGTTAAATTTCTCTTACAATTTAGTGAGAGAAAAATTTGTTAAAATTTTGGATTTATTTCTAATAATTTTACTTTATTTTTTTTAAAGATTTTACTGGCAGCAAAATACAATTATCCATATAATTTTAAATATATTACTAATAATAATAATAATAATAATAATAATAATAATAATAATAATAATAATAATAATAATTGATTTTCAAAATTTTAGTGGGGGCAATTGCTCTCATTGCCGCCACTCTAAGTCCATCCCTGCCTATTAGTAATACCTTCATAAATAGATGTAAACGATATAATAATAAGACTTAATAGTTAAATGTACCTTTAACTTTTTTGCATAAAATAAAATTAAACTCTTATATTTTATCACGTAAAAATCAGTTTGTGAATTATTATTTTATTGTATATAATCCATAAATATTTCAAAATCATGTAATTAAGTCCAAATCTGTTAAATAAAAGATTTAGAAAATGCAAGCCAAGGAGACCTTGGCTTAGTGGCAAGAAGGAGGCCTTGAGACTTTGAGGTCTCAAGTTCGAATCTCATCAAGTGTGAGCTTGAGTTAGTCTAGTTATTTACTAATTTGTTTAGTTTGTTATAGTTACTTGCTAGTTTACTTAGTTTGAGTAATGTGATTTTTATAGTTACCTGTTCATGGAATGTAATATGCTGATTGTTATTATAATTTCTAATGAAAATGTACTACTAAAAACAAAAGATTTAGAAAATGCAATATGTTATAATATATACATATATAACTCATACTCAACTCTTTAAATACTAAAATACATGCATTAATAATTAAGTTAGTTCATAATGTTATTTTTTTTCATTGATTACGTAATAGTATTACTATGCAAATTAAGTAGTATGATGACAAATCTATTTAAAAAAGAAGTAATATCATTATGTTTTGTGAAATAAATTAAGAAATTAAGTATTTTCAATACAATGTAGGAAAAAGTATTTTAAAAAAAAATATGAAAATAACAATATAATATTTTATATTTTATTACTTCATAACAAATAAAGTAAGTTGATAACCAAAAAAAAAAAGTCAATAAGAAAAATTTACATTACTAATTTTGTTAACATGGAGTAGCAATTTGAGTAATTTAATGACATGTAATGATAAAAGGATAATTATTCAATACAATGTCAATGAAGTTTTTTGGCTCCATAAGCAGAATTAATATGATAACATATGTCTTATTTTATTCATTTTTTATTTTTTTAATATTTCTAAAATATATGTATTATCATCCTAACACCACTTATTGAGTCAAAAAACTCTACTGACGATGTATTAAACATTAATCCATGATAAAATAAGTATTAACTCAAATGAACATGTAATCCAAATGATTAGTTCAGTAGTGTAAGATTCCACTGAATTCTTGAATGAGGACAAGCTAGTGCCAGCCAAGCAATACAAGCGAAAATTAATCTTATATCCAATGTGATAAGAAAACACTTAGTGGTTAAAAAAAAAAACTCAAATGAACATGTTGCATAAATTCTTAAAGATTGTTTATTATAGAGACTTAAAGGCATAATAATTTTTTTAATTCTTAGGTGGTTTAGATAGATAAAATTAGGGATTGAAAATTCTTAAAAAAATCATTAGAAAAAAGGATAACAATAAGTAATATGATGTACATTTAAAATCTTTAATTTTTATAAGAAAATTAAAATGAATAACATTTTGTCAAAATTTTTAACTAATTAACCAAATAAAAATAGATATGAAAATTTGTATATATATATATATATATATATATATATATATATATATATATTTATTTATATATATATATGGATGTGTATATGATGCACTGACAGTGTATAGTTTCTATACACTGTCAATGCATCAGATGTTGACACCTCATCAACTGACAAATTAAAAAATGTGTCAAGCCCTTAAAAGCAAATATAAATAAATTTTTTTATTTTGCTCATAAGAGCCTATTGATGAGGTGTCAACCTCTGGTGCATTGAGTGTATAAAAACTATATACTGCCAGTACATCATATATAAATCCTATATATATATATATATATATATTATATTTGTGATGTATCAAATCGTATTTGTGTCATATAAAATATAAAATTTATTGCGTCAAAATTCATATCAACATACTAAATGCAAAATATTTTTTAACTTTTGTCAAATTTATACATAATTTTATCAAATTTTAACTAATATCATTTTCTTATTTTTTTGTCATACCTAAAATTAATAAGTCTAATTTCAATAAAGTGAAACGTTTCCCCTTTTTGGTTTCATTAAAGACTAAAAAAACACACCCAAGATATAGAGCTAGTAACTTAGGGGTCGTTTGGTATCGTTTCCTGTTTTCTGTTTTATGTTTTATGTTTTTGAAAATTTTGTTTTTGTTTTGTTTTGTTTTGTTTTCAATTTTTGAAAACAGAAAACATGTTTGTTTAATGCTGTTACGTTTTGAAAACAAATATTTAAACTGATACATATATAATAATTCAATTCACAAAACAAAATTTTAAAAATTAAATAAAAAATAATATATTTATTAAATAATAATATATAGATAATATTAAATAATATTGTTTTATATTATTTAATACTAATATTAAATATTTTTATTTAATATTATAAAAATTTAATATAATTTAAATAATGTTATAATTAAATAAAATATTAAATAAAATAATATTATTGAATTTAATTGTAATAATCATAAATTATATTTAATAATAATTTTTATTTAATTGTAATAATAATAATATTACATTATTAAATAAAATATTTAACTAATTAATTTATAATAAATTATATAGTTATTAAAATATATTATATTTAATATAAATAATATTATTTAATGTTAAGTATTTACTTATTTAATAATATTAACTTATTTAATAGTAGTAGTGATATATTTTAAATTTAAGATAGAATATAATATTAAATAATAATATTCTATAGTAAAATAAAAATTAATTATATTAGATAATAGTATTAATTATTAACATATCAAAATTATAATAAATGATATTATTTAAAATATTTAATATATTCAATAAATTATTATAAAAATTTAAATTAAATAATATTATAATACTATAGTTCAATGTAATATTTATTTAATTGCTTTTTATATTTTCAACTTTTCTATATTAAAATAAATATATTAATTTTAAAATATTAAATAATATTTTATATTAAAATTTAATATTGTTTTATTTAAAAAATTAATTAATTTTATTTATATTTTTATTATAAAATATTAATATTATATTAATATATAAACTCTGTTTACTTACTTATGAACAGTAACAGAAATGAAAACATGTTTCCGAAAACAATGAAAACAAGAAATTCTTGTTTCTAACAATTTTGAAAATTCTTGTTTTCGTTTTCATTTTTGTTTTTTGAAAACAGAAACATGTTGCCAAACGTGTTTTCTATTTTTGTTTCTAAAAAAACTAAAAATAAAAACAGAAAACAGGAAACAAAATAAAAACAAACGAATCCCTTAGTAACCTAGAAAAGCATAGCAGTGAGTAGCATCAAGTCACACAAAGACACTTTATCCTCCTTCCAACCAATCCCATGCTTGCACACCATAATAACAGCCAAAACGGGCTCTAGTTGCACAAACTCTCCATGCTACCCTACAACAGAATCAAAAGAAAAAACCAAAGAAAAAGAAAATCTCAAGGCCACAAGAACTTGTGGCTGATAATCAAACCTTGATGCTGACGTGGTATTTACCTCTCTTTTAAACGGATCAAAATCATTAATGAAACCACACAAACGCTTCCTTTCCAATGTCACCAAAGGAAAAAAACCTCTCTCTCAGTTCTTAAACAGCAATAAACAACCTACGAATTGTCTCGCGCGTTCTTTCATTTTCTATTTGTTTTTTGTTTGGTTGTTGAGAAAATGCAAGAAAGTAAAGACCCTGCGATCAAGTTGTTTGGTAAGAAGATTCAATTACCTGCTGATGGAGAGATTTCAACTCTCTCTGTTGATGACTTTGACAAGCCAAGGTCTGAGAACAGAGTAATTGAAGAAGAAGAAGAAGAGGAGGAGGAACAAAACGAGAAAACAGAGCAGGTTGGTAAATTCAATAAGATTTTAAGGGTTTTTTTTGGAGATTTTAAGGATTACCCATTTCTTGAAATAGTGAAAATGTTAGTGGGTCAATTTTACTTTTCCTTGAATTTTTTTATTTTCACATCCACTTGTTTGCTAGAGCTACGTTTCTTCTATTTCTTTCTTTCTTTTTTTTTTGAGTTTCAAAAAAAACTAATTGGAGCTTTCGAAATTCTTGTTGTTTAGTATTGGATAGTTCAACTGAGATTCTGGGACTCTTTCTCATCTTCTTCTTCTTCTTCAAGATAGATTGATATGAAAAGTTAAGTTTTTTGTAGTTAGGATTTGGTTCTTTGCTGTTTGGAAAGAAAAGAGAAATCTTAATGTCAAATTTTTTAGCTTTTCGATTTTTTACTGTTTTAGAAGAAATATCTAGATGTTTGACACCACTAAAATATCAGAAAGTCTCAGGTACTACTCTTTTTGACAGTCAATTAGAGCGAAATTTTCACACTAAGTTTTCTTTATTTGTAAAATCATCTAAACTAATCTTAATTGACTGATTCACCTTCTCTATGCGTATTTTTTACAGGCTACAATCTTTGCCTTAGACAACGAAAGATAGATAATTGATGAGTTAGAACCAAAATATTTGTCTAAAACTCTGTACTTGTCTTTGTTACAAGTAACTTTAAATGAAGTTTTTCCTCGGTAAAGTATGAGCATAAGTTTTTTGAACTTTGATATGCCTGCTTTCCGATCACAGTCTGGTCATGCTTAGGTCATTCTTTTTCTTGGACCGGATTGAGCTACAGATCCTTTAACTTTGAAAGTCTCCCATGCTAGGTTTTCAGTATAAGTTATATTCCTTCCATTTACACCTTTTTAATCTTTGTTAGCATAAAAATCTTGATAACTTGTAGATTAGTTGTAACTGAATTGTCCATTTTTCTCGAAACCTCATGGAATATCTTCTTGCTAATATATGCGGTCTTGATTATATCAACAACATCTTCAAGATTTATACAAAAATATGAATCAAAATATGATTGAAAAAGGGAATTTAATCTGTCAAAAAGCAGTGGGGGATGATCTTAGAATTCTCATGCTTGTTTGTTTCTTAAGAAATTTCTCTGATTTTCTTGGTTCTTACTGACAGAAACAGGATCATATTTATAATTTTTGGTTTAGTAGGTTTGTTCAAATTTCTTATTCGGAAGCCATATTAAATTTTCAGGATTCTTTAGCAGAAAAGACCACTGAAACCGGACAAGAAGATGAGGTTCCCCCTTCGAATAGAGAGGAGTCAACAAATCCTGAAACCTCCCCGGAGCCTAATGTAAGCCCCAAAACTCCCTCGATTGATGAAGAAACTGGAAAATCAAAGACAGGCAAGAATGATAAAGAACAAAGTGAAGCTACCAACTCACAAGAGAAAACACTTAAAAAGCCAGATAAAATACTTCCCTGCCCCCGCTGCAATAGCATGGATACTAAGTTCTGCTACTACAATAATTACAACATCAATCAACCCCGTCATTTCTGCAAAGCCTGTCAAAGATACTGGACTGCAGGTGGTACCATGAGGAATGTGCCAGTGGGAGCTGGGCGTCGTAAGAATAAGAACTCTGCCTCACATTATCGTCACATCTCCATCTCTGAGGCTCTTCAAGCTGCTCGAATTGATGCTCCTAATGGAGCACACCACCCTGCATTAAAAAGCAATGGCAGAGTCCTTAGCTTTGGCCTGGATGCACCCATTTGTGATTCCATGGGTTCGGTCTTAAATATAGGGGAGAAAAAGGTTTTAAATGGTACCCGAAATGGATTTCATGGTCTTGAAGAACAAAAGATTTCAGTTCCATGCAGAGGGGAAAATGGTGATGATTGCTCAAGTGGATCTTCTATCACGGTTTCAAACTCAATGGAGGAAGGAGGTAGAAGTTGCATTAAAGAAACAATGATGGGGAATATTAATGGCTTCCCTTCCCCAATTCCTTGTTTACCTGGTGTTCCTTGGCCTTATCCATGGAACTCTGCAGTGCCTCCACCACCTTTTTGTCCATCTGGATTTCCTATGTCATTCTATCCTGCTGCAGCTTATTGGAATTGTGGTATTCCAGGCACTTGGAACGTTCCTTGGTTGTCTCCTCAGCCTTGTACTTCTCCAAACCAGAAGACTTCAACGACTGGTCCAAATTCCCCAACACTAGGGAAACATTCAAGGGAAGGGGATGCAGATAAACAAGATGATTCAGAAAGACAAAAGCCCCCTAAACAGAAGAATGGATGCGTTTTGGTTCCAAAAACTTTAAGGATTGATGATCCAAGTGAAGCCACAAAGAGTTCCATATGGGTGACACTTGGGATTAAGAATGAATCACTTAGTGGGGGTGGGCTTTTCAAAGCCTTCCAGCCAAAGAATGATGAAAAGAATCATATAGCTGAAGCATCACCAGTATTGAAAGCAAATCCTGCAGCCTTGTCTAGATCCCTCAAGTTCCATGAGAGCTCTTGAACTGGTGGCGTGCTAGGTGCTCGGTTTAGGCTTGAAAAACTTTGAACCTCTTACCAGCGTCTTGCAAGGATCAGTCCGATAACAAGCTTTCTAAAGACAATAGTTTGACAGCTAACTGAGATGAAGACAGAGGAGGGTTAGGGGAAGAGAGAGGAGAGTTTAATCCTTTTTTTTTTCTCGGGAGGATGAGAGAAAAGCTTAGGGAAGCTAATTCTCTTCTTGTAACAGTATAAACAGTAAACAGGTGCCCTTTGTTTTTACTAAGTTTTCTCAGTTTGTATTAATGTACATATCTCTATATATGTAAAATACTGTAACAGAGTTGGAGAAAATCTTTAGATGTACTGAACTAAATTTTCACACTGAAACTGAAGAGTGGAAGTCTTTTTCCTCGTTCTCCATGCTGTTTGCCGCACTTTGAGTCTATAGGTATTCCTGTTCTCTATTGAATCTGCTAAAAGGGCATCTTGTAATACAACAGACAGTAAAGCGGGAAACAAGGAAATTTTTTGGAATGAAAGGATTCAAAATGCAGTTAATTGTCCCTCACGATGCCAAAAGCTGAGGAATTGCTAACAACCATACAAGAAATAGTGCTGAAGGGGACTTTGGTGGGGCCAATATGGATATTGTGCCAAGCAAAAATCGAATTTCCTTTTAGGCCCTCCCTCCCCTTGTTCCAGATAAGCTTGAATTCATTTCAGAACAGGCCAAGTAACTTTCCTTTTCACTCACCAATGGACCTAAAACAACTTGCACAAAAGGCAGAATGCTCAGATAAAGTTCCCTGATATTTTCTTTTTCACATTCCTTTGATTATTTTCCACTTTCTTTACTTAGTGCAGTGTCAATGGTAAATAAAACCAACTTGAAATCTTGAACTATGTCATTCCTTAATCTTAAAGTTTAGCTGAATCCACTACACTCCATTTTGTTGCAGTGAGAATTCAAATCACAAATCAAGCATTAAGCTGATTACTAATGAGATATAAAGGTCAACTTCTAAGATAGACTGATTGGTTTCTGTGGCTAGTGACAAGAACATGGAATGCCTTTTTCAACTGATAAGAATGATATGGATATGTAAGAATCATGCCCACCCTTGAAATGTGTTCATGTAGTTTTCTCTAGGCAGCACCTAATGGATAACCAGTAGGAAAAAATGCCTAGATATTTTGTTGAAGCCAGCAAAATACAAGCCACATCTTCTTTATTAGATGAGTTATTTTTATGGGACCCAAATCAACACTATGCCATGAATCCTTCTGGCATTCTCTGCTGCTTTTGCTTTCTTTCCTTTTTGCTCTTTTCTTTTTCCAGGAAAGCAATTGCCCACTTCTTTTTGTCCATATGCATTCTGTTGAGTATAAAAAGTTAGTAACAGTGTATTCAAGGTGTGGCCATTTGCTTGAATATAAATTGTAGTGAATGGTTTACAGAATTCCTTTTTTCATTGCTTAAATTAAAGTTAAAAACAGTAGCCTGATTGCAACCCTCCATTATCTATCTGTGAAACACAGCAATACTGTTCTTTCATGCTTGAAATGTCTGAAATCTCACACTAACCGGTACCCAAACTGGGGCTGCTGTCGTGTTAGTTTTGGATTGGCAAGCGAAGCTTCAAGTTCACTTATTTGAATGCCTGAAAGTAGTATAAACACAAGGCTACTTTCCTTCCTTAGGTTCACAAGAAACAGTTTTGTGACCTAAACCAGCATGCTGAGAGCCCTCAGCTAACAGAAAACCAATCAGATTCAAGCCATCAACAGTGTGACCTTTACTTTCAGGCAGCTTAGCTAAGACTACATCTCATGACATCAACAATCATGTCTAAAACTTGAAACCCGTGCAAGTGATTCTAATTTCTAAAATAGAAAAGTTGGGAAGTCTAATAATTATGGCAAAAGACTCACCATGCTTCCAAGCTGGGGAGTCATAAAAACTGACCAAATCACATGGTTCAGCCCTCTGACTTGAACATATTTTAAACTCATTTTCCTTGGAAGATCTTCCTGCTGTCCTAGTGGGTGACAATGGATCCAATCAAAATGGCATTAAGGTAGAATGAGTTTTGTTCAGTGCATTAGATTAATGAGTTTAATCTGACTTTAACCAGTAAATTTCCACTTCTTTTATGTCAACCTGAAGCTTTTATCTGGCATAGGTGCAGGTTGGCATGAACATACATAATCAATTACTTAATGTTGACTTTAATGTGAAAAGTAGACGTGAATAATTGGGACTCAGAGTCAACCTCCCACTACAACTTATCTCTGAATCCAATGCTTTTTAATGCTATTTAAAGTTTAAAGTGGAGATTTTAAGCCCATTTTCTCAGTAGAAACTACCAACTCAAAGGCAAAGCTGTGTAATGAGAAGAACGCAGCCTTAAGAAGCAGTTAAAATACGATCCCCTGATTTGGAGTTGAACCTGGAAAGAGGCTGGGAAGCTGTACCTCAATGGTCAATTAAAAGCAATTGTAATGGGTGCAATGAAGTCAAAAGCAGCCCTTATCCAATACTAAATTCCATTTGGAATTTGAAAATGCACAATCATTTTTCCCATAACTATGGGTTTTGTGGGACACGTGTATTGCGTTCAATAGAGGTTCCATTAAGGATGACCAGCTTATTATTAAGAGCTATTTTTCACATAAAATATGCCAAACAATTTATTTTAAAATTTTTTTAATGTCTAAATATTATTATAAAAAATTATAAATTACCCTTACTAATATTTTTAAAATCATAAGTTTTGTACTCGAAATGAACTTTTGAGAGTACAATAGAATTTTCAGAAATGAATCTATGGGAGTACAATAGAATTATTAAAAATCCACTTTTGGGAGGATAATAAAGTGGTAGCATTCAAGTGCTACCAAACAACACTCTCCAATAAGCTGCAGCTCACTGGAAAAAAAATTGCTGAAAAAATTGTGAAAGAAAAGGATTGGTTGATTTTAATATAAAAGAGAAAATAAAAGAAATTTCCCAATAGAACTCTTCGAAATTCATTTTCAGGAGTCCAATTTTAATGCTACGGCCAGTCAAAACAAGCCATTGGCTGGCAGCATGCTAGCACTACCAGCAATAAGATGCTACCAGACAGCACTTTCTGATAAATTTCACCGGAATTTGCAGAAAAAAAAAGAGGTGGGAGTGGGGTGGTTTTGACATGAAAGATAAAATAGGAAATACTTGAAATTTTTTAAGTTATAAGTAGCTTTCGAAAGAAAATTTTAAAGTTTAGGCTTTTCTACAAATAAACTATGTGACATTTTTAGTACATAAATTGTGAACAAGATCTCTTCTTTTCGTAACATTGGCTTGAAGATGAAGTGCCTCAAAAGAAAGAGAAACGACTGTGTTTCGACAGAAAAAACGAGAAGAAAAATGCCAAAGAGTAGAGAAAAAAGTGTGGACGCGAAGCGACCTTTTTACCGACAAGAAGAAAGGAGGCGACGAAATTAAAGTCCTCCGCTTTATTTTACGTTTGAAGTGCGAAGTGGGGACGCAGGACCGCGTGGACAGTGGAGCACAAAACTTTTTTTTGGTCGAAACCCACGGTATCCACCTTCTATACCTATTCTAGAGTCGGGAGAAGCAGAGCGTGGTTAGGTTTGTCCTCCTCCCAACACTGGCACTCCATACATAAGTCAGGATTCGAACTTTGACCTTGCTTAAAGGACGAGGGCCGCTTGCCACCTACGTCAACCAATTGTTGGTAGTGCAGCACAAAACTTTAAAGAAACGGGTTTATTATTTTTACTATTAAAGTCTACATTTGATGTTATTGTTAGGTTTAAGGTCATCGTCTCATCATGTTGCTTGCTCCGGCTTCCAAGCTTGTATTTAATATTTAATTTTTTTTAAAGTAAATTTGATCTTATTTCATCTTGAGTATCGACTTGAATAATCATATTGTAGTTTGTAAAATGTAAGAATTTTATAAACCAAAACTTTGAATTTCAATTTCTATATTTTTTTACCTCAAACCAAAAAGTTTCATTATACTTGAAAAAATTTAACCCTAATCTTACTTCAAAAAAAAAATTTACTTAGAATCTAAAGATTGAAGTGTGTATATATATATATTCAAATCTCTTTTTTAAAAAAATATTTAAAATTTTTTAAAAAGTCAATTTTAAATATCAATATTGCAAATAGTCAAGCATCCTAAAAGATTAATATGCAATTCTGTTGAAATTTCTTTCAGATCACGAAGGCTTTTCTTTTTCCATTAGAAAATGTTCCAAGAGTGGTTGCTTCCGTTTAGGGTGTAATGGAGCCGAATTGAAATAATCGAGTATTAGATTCGAGTTGACTTGATTCGAAAATTTAAGACTCGAAGTTTGATTCAAATTCAATTAAACTTAATTTTTAAAACTCGAACTTAACTTAACAGAATACTCGAGTAACTCAAACTTGGCTCAATAAGCTTGATCTCAACTCATTAGACTCGATTTATTATTTTTTAACTATACATTATGGGGTAAAATTGTAAATTAATAATAAAAATTAAAAATATATTAAAAAAGCCTGATTAAACTCACGAGCTACTTGAGCCGGGTATTAAGAAGCTCAAACTCGACTCGACTCATTACTCGAATAGCTTGAGCTCAACGTGAGTCGAAATTGAATAATTATCAAATCGAGCTCAAGTGGTTTGATTTGTTTATACCTTTACTTCCGCTTGATGGTTGAAATATGAATGAAAAAAAAAGTCTTAATAATATTATGTGAATATAATTAACAAGGTTAAACACACTAATATCCTAGGATTGGGTTTACCTAACCATCCTCACACAAGGGCTCAAAATATTGGCCAATAACAAAAAATTGAAAAGCAAATTTTGACCTCAAGCTTCAGTTCCATTGTGCAACTATCCATCCTGGAATCAATAATGACAAGTTGCAGCAACAGCAGTCGTTGACCAGAAAAAACAATTTGTCCTACAAAACTTGCGTTACCAAAAACCCAACAATATGAACTTTTCTGAAAAAGATCAGCTCTAGACAACTAAGTCCCATTTTCCTTTGATCGATAAAGAGTTGGCCAAAGTAATTGAGAGAAAATCCCAAACATCAGTTTCTCAATTGTTAAGGTAATTGGTCCTTGGAGTAATAATTAGTCAAGAAAAGAAAATGGTACTTGCATTATGGAAGAAACTTGAAAAAAGATACTAATACAGCCACTATTAGAACAGGTTTTCACTGCAGCAGCTGATTCTGGAAATGAGGCTTAGATTCTTGCAAATGGGGATCAAAGAAGATTGACAAGAATAGGAACCCTTCTTTCATTGTATTCCAACTCCTTCACAGCAGCTTTCTAAAACACTGCAGCTTCCAAGCAAGGCAAACTTGTTTAGTTCTTTCTTTCTTTCTGCCTCAATCGAATCTAATTTTCGTGATCCATACATTTACTATTCAGAAAAAAGAATTGGTTAATCAATTTTTCATCTTATTGTATTTTACCATACTAATTACATTGATTAATTCATTAGCTGGTAAAAGAAAATCTACCTTTAGTAACTGGTGTTTGACTCAATACTACCAGTTGGTATTACAATTATAGAAATGACTTTAGGCCATAAAATGGCAGTGTCAACCGTGCAATGGCTATTCATGCCATACAAACTGGATATATTTTCAAAAAAATTTGTAATTATTTAATTCAAATGCTTCAATTTAATTGAGATACATTAACGTGTTTAGTTAAAATGATACATAATCATTCTTAACTACTTGATTAAAATCATCTTTGCACTAAGTCTTTTAAAGGGTTAATGTTCTGTTTTGGAAGGTAGCATAAAATTTTGAAAACAGGGGCGCATCAGGGAAGGTGAAAATGAAACTTAAAACATACCATAAGAGGGAAACCCTCGTACCTGTAAAACCTGACAGTTTTCCAGCGTGCTTTTTCATCCCTGAAATTCATGAAAAGAATTCAATCAAGTGTCCAGCAGAAGAAGATCCAGAACAAAGATACCAGGGATTTCCAGCATGTTACAAGAATTTAGAGACTTGGTATACAAGGAATTCTGAGAGAGGCAGTGAATTGAGGACAGTCTCTGAGACTTTGAATAGCAAAGAGATTATCGATAAAAAGAGTAATTTAATATGCATTACTTGAACATTAGCCAAACAAACAATAGAAATGAAGGTCACCATACAAAAGGAAGCTATATATGGAACAAAAAAGTTATATAACAACTGAAAAATGAACGCAGAAAAAAATTCCCAATTTAGTGGGCTCTCTAGTGAATTCTGACTCATTACATAAGAACTACATTTAATTCAACATATTTGGCCTTCAAACCCAACTTTCTCAATAATGTCTTGGTCCTTTTGCAAGTGCTCTATCAATTCACCTTATAAGAGGCTCCCCTTTGAGGCTACTAATTCATGCATGTTTTGTTTCTTCCATTCTCTTTTCCTCCCTGAGCTCTAAACTCCTCAATGTACTATTTGATGAAAGAAGCGCTTACATTTGCCTGTCTCACTTTCTCTTCATGCAACTTTTCATTTCGATTAGTCTAAACGCCCTGGGCAGTGAAGTTTAGCTGTTGGAGTTGATTTTGACTACGTTTTCCTGAAGTAACTTCCAACCAATGTCTCTGATGCCTGCACTCCATGGAAAATTGAGTTGTCTCCATCTCCACTGCTTTCGAGCAACGCAATAAAGCATGTTTTATGGTTTCTTTTCGCTTCGTCGCACGGAACAGCCAAAGCCAGATTTACCATCGCTGGTAAAATGTCCTTTTGTACTCTCCGCAACAGGACTTTCATTTTTGTTGGGCCCAATAAATGTTGAACTGACTTTAATTTTTTCTGGATTGTTATATGGCCTATCACAATTAATTATGTACCACCCTTGTTCTGGTCTTTCCCATATCTCTCTTCATTTCACCTTCTTTTGTTTATTGGTCATTCCTTATCACTTCCACTGTTTATAATTTCTATTACCACACCATTGACCATATTGATGTACACCATAAGATTTGGCTTTATATTTCTAAATATCCATGAACACCTAGCCTTCCATATGGTGTAGCATGCTAAAACTATTTCAATTCTAAGGACTTCTTTATCCTCCTTATCCTTCTCCAACCCCATTAATAATTTTTCGAACCATTTTCCATAGAAATTACTCTGACTTTTATCCACCTTGTATCCCAAGTCAATCTCAAACCAAACTACCCTCACCTGTAACATAGCAACGATACATGTTCCACACTTTCTTCCTCTTTTTTGACAAATAGGGCACGTTGGGTTTTCTCTCAATCTCATTTTTCATAAACTCCAACAAACAACCACATTATTTTCACACACCTTCCATGCAAAACATCAATTCTTTGTAGGCACAGATATTTTCCATATCAACATCCATACAAGTTTCTTTTATAACTTAGTTAGTCTGATATTTTATTAACATATGATATTGTCTTTTGTAGGCTTTAAAAAGATTTTTGAAGATATGTCAAGTAAGTAAGTTATTGAAAATACACTAATGTATATTTTAATTATTTTATTATTTTTTGTGCAATTTTATTTGAGTTTGTACTATATTTTAGACTTAAATTTTCATGCTCTTGTAGTCTTTGTGGAAGATTTATTTGAACTCATTGTATTATACTTATTAATTATTATTTGTTTTTATGTTTTTAGATTTTATTTTAATTTTAAAAATTTAGTAATGTTTGGGTAGGATTCAACAGTTGGTTTGGACTTATTCGTTATATGTAAATAGATTTAGACAAAAAATTAAACTTGAGAGTAACTACATTTGAAATGATAAATGATCTTCTTTTACTACCCTTCAAGCGTGAGTAAATTTATCCTTTGATTACCCCATTTGAGCCTATAATATTTTTAGATATAACTCACCATGGATTACCCTCCACGTTGGAGCAAAGAAGATGAAACATCATTCATGAGAAAGATCTGAGGGCAAAAACGAAGATATCAGTGATGAATCAAGGGGTAAGAAAAAGAAAAAGAAAAAGAAATAGCCCCATTTTTGTAAAAAAAATGAAAGAAAAAGGGAAAAAAGAGAAAGGGTTTGGATATAGAAGAAAAAGAACCTAAATAGAGCAAGAAAAAAAATGAGTGAATTAGAATGGGGTAGAATGCTCAAATGACTTACTTGATAAGAAAGTGATCCTTTGGTTTCATACACCTTGAAATACATATTGGGCCTACTCCACCCTTTTTTTATAAACCCTCACCCGAGTCGACTTACGTGCCTTTAAAAACCTATTTTGATCAAATGCAAATGCTTGAATTGAAGAATCAAGTATTGAAAAAGGCATACTGGAATAATGAGATAATGATCCTTTGAAGATTTATTGAAGACATTGTGTGGTGAAATCAAAAGAAACAAATCAAGTTGAATGAAGAAACCCATGCCTAAATAGGAGCATAGGCTCCAGAAGATATCTTAGATCAAAATCAAGAATACCTATTAGGGGTCATTAATTTGGATTGAGCATTGATGGCTGAAATTTATCAAAGTCAAGGAAGTTGAAAAAGGGAGAAAAATGAAAAAATAAAAAAAAAGAAAAAAAGAAAAAGGAAAAAGGAAAAAGGAAAAAAATGAAGAAAAAGAAAGGAAGATTCAAATTGAAAAACCAAAAAGGGCAATTTGAATCAAAGAAAGGCACCTAAGTTGAAAACTTGAAAAGGCGGCTTAGGAAAATGTTAGCATCAAAAGTTTTGATACAGGGGCAAGATTGGTAAACCCTGCATGAATGAATAGATTAACAAGGGTGAACTTTCTGAAAAGAATTTTAGATTGACTTGATTGAAATTGTCAAAATATTGGTTAAATGGATATTGAAAACCCTATCCAAATAGCTACCACATTGATTGTCTTTTTCATGACCATATGTTCTTTTCTAATAATGAATACTTATCTCCTTCATGATTATCTTAAATTTATTCCACTCCTATAATAAATTGAAAAGTTGCATGAGTACATTAGATTGGTGGTCGAGTTGGAAAGAAAATAAATACATGTTGATAACCTTTTATTGGGTAAATTTTTTATTTTTATTTTTAGAATTATTGCATTACTAAAAGAGAGAAAGAAACAAAAATAAAAAATGATGAAAATATAAATCTGAAAGCATGATGGCAAGACTTCGAGTATAATTGGACCAAGACTTAATAAAGAAATGAATATAGAAGATTTGAATAAGAAGAATCCAACAGATAAAGTGAACTTGAGAAAGACAAGATGAGCTTGAGAATTTTGTCACCACAATTGAGGTTGCATTTGCATACATTTATAGAATATTTTAGGGGCATGACACTGACATTTACATACCATTCAGAGCATTCATGGCATTCATCACATATATTATATTCATGAGCTACATGACATTTCATTATTGCATTTTGACATGAAAACTAAAAATTTGAAATTTTGATAGGATATTAGGATATGAAGTTTTGAAGGATGAGAAAGTGTGAGGAAAATATAGAATGATGAGAGGATGTAAAGAAAAAGGTGCATGAGAAGATGTGAAAAAATGAGAAAATGAATGAAGAGAAAATTTGAGGAAAAGAAAAAATGTAAGAATACAATGGATAGGATGAAAATTTAAAAGTTGAAAATATGAGAGATGATAATTTGAAAAAATAATGAGATATGAGAATAAAATGAGAAAAACATTTTTTTTTTGACAAAAACTTCAGATAAGACAAAACCTAGTTTAGCTGGCATCTTAGAGGAGGATGAAGCCCAATATAATTGGCATTAAAATGAAATTTAAGCCCAGTCAAGCTTATGTTAACTGGCATTTGAAATGAAATCTTTATTTTCAAAGTCTGAAAAGCCTTTGTTGAGAGGAGCTTTCTGTTTTCAAAAGTTTCAAAATCTTCGTTGAGAGGAGCTCTTTATTTTTCAAAGTTTCAAAGCTTCTGTTGAGAGGAGCTCTTTGTTTTCAAAGTCTCAAAGCTTCTGTTGTTGAGAAGAAATTTTTATTTGTAAAAGTCTCATAGTCTCTGTTGAGAGAAGCTTTTTGTTTTCAAAAGTCTCAAAGCCTCTATTGAAAGGAGTTCTTTATTTCATGGCCTAAAGAAGGGGGAAATGCCATTTTTTTTATTGCATTCCTTAGTCTTATGATAGGAGTGACTAGGAAACTTCATTTTTTGCATTTCTTAATCTTATGATGGAAGAGACTAGGAAACTTCAATTTTGTAGTCATTCCTTAATCTTATGATAGAAAAGATTAGAAAATTCCATTTTGCATTCCTTAGTCTTATGATAGAAAAGACTAGGAAATTTCAATATTTTGCAATATCTCCTTGATCTTATGAGAGAAAAGGTTAGGAAATTTTCATTTTTGCATTCATTCCTTAGTCTTATGATAGGAGAGGCTAGGAAATTTCATTTTTTGTGATCCTTAATCTTATGATAGAAAAGATTAGGAAATTTCATTTTGCATTCTTTAGTCTTATGATAAAAGAGAATAGGAAATCTCATTTTTGCATTTCTTAATCTTATGATAGAAAAGACTAGGAAATCTCAAAGCTTCTATTGAGAGGAGCTCTTTGTTTTCAAAGTCTCGAAGCCTTTGTTGAGAAGAAATCTTTATTTGCAAAAGTCTCATAGCCTCTGTTGAGAGGAACTCATTATTTTCAAAAGTATCAAAGCCTCTATTAAGAGAAGCTCTTTGTTTTTAAAAGTCTCAAAGCCTTTGTTCAGAGGAGCTCTGTCACATCCTGAATTTAGATATTTATTGTGCATTTTCCACTAATTTCACAAGATAACGGTTGGGCTGTCTGCAGTGCCTTCCTTACACTCATGAAAAATCCATATACAAAGAGAAAATTTTTTTTATATTATGAAATTATACTTAATTTACATCCCCTAATTGTATTTTACATACATCAGTACTGTATAACATAGGTCTGAATGCATAAAAGAAGTAGTTATACCTCAACCGTAAAACAGTTCCGCCTAAGGGATATCTCGCTACAAACCTCTTGAGCGGAAGCAAAGATCTACTGAAAGAAGTCTGGGAGGAGGGAAAAATGGGATGAGCTAATGCCCAGTAAGAAATATGTATAATAAAATTGATACTATATAAACTATATGCAAATTTCCAAAACATGCATTAAAATTTATAGATAATGCAAGCAATTCAAATATAAAGTTCATACGTTTACATTCAAGAAGTGAATTTTGAAATACTCCGCAAACATATATAAAGCTTTAATTCACAAAATGCGTAGCAAAGTCACGATTTAAAATCATCCATATCATCACAATTTGTAGAGACAAAGCATCACCCAATAGACTCATGCAAGATGACATATGGCCATAGTCAGAATAAAGTCCTCAATGGTACTGATCAGGCACCATCCCGGACGATGATGACGGGATCAAGATCAATCAGCCACTAGTCAGTCATACAATCATACACCCATAATAGCATGTGCCCAGGCAACTATGGGGCTACCAATCTCTAAAAACCATATAAAACATTTTACCACGTGATTATAATATATTTGTTACATTATTTTATTATTTATTACTACATTTATTGCTATACTCTTGTGTAAAATTAATTGTTAAGTGTATCTTTTGAATTAATTTAGAGAAAGGGATTTGAGAATTAATTTTGGAAATTATATTATGAAATCAAATAATAAATTTTGTAATTAGAATAAATTTTTGAAATATACATTGTTTGACTTTCTAAAGTTGTAATTAAATTTTGATTTGTTTTAGACTTTTGAACCATATGATTAAAATAAAATAAAGGGCTGAGATTTATTTTTTTATTAAGAAGAAATTCTAGAAGTTTTTAAAGAAAGAAAACAAATTATAAAAGAGTAGAGAGGGGCGGCAGAAAAGAGACTTGAGGAGAGGGCCAAACCGTGAGCTGCTGTTGAATTTTGCAACAGAATTTGATCTTGAAGCAAGTGCAGAACACGTGTAGTTGTTGCAAAAGAGACTTGAGCTGTGGCTTGCTAAAGAAACGTGAACTGCTGTGGAGGAAAGCTGAGCAAATCCACTAAGCCGAACGGAAAATCCCGTGAAGTCCCAAGTCACGCCACTTGTGTGTATTTGCTGCAAATTGTCAAGAAATTATGAGTTCATGGGCTACAGTCTCAAACTTTCATTAAATACTTTACATTATATTATTTATTTACTTATTTATTTTATTCATTTGTGAATTAGTTATTTGTTTAATTTAAAGCATGATATTTATTAATTTAATATTTTGTTTTGCTAAATTAAATATGAATTAATTTTTTTACTAGAAATTTGATTGAGCCTACTTGCATATTTTATGTCTTTATGATTAATTGATCAATTCTTATTTCTAGTAACATTCATTGTGATTAATTCAATTTTTTGATTTGTATTATTATTTGGCCACCTTTAATATAAATTAATTGATTGTTTGAGATATGGTAAGGGTACACATCACATGCTAAGTCATGTATAGCTCTCTTGAATGATTAAATAAATATTTGATGCATACATCAAATATTTATTTGGTTCTTGTTATATATTATTCTATTCTTAATGGGTTTTTAGTCATTGATTATGCTACACATCATAGATAATTAATGATTAAAAATACTTGATTATAGTTGCCATCAAATAGAGTAATCATATATTAGGAAGAATGAATCTTAGAATTGAATTGAGATTTTTAGGATTGAAGACATAAAATTGTAATGTATTGGTGAAATCAAATTCCTAGGTTTTTTCTATATTGGTTAATTTCTTGAATTTATTAGGTTAATTAATTTAATTAGTTCATTGAGTAATTAATTAGATACTTAGGTAATTTCTTTCACTTTCATAATTTTTTGGGCATAAGTACTTAAATTTTAATTGAATAAATTTAGCAAATCTCCGTAGGATCGACTCTTGTATTTACACACTATACTATCTTGATTCGTGCACTTGCGAGAATATAACTTTTTGTTCATCACCACGGTTTACAAAGATAATTTCTGAGGGTTAACTCTTCAATCAGTTCTCAAAGATAGGATATGAAAATATATGCAATTCAAAAATAAAATTTATAAGATATTCACAAATCAATATTTGATTTTAAAATAATCTATTTATTTATAAACAAGCCATAATAACATGCTAATGCCTTTACGTACGTAAAATTCAGTAACATAAATTTTTAAATATTATTTTTTGATATAAAATGAATTTAATAAATCTTAATGAAATGAATGGATATTTCTTAACAAATCATTCTTCATAAATATTCAATGACATAAAAAGAACAATTCAGAGGATTATTTAAAATTTTGATAGCATAACAACTAGGCATATCCTAACCTCTTGCACGAAAACTACTGAAATCCACAACCACAATTCACAATTTAAATCCAATAAATTTCCAAAACAATTTCAAAGAATTCATTTCATATCAACACATGCATTATAGTATCCCTATGAATTATTATATATATCCCTTACCTGCTAATTTATCACCATGCTGCGAATGAGCACCAGTGTCCTCCTCAATTTTCTTAATTGCAAAGTATCATATCGATATTATCAATATTCTATATTTTCATTATAAAAATATTTAATATTGTAAAATAAATTATATAGCCTATTGCGACCTTATTTTTCAGTCTATTTTCTATCGGTAAGAAAATTATAACTTTCTCTATAGAACTCCAATTTTGATTCCGGTTGCGCCTAAATTCTCAGAATAATTTATACATTATTTTAGGACTTAAATGATATTAAAATGGCCAAGAATTCCCCTTCACCTTGGCCAAATGTCTCTTTTCTTCCATAGTTGAAAATTTTCTAAATCTAACTATATCTTGATTCCAAATTAATTCTATTAATTTCCTATACTACTTCCACATCAAAGACACATCAATTAACATAAAATTTTGGTCCTCCATGCCATGGTCGAATCACCATTTTCATCCTTACATCTTGATATTCTTTAATTTAACCAAATTAAATTCTAGTTGATTTATGATTTCTTTTCTAGTTTTCACTATACTCAAAAATAAAACCTTATAATTCAAATTTAATTAAATTATTTTCATAGGGTTCCACACTAAGGCAGCACCTTATCATCATCTTAATCTCCATATTTTCATGAATTGATATCAATTTTTACCCTTCAACACATAAGATCAACTAAGGAGAAGTAGTTTACCCTTTCGAACCTTTTCCTTGGACAATTTTCTCTTCACTGTCCAGCCACTAATTCTGCACTTTAAGACCATTATTACACTTATAATCCATCCTTATAACACATACATAAAGCTTGAAATTAATAGAAATGGTTGGATCCACCTTACCCTTGAAAAATTGAAGCTTCCCTGTTCTTGGTGCCTTGTTTCGGTTCTGCCTTGTAGCTGCTGTTTGCTTCTTTTTTTCCAGCAGCTAATTGGAGTATTTGAAAGAGTAAGTTGGTAGTTTAAAAAGGGAACTATATACTGTTTAAACCTCTCTTCCCTTCTTCTTTTTCGTCTTCTTTTCCTCTCTTTTCTTCTTTCTTTCTTTCTCACGTTGCTGCCTTTATTTTCTGTTTCATTTTTCTGTTCTGTCTCCGATCTGTTCAGCCCTCTATTTCTTTTATATTTTGGCTTAATTTCCACTCTTAATAGTCAAGAAATTAAGGGAGTCAATGGTCAAGGAAAGTCTCAAATATATCTTGCGAAAAGTCTCACATATTTGCTACGGTTTTGTCTCCCTTATTCTAACACCCACTACACGGTTTGTGTAGCTGAAAATTTTCAGCCTACTTGTCCGGTCTTTAGCCCCCTTTTACATGTTTTGACTTCATTACAAGGCTAATTTATGAAGAAATACCGTGCAATCCATTGGCAAGGAATTTCTTTGAGCAAATCTTGAAAAATCTCACCATACCAGCCTATAAGTTACGGTTTGTGCAGCTGAAAATCAGCTGAGTTTCTAGCAAAATTCCAGCCACTTTTATTGACATTTCTTGGTCAAATTTTGCTTCATATTCTTCATACTACTTGTCCCCTTCAATGACCAATTTGAAGGAAACCGAAACAACATGCAGCGGAATTTAAATCATTCGGCCTCCACCAAGATCGATTCGGAGAGTTGCCTGATTAGGGTTTCGAGATATTACCTAACGTTTTCTCTGAATTTTTGTCGTTGGTCGAGTCACAAGCAGCAACTTTTCGTTCCTGCCTCTATGGTATCCACACGAACGGATCTCACGACTCTTGAACGTCTCACGATCAGAAGCCTTGAAGAGCGTTTTGATTCCTTATAACCGAACTGCTAGCTTCGATTAAAAGGAACGTTTTTTTTTTCTGTTTTAAAAAGTGCGGCTATGTTTTAGAAAAACATCCTTTTTATAGGCAGTAAATTTTACCCTAAAATTTACTGCCAAACAGAACTCTAATCCTACTTAGAATAGGATTAGATATATCCTTAATCCAATTCAGAATAGGATTAGATATATCCTTAATCCAATTCAGAATAGGATTAATTAAGCTCCTCATTGATCCGTTCTAAGTGTGCGACCCAATAGGTTCTCAAAACAATGGCAATGACAAAATTGTCATAGGCAATGAGCGGTATCTAGCAACACATCATTGCTACCCATGTAACGAGAATGTCAATGACTCGACATAACCTTACTCGTGATAGATGTTACCGTGTAGTCTAATCCCTTTATCCTTTGATGTCTCGATTAGACACAAGTCATGGAATGTGTCACACTTGTATAGTCTAATCAACGTTTCTTGATTCCTGAGTAGACTAATTAAACAAATAAAATCAATATCTCATATTGACTTATTCGAGCACGGCCATGCATTTTTAGTCTCACTCTATCAAAGGGCCCAAGACATCACTCTTGTTATATAAGAGGGATAAATCCTATCTTGATCACTCAACATCCCTCTACATAGATCAAGGCATACCCAATTACTACCTTTATAGTCCATCCTGTTACGAATGACATCTAGCAGCATTAAAGTATGCAATTCTCTATGTTGGGATCTCTGATGATCTCAAGTCAAAGGATCACATACACCATCATCACTATGAGAATCGCTTATGACACTCATATAACAATCCATGTAGCGTTCTCATGGAGGGTCGATCCAGTACATAGTTCTCTAACATGTACCTATGTGATGACTTGATATCCTATATCCATGACAATGGTCATCAGTCAACCACATACTAGTCTTATCGTATCATTGTTATCCTTGTTCACAATAATACTTGACTAGGGATATTTTAAGAATAGTGTGTTATTACTATTCTAAGGACATTATCATATAAGATTATATTACGCAGTTATAAGACAAATATAATAATGAACTATGATAAATAAAATGTCATGATACATAAAAAAATGCCAAAGTCAATCATCTAATGAATGGTTCTAAGGGCATAATCCAACAATCTCCCACTTGCACTAAGACCATTCACTCATGTATCTAATACCTAGTGACCTAGTGTGACGATCATGTCTCTGCTGCGTCAAAGGCTTCGTCAGTGGGTCGGCGATGTTATCGTCAGTTGGTACTTTGCATATCCTCACATCTCCTCTCTCAATGATATCTCGAATGAGATGGAAGCGCCGTAGTATATGTTTGGATCGTTGGTGAGATCTAGGTTCCTTAGCTTGTGCGATGGCTCCATTGTTGTCACAATAGAGCTCAATCGGATCTACAATGCTAGGAACAACTTCAAGCTCAGTAATGAACTTCCTGATCCAAACAGCCTCCTTAGCAGCTTCAGAGGCAGCTATATACTCAGCCTCTGTTGTAGAATCGGCCACTGTCGCCTGCTTTGAACTCTTCCAGCTCACAGCACCACCATTAAGGCAAAACACATAACCAGACTGCGATCTATAGTCATCTTTATCAGTTTGGAAGCTAGCATCAGTGTAACCTGTTACAATGAGCTCTTCCTCACCTCCATATATCAAGAATGTATCCTTAGTCTTTCTCAAGTACTTAAGAATATTCTTGACAGTGATCCAGTGACGTTCACCAGGATCAACTTGATATCTACTCGTCATGCTTAAGGCATACGAGACATCGGGACGTGTGCATAACATGGCATACATAATGGATCCAATAGCAGATGCATATGGAACTTTACTCATACGTTCTCTCTCTTCTTGTGTTGTAGGACACTGTTCTTTAGAGAGAGTAATGCCATGTGTCATAGGCAAGAATCCTTTCTTGGAATCCTGCATGCTAAACCTCTTTAGCACTTTATCTATGTATGCACTTTGACTTAGGCCAATTAATTTCCTTGATCTATCTCTATAGATCTTTATACCCAGTACATAGGTAGCTTCGCCCAAGTCTTTCATTGAAAAGCAATTCCCTAACCAAGTCTTTACAGACTGAAGGGTAGGGATGTCATTCCCAACGAGTAGTATGTCATCTACATACAACACCAGGAAGACAATAGAGCTCCCACTGACCTTCTTGTAGACACAAGGTTCATCTTCGTTCTTGATGAAACCAAACTCTTTGATTGCATCATCAAAACGAAGATTCCAACTTCGAGAAGCTTGCTTTAGTCCATAAATAGAACGTTGCAGCTTACAAACCTTTCCAGCATTTTTTGGATCAACAAAACCCTCAGGTTGTGTCATGTACACATCTTCGAGTAGCTTTCCATTAAGAAAAGCAGTCTTGACGTCCATTTGCCAGATTTCATAATCATGGTATGCAGCTATCGCAAGCAAGATCCTAATGGATTTGATCATCGCGACTGGTGAAAAAGTTTCATCATAGTCAATACCATGAATTTGTTTAAAACCTTTAGCAACCAATCGCCCTTTATAGGTATGAACATTTCCTTCCATGTCGGTTTTCTTCTTAAAAACCCATTTACACCCTATAGGTTTTACCCTTTCGGGTAAGTCAACCAAGGTCCAAACTTGGTTGACATACATGGATTCCATCTCAGATCTCATGGCTTCAACCCATTTCTCAGAGTCTGGCCCTGTAATAGCCTCTTGATAGGTAGTAGGCTCATCTTGGTCCATGAGCAATACATCACCGTTCTGAGTCATTAGAAATCCATATCTCTGTGTCTCACGATGTGTTCTAACTGATCTACGCAAGGCTTGTGTCTCTTGAGCAGGCGGTTGCTCCACAACAGCTTGTGGTTCTGGTTCCACAACAACTTGTGGTGCTTGCTTAGGCTCCATCTCAACATCGGGTGCGCTATCTTGTAGCTCTTGAATTTCTTCAAGTTCTACTTTTCTCCCACTAGTTCTTCTAGACATGAATTCTCTTTCTAGAAAGACACCTGTTCGAGCTACAAACACTTTGCGCTCAGTGGGATTGTAAAAATAATATCCTTTTGTTAGTTTAGGATATCCCACAAAATAGCACTTATCAGATTTAGGTGCAAGTTTGTTAGAGACTTGACGTCTTACATAAGCCTCACAACCCCAAATCTTCATAAAAGACATACTGGGACGTTTACCAGTCCATATCTCATATGGTGTCTTTGGAACCGATTTAGATGGAGCACGGTTCAGTGTAAAAGCAGCTGTTTCTAATGCATGTCCCCAAAAGGATTCTGGAAGATCTGTATGACTCATCATTGATCGAACCATATCTAATAAAGTTCGGTTTCTCCTTTCAGATACACCATTCCATTGTGGTGTACCTGGAGGAGTGAGTTGTGAGACAATCCCACACTCTTTAAGATAGTCAAGCAATTCTTGGCTTAAGTATTCACCACCTCGATCTGATCGAAGTGCCTTAATGCTCTTGCCAAGTTGGTTTTGTACTTCATTCTTGAATTCTTTGAACTTTTCAAAAGATTCTGACTTGTGTTTCATAAGATACACATAGCCATATCTACTGAAATCATCAGTAAATGTAATAAAGTACATAAACCCACCTCTGGCCTGTGTATTTAAAGGTCCACATACATCTGTATGTATTAAGCCCAATAAATCACTTGCCCTTTCACTATGTCCTTTGAAAGGGGCTTTAGTCATCTTACCCATCAAACAAGATTCACATGTCTCATACGATTCAAAATCAAATGAGTCCAAAAGTCCATCTTTATGGAGTTTGAAAATGCGATTCTCATTTATGTGTCCCAAGCGACAATGCCAGAGATATGTTGGATTTTGATCATTAGATTTAATCCTTTTAGCATTTATGTTATAAATGGGCATATCAAGATTTAGAATGTAAAGACCATTAATTAGTTGTGCACTACCATAAAAGATATCATTTAAATAAATGGAGCAACAGTTGTCCTTTATTATAAATGAAAAACCCTTCTTGTCCAAACAAGAAATAGAAATAATGTTTTTAGTGATGGAAGGCACATAATAACAATCATCTAATTCTAAAACAAGTCCTGTGGGCAATGTCAAAATATAAGTTCCTACAGCTAATGCAGCAACCCTTGCTCCATTTCCCACTCGCAGGTCGACCTCGCCCTTAGTCAACAATCTACTCCTTTTGAATTCCTGCACATTTACACAAATGTGAGAACCACATCCAGTATCTAATACCCATGATGAAGAAGTAGATAGATTAACTTCTATAACATAAATACCTGAAGTGGAAGTCTCACTTCCTTTCTTCTTCTTTAGCTCTTCCAGGTATTTGTTGCAGTTCCTCTTCCAATGTCCGGTCTCACCGCAATGGAAGCATTTCCCTTCTTTGGCAACCCCACCTTTAGGCTTCAGTGCAGTATCATTGGGCTTGAACTTGCCATTGGCTTTATTACCTTTTTTCTTGCCCTTTGCATTAGCCTTGCCCTTAGTTTCTTAACCATTAAGACATCTTTGGGCTTGGCCTTTTTCATGTTGGATTCAGCTGTTTTCAACATGCTAAGTAACTGTGGCAGAGTCTTGTCAATTTCATTCATGTTGTAATTAACAACAAACTGACTGTAGATGTCTGGCAACGATTGCAGAATCACATCAGTGGCCAACTCTTGGCCCAAAGGAAATCCCAATCTTTCAAGGTTTTCAGTGTACCCAATCATCTTGAGCACATGAGTACCAACGGGAGTCCCCTCTGCCATCCTACACTGAAACAATGCCTTAGAGACATTGTACCTTTCTTGCCTAGCTTCCTCTTCATAGAGTTGCTTGAGATGCTCGATCATATCGAACGCATCCATTTCCTCATGTTGCTTTTGAAGCTCAGGATTCATGGAGGCAAGCATAAGGCAACTAACATCCAATGCATCATCTTGATGCTTCTTATAAGCATCTCTTTCTGCCCTTGGAGCATTAGAGGGTGGTTCCTCAGGTAAGGGAATTTCAAGGACATACAACTTCTTTTCATGCTTGAGGACTATCCTCAGGTTCCTGTACCAATCCAGGAAGTTTGTCCCATTCAACTTGTCCTTCTCAAGGACAGATCGCAGTGAAAGTGTGTTATTTGTGTTTGATGCCATGGTAATCTACAACAAAAATATGCAAAATATAAGTATCATGAATGCATTCATTTAATTAAATATTTATTAAATGATGCTCCCACTATTTTTATCGAATCAACAACCCTCACTATTAATTCGGAAAAATTATCACATAATTTCTCTAGTGGGCCAAGATCCATATTTCACCTTATCTAGAGTTAGCTTTGGCTAATCGCCCAAGATTTGGCTATTTAGGTAGGCAACACTTACCAATTACATCTCATGTAACTCTTGGATAGTTGGGTGAACAATACTTGTTCTAATTCATCTCATGAATGGAAGCCCAACTTTATGCCTCTAAATTCCCAATCATATTGAGGAAATTTAGTTAAGTCAACCCAATTTATAGCCTTTGGATATCACTATTATCCCATCGCGTCTTACTAAGATAGATATGATATTTTGCTTTGGCAAACATAACAAAATCGATTCTAGCCTTGACGAGTGCTATTCATTGGTAGGCATCTATTATTGACTTAATTTAATTTGAGGGATTTTCTTAGTTTATTGAATAAGATCTCACCAATTTTACTTTTCTAAAATTATCATATGATTTTCATATCATAAACGTACAAAATAAACCATGCATCTCATGCAATTAAGCAATAAAATAAACGTGACATAGTTATAGCCCAAACTAAATGGATTTCCCAAGCCAATGAGAAACCCTAAGGGTTAACCTAAGGGTAATAGCATCTTCTCCAAGTGCCTCTTCGGTCATCCTTTGCATGGTTGTCAGCTCCAATTACATAGTTTAAGAGAAACCTCGAGTTACATTCGAGGGGAGTAAGATGAGAAAAGAATGTACAACAAGAATTTCAAGAACAAGGCACGACACGCAGGTCGTATTTATTAAAATTTACAACCACCAAAATACAATCATATTGGGCTAGGGCTATAACTATGCACCATGCTCAAACATCAACCACCGTGTTATACAAACAAGTGTAATGCAATTTCAAATTTTTGTTTTATTAACGAGGCACATTTGAAAAGAATTATAACCCTGACTGCGGGGTTCCCGGGGGTTTGGGGGCGGAGCCCCCGAAAAAAAAAAAAGGTCAACAGTATCTCATACTGCCAACGCCCCTTATCCGGAAGTGTCCTAATCTTATCAGGATGTTCCAGCCAGTATCTCATACTGACTATAATTTTAGTCGCATTAGAACTCTTATCTAAAAGTGTTTCAATCTTTCGACATTCTTCTGTTCTTCCATAACGTTTATGCAGAACAGAAACCGCCATTAAAATTCTCATTACAGATTATATCTCACATATAAGTTGAATCGGAAATTGATATATATCATATATATAATTTCAACAATTCGATTTCTAGCCTCTGAATATATCATATACATTCTAATCCGTATTAATCTCATTAAAACGATTGCATGTAATCATAAACAGAAAGTAACCAGAGATCATGCTTTTATCAAAACAAATCAGGGACTCCGAATCTGGCTCTGATACCAGTGAAGGAAACCGAAACAACATGCAGCGGAATTTAAATCATTCGGCCTCCACCAAGATCGATTCGGAGAGTTGCCTGATTAGGGTTTCGAGATATTACCTAACGTTTTCTCTGAAATTTTGTCGTTGGTCGAGTCACAAGCAGCAACTTTTCGTTCCTGCCTCTATGGTATCCACACGAACGGATCTCACGACTCTTGAACGTCTCACGATCAGAAGCCTTGAAGAGCGTTTTGATTCCTTATAACCGAACTGCTAGCTTCGATTAAAAGGAACGTTTTTTTTTTCTGTTTTAAAAAGTGCGGCTATGTTTTAGAAAAACATCCTTTTTATAGGCAGTAAATTTTACCCTAAAATTTACTGCCAAACAGAACTCTAATCCTACTTCGAATAGGATTAGATATATCCTTAATCCAATTCAGAATAGGATTAGATATATCCTTAATCCAATTCAGAATAGGATTAATTAAGCTCCTCATTGATCCGTTCTAAGTGTGCGACCCAATAGGTTCTCAAAACAATGGCAATGACAAAATTGTCATAGGCAATGAGCGGTATCTAGCAACACATCATTGCTACCCATGTAACGAGAATGTCAATGACTCGACATAACCTTACTCGTGATAGATGTTACCGTGTAGTCTAATCCCTTTATCCTTTGATGTCTCGATTAGACACAAGTCATGGAATGTGTCACACTTGTATAGTCTAATCAACGTTTCTTGATTCCTGAGTAGACTAATTAAACAAATAAAATCAATATCTCATATTGACTTATTCGAGCACGGCCATGCATTTTTAGTCTCACTCTATCAAAGGGCCCAAGACATCACTCTTGTTATATAAGAGGGATAAATCCTATCTTGATCACTCAACATCCTTCTACATAGATCAAGGCATACCCAATTACTACCTTTATAGTCCATCCTGTTACGAATGACATCTAGCAGCATTAAAGTATGCAATTCTCTATGTTGGGATCTCTGATGATCTCAAGTCAAAGGATCACATACACCATCATCACTATGAGAATCGCTTATGACACTCATATAACAATCCATGTAGCGTTCTCATGGAGGGTCGATCCAGTACATAGTTCTCTAACATGTACCTATGTGATGACTTGATATCCTATATCCATGACAATGGTCATCAGTCAACCACATACTAGTCTTATCGTATCATTGTTATCCTTGTTCACAATAATACTTGACTAGGGATATTTTAAGAATAGTGTGTTATTACTATTCTAAGGACATTATCATATAAGATTATATTACGCAGTTATAAGACAAATATAATAATGAACTATGATAAATAAAATGTCATGATACATAAAAAAATGCCAAAGTCAATCATCTAATGAATGGTTCTAAGGGCATAATCCAACACAATTAAACACCATAAAGAAACATCAAATTTTTTTTTTAATTTTTTTCATTGAATAGTTGAAATTTTTTACTTTTCCATTTTATTTCCATGCAACCTTCGATTTAGCCAATTCTATGCCATCAACCGATTGCTTCATGCATAAATTAGCCCATGTTTACTTCATCTTATACATACCTTTGAATATTCCATAATCAATGAGAAACAAGGAAGAGTATTGACGTTTCTTTCAAAAGAAATTCTATTAGTTTTCATGATATTTTCTCATTCTTTCTTAGTAAAAAATGTGGGCTGCATTGATTTCTACCTTTTTCACTTGTGTTATACGGTCACAAGGCATATTCCAAGCTTGACTTTTGCTTGTTAATTTTAGCTATACTAAGCTTAGTAAATAGGCTAATGTCATCCTCTTCACCTAGTCAAAATTTTCAACCAATCTTGAAAAAGTTTGATAAGACATTGTCTCAATTCTTGAAGAAAATCGTTCCTCCTCTTCTCGTGCATAATTTCTATGCATTTAGGCTTCTTCATGAAGCCTCCATATATTTCCACTTAGATATATTCCTATTGGTCCTTAATTTTATTTATTTGATATATATATATATATATATATATATATATATATATATATATATATATAGAGTTTGTATATGATGCACTGACAGTGTATAGTTTCTATACACTGTCAATGCATCAGAGGTTGACACCTCATCAATAGGCCCTTATGAGCAAATTAAAAAAAATATTTATATTTGCATATAAGGGCCTATTGATGATGTGTCAACTTCTGGTGCATTGACAGTGTATAGAAACTATGCACTGTCAGTGTATCATATATAAATATATATATATATATATTACTTAGTGAGAATTATATCTAAATTTCTTGGTTGTAATTTAATTTTATTTGCATAGTTGAAATTTAATTATCTTGCATGAATAAAATTAAATGGATTTTCCATATTTACATTTCATGTTACACATTAAATGAGATACTACTCATTTTCATATCACAAATTAAAATATGGAATTATCCATAATAAATCCTCAACTCATCTTCCATCACTTTAACTCCTTTAAATCAAACCACATTGACCAATCTTAATGATTCACTTCAACCTTTTCATTCACATAAATTTTAACTTATGACATCATTTAGAAAAATGTGGAAAAATGGGGTCCTCACAAGCTCTTTATTTCATGGCCTAAAGAAGGGGGAAATGTCATTTTTTTTATTGCATTCCTTAGTCTTATGATAGGAGTGACTAGGAAAATTCATTTTTTTTTGCATTCCTTAATCTTATGATGGAAGAGACTAGGAAACTTCAATTTTGCATTATTCCTTAATCTTATGGTCGACAAGATTAAGAAATTTCATTTTGCATTCCTTAGTCTTATAATAGGAGAGACTAAGAAACTTCATTTTGCATTCCTTAGTCTTATGATAGAAAAAGACGAGAAAATTTCAATATTTGCATTATCTCCTTGATCTTATGAGAGAAAAGATTAGGAAATTTCAATATTTTGCATTATCTCCTTGATTTTATGAGAGAAAAGATTAGGAAATTTTCAGTTTTGCATTCATTCCTTAGTCTTATGATAGGAGAGACTAGGAAATTTTATTTTTTGCAATCCTTAATCTTATGATAAAAAATATTAGGAAATCTCATTTTGCATTCGTTCCTCAATCTTTATAGGAGAAGAAGATTAGGAAACTATAATTTTGCATTCATTCCTCAATCTTTATAAGAGAAGAAGATTAGGAAATTTTAATTTTGCATTCATTCCTGGATCTTCATGGGAAAAGAAGATTAGAAAATTTCATTGAATTCTTAGCTTTATGAGAGATAGACTAGGAAATTTCATATTTTACAAAGAATTCATTGTATTGGTTAATAGGTCCTACACCCGGACAAAATGATTGTCTACATCTTTGCACCATTACTGTTTCATAGCAAAAGTGCAAAGAGAGGCAGCTGTAGACACCATTTTTGTCCTGTATTTTTCAAACATCTTTAATTAATTAGTTTTTATATATTTTTATTATTGATTTTTTTTATTTTTATTTTTGATTTTTAATTTAGATTTAAAAATAAATTTTGGATTTTGATTTTGATCTTAATTTTTTTTATTTCGATAAAATAATAAAAAAGGGGAAGGAAATCGAAGTTAATTTTGATAGGAAAATATAATTAAATGACACTATTAAAAGATTGAAAATTAATTTGAATTTGGTAGAAAGAAAATTCAAAATTAATATTGCATTTAAGATCTGATCCTTGAAATATAAAATTTCTTAAAAAATTGATTCTTGATCTCCAATTATTACCAACAATAAAAGATTTTAGGTCCATAAAATGAGAGCTACAAGTATACACGAGGAAGAAGGCAAGAAACGATCCCAGAGCCCTACTGCTACTGCCTTCATAATCCCACTTGGCTGCAACAGATCAAGTAGAAAGCACCATCCTTTCACAGATTTTTTTCGGTTGCGCTTGCTGCCCCTGTCCACCTTGCGCAGGTTCCTTGCACCAACAGGTTGACTACTCTTGCTCTTTTATCTTCTTTATTTATGCATTGGCAATTTTTTTTTAAACTTTTGTTGATTGCTTGTTAATTTGACTTGATTATTTGTTTATTGGCACGCTAGTATATGCAAGTAAAGATTTCCTTGACATGTTGACCACCTGATTCTGTTTGTTATTAGGGGCGTGTGGCGGGTCACTCGTTTATTTACCACAAGCTGATAGGATTTGTTTTAGCTTTTTAGTTGTTTAGGTTGACTTGAGTTGGCTGTTCATCTTGGTTATTCAATTGTTGGTTTTGTTTGTATTATATGTAGCATGCCTTTATGTCTTATTAATTTATTTATTTGCAATTTTAGAAACGGGTCTCAATCATTAGAAGTATTAAAAAAAAGATGTATTGAATAAAACTCATAATTATTAAGTCTATAAAATAAATTTATAAAATTAAAATCATAAAATCAATTTATAAAATTAAAATTTAATTTGTGGCATGAATAAAATTATAACAACAAAACTTTAGTTCAAGTAAAAATTATTCCGATGTTGGAAATTCTAAAAAGACTACGCTCGAGTAGTACTTTTAGATATCTTGGAGTGAAGAGATTTCTTTTAAGTTTGACTAGCTTGATGAAAGATTTAAGAGAATACTTTCAATATTTAATAAATCAAATTAATTATAAAAATAAAAATTAAATTAAAATGAAAAATAGTAAATTAAAATTAAGTTCATTATAAAAATAAAGAATAAAAATTAAATTACTATATTGGAATTAGATAATTAAAAATTAGAAAGGAATAAAAATGAATCGAAATAAAATAAAAAATTATATTAAATATTTGAATAAATATGGATTATTTCGATGACAGAATTTAAAAAGAATTGCACTTGAGTAGTTTCTTAAAAAATTTCCTAAGAAAAAGTTTCCTTAAGGTTTTATCAACTTGATCGAAGATTCTTACAAAAATCTTCAATATCAAATAATTCATGTTTATTTAAAAATATTAAAATTAAAATAATAAATATTAAAAAAATAATAACAATAAAATAAAAGAAGATAAAATAATCGAAATAAAAATTGATAAACTTGGGTAACGAGTCAAGATAGGAATTTTTTATAATATATTTAAATGATTCAATAACGGAGCCTCTTCAAGAAAGGTGATTGGTCCTACTTAAGGTAAGAAAATCTTTTAAGTTGTCCAACCAGCTTGATGGAGCAAACTTAAAAGATTTTGCAGTATTTAATTATATCTAAATTAAAGTAAAAAGCAAAATTATAATAACCTTAGATTTTTAGGATGGGTGTTGTGACTTGTGACGGTGCTAATCCTTCCTCACACGTAACCGTACTCCCAAATCCTAAGATTCTTTGAACATAGACCAAACCTTATATTTAGTTTGAATAAGTAATCAATTACATATTTTCATGGTTGGTGGCAACTTCATATTTTCATGTCTAGCTATTAGGTTTCCTGAAACTTAATACGTTATAATAATTAGTATATTAAATTATATTATTTAAAATATATCTAATATATTTATGCAATTTTAAATTAAATAATATTTTAATTTTATAATATTATAATGTATTTTATACTTTATATTTTATTTTTATATTTTTTGTATTCAAATATTAATTTTAAATTATTTATTTCCAATTAGATATTATATTTATATTAAAACTTAATATTATATTTACTTACAAAATTAATTAATTTAATTTTATAGTTTTATTGTGGTTATATATAATATTATATTAATACATAGACATTGTTCTTTTTTTTTGTGTAAGCACGGGTATCCTAATCCGTTTTACTGTCTAAAATTAAACTTATTCGGATCAGAAGTGGTAAACGGTAAAGCCCTTATAACAGTGAAGATTCCAGAACTCGAATCTTGTCCGAGTGCCTAGAGAAGAATAGACATTATTCACTTACTCATGAGTTACGCTGGAAATAAAAAAAATATTTTCAAAAACAATAAAAATAAGAAATTCTTAGATCTAACAATTTTGAAAATTTTGATTTTTGTTTTTATTTTTTGAAAAAAAAAACAATATCAAACATGTTTTCAGCTTTTATTTTCAATAAAAAAACAAATACAAAAACAAGACCAAACAATCCATAAGTAATTATACCATGAGCATCAAGTCAATTTCTTTAGAACTTCAACGAACCCCACCAAGGGAGAGCTCTTTAGATTTATTATTGGTCATTTATAAAGTCGGCATAAAAAATATTTCAATAATCCAAAAACAAAGGCTAATTTTGTTGGATTATGCCCTTAGAACCATTCATTAGATAATTGATTTTGGCATTTTTATGTATCATGACATTTTATTTATTATAGTTCATTATTATATTTATCTTATAACTGCGTAATGTAATCTTATATGATAATGTCCTTAGAATAATAATAACACACTATTCTTAAAATATCCCTAGTCAAGTATTATTGTGAACAAGGATAACAATGATACGATAGACTAGTATGTGGTTGACTGATGACCATTGTCATGGATATAGGATATCAAGTCATCACATAGGTACATGTTAGAGAACTATGTACTGGATCGACCCTCCATGAGAACGCTATATGGATTGTTATATGAGTGTCATAAGTGATTCTCATAGTGATGATGATGTATGTGATCCTTTGACTTGAGATCATCAGAGATCCCAACATAGAGAATTGCATACTTTAATGCTGCTAGATGTCATTCGTAACAAGATGGACTATAAAGGTAGTAATTGGGTATGCCTTGATCTATGTAGAGGGATGTTGAGTGATCAAGATAGGATTTATCCCTCTTATATAACAAAAGTGATGTCTTGGGCCTTTTGATAGAGTGAGACTAAAAATGAATGGTCGTGCTCGAATAAGTCAATATGAGATATTGATTTTATTTGTTTAATTAGTTTACTCAGGAATCAAGAAACGCTGATTAGACTATACAAGTGTGACACATTCCATGACTTGTGTCTAATCAAGACATCAAAGGATAAAGGGATTAGACTATACTGTAACATCTATCACGAGTAAGGTTATGTCGAGTCATTGACATTCTCGTTACATGTGTAGCAATGATGTGTTGCTAGATACCGCTCATTGCCTGTGACAATTTTGTCATTGCCATTGTTTTGAGAACCTATTGGGTTGCACACTTAGAACGGATCAATGAGGAGCTTAATTAATCCTATTCTGAATTGGATTAAGCATATAACTAATCCTATTCTGAATTGGATTAAGGATATAACTAATCCTATTCTGAATAGGATTAGAGTTCTGTTTGACAGTAAATTTTAGGGTAAAATTTACTGTCTATAAAAGGATGTTTTGTGTTTTCTAAAACAGAGCCGCACAAAAAAAAACAGAAAACAAAATATTCTTTTAATCGAAGCTAGCAATTCGGTTATAAGGAATCAAAAACGCTCTTTAAGGCTTCTGATCGTGAGACGTTCAAGAGTAGTGAGATCCATTCGTGTGGATACCATAGAGGCAGGAACGAAAAGTTGTTGCTTGTGACTCGACCAACAACAGAAAATTAGAGAAAACGTTAGGTAAAATCTCGAAACCCTAATCAGGCAACTCTCCGAATCGATCCTGATGGAGGCCGAATGATTTAAATTCCGATGCGTGTTTGTTTCGGTTTCCTTCAAATTTAGCTTTGTTTTTGGAAATGAAAGTAGGACCAATTGCATGCCGCATGATGGTTTCGCACATGACACAGAATAAATAAAGACATTAGCTACTTGCGCGGAAAGTATATCAAATACAAATCTGTAACTCTTCGTTTCGTATGAAATTTCCAATGACCTTCGTAAAAGCTTCCTCAGTCAACTTTCTCCTTCCCTCTCAAGGAGTCAAGGTCATCGTCCACAATGTCAAACAGGTAATTATGTTAAGAAATAAAATGATAAATTGGATCTATTGGTAAAGCTGTTTACTTCCAAATAAGTGATTTTGATTTTAAATTTTTTTTTCATATTTAATCTATTCTCTCGCTGTTTAGTTAAGGAATTAATTTTTTTATGTTTATTATATTTATGAATATCGGAATATTTTATTAACAAATCATACAATTATTGACGTTTATTATTTAAATACTTCATTGATCAAAATATGTGTTCGTGGTTAATGAGGTACCACATCTTCTTTCATTTTTCTACTTTGGTGGAAAATACATATTTGACTTGCTAATAACTTTATATATCTCAATTTAGAGTTCATTTGAATAGATGGCAAGGTTAATTTTTATGAAATTGAAAATAGTGGTAACAGTGAGATTAATTATTATACCGATATAATTGAGTACCACAACGGTATTGAGATTCAAATTAATGATCTAATACGTGTTTGGAAGTAAATGCAGCAGTGACAAGGAAATAAAATGTAATGAGAAGAGAAAATGATAATTTTTATATTAGACTAAAATTTGTATAAAATAAAATTTTATAGTAAAATATTTTATAGTTGTGAAACTAATAAATAATAAAAATTATTAAAATTATTTTTATATCAAATAATATTTTCATTATTAAATATTAAAAATTATTTACACAAATATTTATTTAAATAATATATAAAATTTATTTATATTTTAAATAAATATATAATTAAAAACTCCCAAATAAAAATAATTGAATTAGAGAAAATGAGAACATTTTTGTAATTTAATGGTCTGATAGGATGGAAAAAAAATCTCACTGGACTTAAAGAGGTTAGGTCTAATGAAAAAATTTTGATGTGGCATGGTTGGCCACCAATGGAAACCAAATGCGCCTCTTTGGATTCCAATTTCCAAATTTGGGTTGAGTCGTATTGAAAAAACGATAATGTGATTCAATCCAAATCCACCTTTAAAGAATTAACTTTGAATTTTCCTCTTTTAAAAATCAAAGGGAAAAATGAGGGTAGAGAGAAAATAAAAGGAGAATTAAAGGAAAAGAGTAAATGATGAAAATAAATAATAATCAAAAGGGTTGAACGTAATTTTATGAATAAAATAATTGAATTTAGTAAAATAAAAATATTGTTTCTACAAATGGAAGGATTTAAATTCAGAGTTTAGTTTAATTAATACATTTAATTTTTTTAAGAGATAACTTTAACAGGTCTTATCTATATTTCAATTTTTTTCATTAAATAAATTGCAACCTCTTTTATTTAAAAATAATTAAAGAAATAAAAAACTTTTTTGGTGTCACAAGTATTCTCATCTATTTTACGGTTTAAGATTAGTGTTGTTTGGACCAAGAGTAATAAAAAATAAAATCATTCCAACAATAATAATTTCAAAATTCAAATTATGTTGAAATGTATGAAAAATAAACAAAACTCACCAATTTCCTTCATCTCCCGTCCAAAATTTCCCTTCCCTCTTCCTTTTCCTTTTTGTCTCATAAGTCATAACATGTCCCTTCTACAATTCTACGAAACCTAATAATAGCTGGTCTACTTGTCTCCATCCATATCTACCTACATACAGAATCTGATTTTGATAGAAGAAAACATTTTCTGCGAAGAATATGCGACAGTCTTTCAATTGTATTATTATTATTATTATTATTATTATTATTATTATTATTATTAAACGATAAAATTAAGCTTTAAACAGCAGTTCTCTCATAGACAAAAAATTAAGCATATCCAGAATCCATTAATTCTATTAACTCGGTTTCTTTCAACTTCACTCCAGGAGCAAAAGTCAACATATGCTACATTTTTTTTTGGACAGAACATATGCTACATTTCAATATATTTTTTTTACAACTTCAAATCATCGTATGTAGGAAAAAGGCATGTTAGTTGCTGTCGATGCCTTTTTAATTATTTATAACCACATATAATATTTCTTGTGGTGTTCCTATTGCACATTAATTAGTCTCCTTTAAAGTAAATGCAATCTCCGGTCGGTGACAAAAAAATATATATTCTTCCTGGAAACTTCCATGAACTTCCGGTAACTTCCTGTATACAACAGGAATCCACCCATGTTTTCACATTTTCTATTCTCAAATACCAGGAAAGTGCTATGAAAGTTAAACAAGTTGTGCTCTTTGGTAACACCAATAGATGAAATTAAGTTTTAACTAATAATCAACGTCAATGTGTGAAAATTGCATTGTTTTTCCATGTCTTTTCCACAAAATTACTTATCCAAGGAAATTGAACTCGACAAATATATATATACACACGTTCGGGCATCGTGCCGTCCACACTCCAACTCCAACTCCTTCCCTCTCTGATAATTTTATTAGATATACACAAACTCTCTCTGCCAGCAAAATCATGGATACACCACAATGGACAACGTTTTGCAGTTCTTCTCCTCTTGTTCACATGGAGATGGAGAAGACTGCCAGCAAAATCATGGATACACCACAATGGACGACGTTTTGCAGTTCTTCTCCTCTTGTTCACATGGAGATAGAGAAGACATTAACTGAACAGGTTTGGTCTAACGATTATTACTCTTCTAACATAGAGTTAATATCTAAAATTCGATTCCCTCCGCCTCCTTTGATCTCGGTAAATGGTACTACCAAAAAGAAAATAGAGAAGTCATCATCATCATCAATTGAGGTGATTCCGTTGTGTGGAATCATCCTATCTCTTGTCATTCTTAACTTGGTAATCATCGTGCAGGATTTCTATTCAAGTTTTCATTGTATTGTAAGCATATTCAAATCTTTCTTCCAAATCTTTTCTTGTATTTGGACTGCTTGGGCTGTAACAGAAACAGCTAAGCATCCAATAAATAAAAGTTGCAGCGACAGCAATAATATAAATGTCGCTGCTCAGATTAAACTGCCAAGACATCAAACAGAAACCAACGATCATCGAAATCTCTCTTTGTTAGACTTGAAAAGGATGATCGAGGGAGTAAGTTTATGCAACTTAGGAAGCGCAGATAAAATTGCTGGGCTGTTCGAGGAAGAGGAACCAAGTCTGAAGGAAGTTAAAGAAGCTTTTGATCTATTCGATGAAAAGAAGGATGGGTTTATAGATGCAAAGGAGTTAGGGAATGCCCTGCTTTCGTTAGGTTTCATGGAAGCCTCGGAAGAAGACTGCAAAAGAATGATAGAAAAGTTTGATGATAATTTAGATGGACGAATAGATTTTAATGAATTTATAAAAGTTTTGGAGAGAAGCTTCGGCTAGAGGCTTAACCTTCTTTCGGTATTCTTAGTTTATGTTTGGAGTGAAACTTTGCACCGTTTGAATCTCTTTTTTTCGTTGAACTTCTCTATTAACAAAAAAATGCCTAAAAATTTTTAATTCCGAATGATTTTTGTATCCTTAGTTTTCTTTTAAATTTTAAATAAAATCATTATTATTAATTATCTGTTGTAATTCATTTATCAATTTTTTTGTTTTAATTTCTGTTTAGATCACAAATATGATTTTATCTTTTTTATTATTTCATAAATATAATTTTATTTTATTATTTTTTAGCATTGTTGCTTAAGTGCCTTATAGATACGCAGGCTGTAACATAGCAATTATCACTTAGATTAAGTTGACGACAAAAAATAAAATATATTTTTTACTAATAAAAATAAAATGCCTTAGTATATAAACCAAAGTTTATTGTTTATCAAAGAAATAACAAGTATAAAATATTATATGTTAATTATAACAAGAAGGTTATGATTGAAAATAAATACTTACTCTTTAATCAAATAATGATCGTTAAGATTCATTTATTTTTTTTTCTTTATTAATTTTACTCATATATCCAAACATAGTTTCCTTTTAAAATATCCATAGTTTTATTAAGAAAATAAAAAAATGATTTAAATCAAATATTGAAATCAATCGATTCGATTAAAAAAGAATTCTTTTTTAATCGGGTAAAATAATTGATATCATTAAACCGCATATATTCATATACGCATTGATTTAGATATATGAATCATGATCAAAATTTTGTTATTTAATATTGAATTGTTATTTACTGCATTGTCAATGAATTTTTTTACTTCACAAGCTTAATTTACATGGTGACACATATCCACTTTATTTTTTTTCTAATACTCTTAAATGGTTAAGTATCACTATCTTAATCTTATTTATGTAATAAAAAAATTTCGCTGACAGTGTATTAGATAATAATCTTTTAATTTTTTGCAGTTTAAACTATTTGAACCAAAGGTTCAAGTTTTATATTTTAACTAGAAATCCAAGTTAAAATTGAACACTACCAAAAAAAACCAAGGTTTTTCCGAAGAAAATTTGTCACTTGATCACTTCCGTTGGTAAATTGCTGATGAAAAGAAGATGAATTACATACAAAATGACGTTTTATTTATTTTTTTGAAAAACATATAATTCTAATCAATTTACCGGTGAACTATTATCTAATTGTCGACGAATTTTAACAATGGAAAGTTTTCCATTGATAAGTTGTTAGTACTCAAGGCAGGGATGTTAAGAAATTTAAGCTCCAAATATACCTAAGGATAATTCGTAAATAAATAGTCGCGCAGTTAAAAGGGACGAGATATTTTAAAAAAAAAATCTCACACTTTCGTCGGCGAATTGCCAACGCAATATCGACAAAAAATTACGGTCTAATGAAACGCGCATTTCATTAAAGCAGATTGACGAATTACCAACGAAATTATTCCGTTGATAAATTCTAGCCCTAATCTCAGGCAAACCATTTTTCCTCCCCATTTTTAGCACTTCTCTCTCTCTAAAACCTCGTCGTTGCGAAACCTCTCCAACTTTACTCGCCATTGGTCAAAGTTTTCTGGTTCCTCTCGTCTCTACTGGCCTATATCTGCTTTGATAGTGTTTTTATACCCTAAATTTATTTATTTGATCGAGTTAAAATTCTTTATTTTAAATATATTTATTTGAGTTAAATTTTGTTGATATTCATTGTTGTTACTAATGTATTGTGGTCAATTGTTGATGGATTTGATTATATTATAATTGCTGTATGGTTTAATATGAAAATTAGCATATTTAGTTATAGTGTCGTTAAGATTTAGTGTTTTTTGAGGTTTAGTATATTTAGTGTTTTAAGGTTGTTAGTGTTGTTATTAATTAATTTGAAATTTAGTAATATAATTTTGGATAATTTTTTTTTGTTAAATTGTTTAGTTTTGATATTTAATATTGTTATTAATTAATTTGAAATTTTGTAATATTATTTTCGGTTCTTTTAATAGAGGTTTATACCTTATACTCAAAGATATTCAAATTCTTATATGAAAGTATTTGAATACTGTAAATTTTTTTTTGAGGAGTACTGTAAATTATTTTTAATCTTGGAAGAGATGTACACATGTTTATATAAGATATACATATAAAAATAAAAAAAATGTATATATTTTTTATAGTTTTGAACATATGAATACATATAAATATTCGAATATCTAAAAAAATTATTTGAATTCCTAATTTTAATTGATCTTGTAAAAGAACGGAAGAAAATAAGAAAATGGTGTCATTCATTCTTTAGGGGTGAGCAAAAATTTTTGGAACCGAAAAAACCGACCGAACCGTTTGGTTTTCGGTTCGTTCGGTTCGGTTTAATCGGTTTTATTGGTTAAATCGGTTGGTGGTCGGTTTATATAAATGGTATACCGAACCGACTGAAAAACCGATTTACCTAAAAAATAAATTATAAATATAAATATATATTAGATAAATATTATATTTATGTTTTTAAGTTAGTAAATCTATGAACAATATTGGTTATTTATTTTTGTTTTGTGAAGTTTTAAGCATTTATTTGGGTAAAATGTTGTAAATCTTGTAGGAGATATTAACAAAACAAGTTTATATTATATATTTTTATACATTTATTTACTTTTGCTTCAAATTCGGTTTTAACGTTAAAAAACCGAATTGACCGAATAAATTCGATTCGGTTCGGTTCGGTTTACAAGAAGAATTCGGTCTATTTCGGTTGGATGCTCAATAAAATTGGTTTTTTCAATTTTTGATTTTTCTGGACCGAAACCGACCGATTAAACCGAATGCTCACCTCTCATTTCTTTCTTAGCAAGTTAAAAAGTTCTCGTGCCTTTGTTGATAAATAAAAAAAACCTTTAGCTCATCTACATAAATATTACTATTCCAAGGCATGTCCTTGTAAATTTCCCTTTTCCATTTACCATGTGACGATTGTGTTTTCTTTCTGTTATTCACGGTTCCAGAGGATCTCGATTCTTAGATTTCTCCTTTTGCTTCAGACCTCAAGCAGCTGTCTACAATTGGAGCTGGAGCTGCTGTATCAGTGATACTGATAGACCATTATTGAAATTTGAAAGGTATTGCTTCAAACCCATTTTTTGGAAAACAAAATTCTTTGTTTATTTTTTTCCTTGTGGTAATAGTATTCTCGTTAATGAGTTCTTTTTAGTTTACTTCATCTTTCATTTCCTCGTTTAAGTGGTATAAATTTTTTTTTTTGAGTATTTAAGAAAGAGTAATAACATTAAAACTGTCTTAATTGGTTAGCACAATTGAGTTATTAAAGATGATAAATCTGACCCCAATTCATAAAATTTTAGTTTAGTAGCAACAATGAATCCTATTTTCTCGTTCATGTAAAGTTTCCCACTTTTCTTTCATTTTTTTTTTTGGTGAATTCTTTCATTTGTTTTTATACTTTATTTAGTATTTATAAAAAAATTGCATCATAGGAATATTGCAAGAGGAGCCTTGCAGTACATATTGCAAAGCCAGAGGTCGAAATTAGGTTCTGCCTCTAAATGCTTATCCCTCAGACCAGAAGCATTGGCCTTCCAATGATGAATCTTATGAGATTCAAAGGATTGCCCATTTTGCAGCAACTACATATAGAGGAGCAACTGCTTCGAACCTCATCAGAGAATTGGTGCATCATCAATGATGGCACCAGTAATTCTACCATTGTAATGGGTGTTTCAGGGTAATGTATTTGTTTATTTTGTATTGATCCATTCTTTAACCTGTATTTTCCTTCTTTTTAAAATTTGTTCCCTGTAGTATCTTAAAGTTATTTCAGCTTGGTGCTGAGTTTGTTGAGTGGCCATTAATCATTAGCTCAACTTCTGGTAGATGTTAAGCAGTAGCTTTTTAGCTTTGTACTAGCGATAACAATGAAGACTAAGACTCGCTTGAATGAAGAACAAATATTACTGTAACCTTTCAGATTCTGACTAAGCTACAATGAGTGAATCTAATTTCGATTGACATCAAAAATCTCATTTAGGAGTATCCGTCAGCCCTGGTTGTAGAAATGGAAGTTCACTTCTGTTTTCTAGCTATGACACGTAGATGGTAAACTTCTATGTAATCTAATAAAAATTAAGCAGTTAGAAAGTGGAGACTTTAAGATTTCTGTGCTTAGTCAAGTAGCTTTTGGATTTCTAATGTTAAAATAGAAAAAGAAAAAAAAAGAGAATCAAGTAGCATTTCAATTAAGGAAGCTTCTGATTTATGCCATTAACTTTTATTGTTACCCAATCAACTATTCTCTTTAACTTTATAGTTTCAAGAAGAGAATATCTTGGTTATAACGTATTTGACTTTCTCAAAGTTCTCTGACCTTACGCCTGCTCTTGGGTTGGATTTGTTCTGCTTATATTGGACATAAGTGATTCATAAAGCTACATAAACATTCTGCATAGGAAACCTGCTGAACTTCTTGAAATTGAATACGTGTTACGCGATCAGGTTCCTGTCATAAGAAGGTTTACAGGGGGAGGTACTGTTATTGTGGACAATGGGACAGTATTTGTCACTTTCATATGCAACAAAGAAGCAGTGCCTGACTTACAGCCATATCCTCGACCAATCATGTCTTGGAGCAGCTTATTATACAGCAAAGTCTTTCAAGAAATTGGTGATTTCCGTCTTCGTGAAAATGGTAAATTAGATGATGACTTATATGTATTTCTCTATTTTTACACTTGTATAATTTATATGCCTAAAGCCTCTGATAAAATATTTTCTACATTCAATAATATTAAGATGATTTAGACAATGTAATCTAGAAGCAAGATTCTAGATCCAGTATATTCTTTTCAGTTTGTTTATATCTCATCCAATGATGCTAACCAAAATGTTGGTCAAAAGTTTTACCCGGAAGATCACTTTAGAATTAATACCAAACCGTAGCTTTTATTTATTCGTTGGAGAATATTTCCGTGCTACTTAAATCAAAGATCAGGAATGGCATTTGTCATGTACTAATCTTGGCACTCCTTTGTAAGTGATGCATCACTGGGTGAAGATGGATTAGTGAAATGTGTTGAACAGTTTTGTTACCATCTTTTATCTCTTACTTTTCCTTCATAGACAATTCAAAATGGGTTAGTTCCCTGTTGTTGGTATCAGTAAAATATGAGTCGGATACCCTTGCATTTGGTATTTCCCCGACTGGCATGCTTGGTGACATTTTCTTAGCATGCAGAAGTTCCTGTACCTTTTTTATTTCTTCCTTTTAATTACATGAAGAAAATGAGAGAAGTGTTTTTTTTATTGAACATCCTATGAATAACTGCATTTCATATTTGAAAGAGAAGAAGGAAATTAAAAAAGCTGAGCTAAATTCTCAACCATATAGAAGGGTACATTGATGGTGTCTAGTTCTACCATAGTTCATAATCTAAAAATGGTAACTACATTAAATTCAGCTAATATGGCTTCTATCAGTTGTGGAATTTTGACCAAATACTCTTAAATGCATTCTATTCTGCGAATGTCCTGAGGTGTAAGACTTGTATCTCACTTTTTTATTAAGACTATCATGGACTTGCATCACTGACAAAACTTTTGATGAGGAGGTTTGCATTCTTAAATGGTAAACTTTGCGCTGTCGTGTTTAGATTATGTATTTGGTAACCACAAGTTTGGTGGAAATGCTCAATCCATTACCAAGAATAGGTGGATCCACCACACATCATTTTTATGGGACTTCAATGTCAGGAACATGACTTACCTAAAACTTCCTAAACGAGCTCCTGCATATCGATCGGTAAGCTTTCAGGTCTCCAACTTTTTTTTCTTGGTTGTTCATGGCTTCATGCACTTAATACAATCTTCGTCAGAAGAGATGATTTTTAGGAATCTCCTTATTACCTAGGCTTACTGTAGCTCTATGCCTCTATCTTGATGCAACTCTTGACATACGGTACTTTTACTCAGGAAAATCATTTTAGGAAAAAACTAAGATATAAATGAAACTTAATGTGTCGTTGGAGGAAGCAAATGCTCTCCATCTTATTGAATGTGTTTGATATATCTGAACTGCAGTGCTTAATAAAATTATATGTTGATAGCTTGCTTGGCTTGTATGTGTGGATATGTCTTCTTTCTCCCGCCTACTTTCCCAGTTGATTCATGGTTTCCTATGTAAAATATGTTGCAATATGAATATTGCATTTGTTTTTTGGTGCAGAATATTGCATTTGTTATCCGTACAGATATAGAAGAGCAATGGCTGACTTAGTGTCCCACCAATTCAGTCTCCCTTCTGAAAATATTTTAAATGAGTTGGACTCCTGTCCAACTCAGTGAGTTTTCTCCTAATATTTTTATTTCACTTGTTATTCGTAAATTAGCATGTTAAAAACTGTCTTTTCCATCTTCTCTCCTACCTTTTCTCCCTCTTTCCCACAATCATTCAGCTTCTGTTGCATTTGAATTTTTTTTTTTAATTTCATTTTAGAGAAAACACAACTTTACAAATATGTTCAACTTTTACCACTCATTGCGTGTGGTATTTGGGTTAGCAATGTTCATGTTGACTGTTTTCTGTTTAGGCAAGGGGCCATTTGGACTTCATATGCCGACTGAAGGATTACACGCCAAGATCAACTTTCATTAATAAAACTGTGGAGGCAACTGGAACCCAGTTTTCATTGAGGTCTGTTCAGTTGGAAGAGATTGAAACTTTCTTTGAAACAGAATTCCATCCCTCAACCAGGGTCCTTGCAGATGAAGAATTGGAGGCAGCAGCTGTTGCAGGGCAATAACTTTGGCTTCCCTGAGGAATCAGTTCTATCTCTCAACAATTGTGGCTTGGCATAGGGAAGCATTTCGATCTCCTCATAATTTTGTTGGGATTATTATAATTCATAAGGTGAGCAATCCAATTCTAACTTTGGCATCAAATGGTAGAGCTAAATACAATAACTAAATGAAAGCTGTCTCAAGTATAATCATACTTCATTGCCTGCAAACTGGATTTTTACCAATTAGCACCGGAGTCTACCTTCAGCCATGGCAGTGACTGGTGTCAAGGGAAATGCTTCCATTTGAAAATGGACCCTAGCAACATTCGGGAATCTTCTTTTACAATCATTATTTGGATTTCTGCATCTTCCTGATCTATGCTGGAAAAAACATCTATCATATATAGCTGTGGTGGGAAAATTGACAGGCCTTGATTTTGCCTTCCATACAGGAAGATATTTTTCAGTTAAAAGATGAGACTTTTTGTATTTTACAGTTAATTTGAATTGAGCTTAATTTCGATGAGATTGAAAATAGTGATAAAATTAATGAATAGCTATTGACGCGGTGAGATTAGAGATTTTGGGCTGGTTTGGATCTTACTGCACGTCAACCGACCCGCTTGAGGTGATCACACTGGTGTGCATGGTAGAAGGATTACGCACACCGTGCCACGACCTTCAATTATTGGGTCCAGTGGAAAATGCCATTCCACCAGTTCTTGAGAACTTCAAACTCTGCCCTTGGTGGCTTTTTTTTTTATTACTGTTGAATTTTTATTTTGATTAAAAATACCTTTATATCTATTTTTTAATTCTTATTTTAATTTTATTTAAAAATATTAGAGTAATTTTATTAATTTAACTAAAATAGTTAATTAGTATTACATGTATATATACACAATAATTTTTAAATATTTAATAATAAAAGTATTATTTGATAAAAAAATTATTTTAATAATTTTTAATTTATTAATAAAAAAATTATTTGATTGTTTACTAACTTTTAATTATTTATTAATTTTATGAAGATGAATATATGCAATAAATTTTATTATATATAAATTTTAATTTAATAGTTATCATTTCTTTTCACTATATTTCATTTTACTGTTAGCATTGCGCTTGCATTTAAATGCATATTGTACTATTAATTTTAATTTTCCTGCTACAATATTTAATCTCATTGTTTCAGTAACTAATCTCACAAGATTTTTTTTCTTTTTAACTTCTAGTTTATTTTTTGTTTATTTTTATTATATAAACAATTTTCTGAGGAATCCGGAGTTAATACTCACCTCTCATATGAAATTTATGAGATTTATAAAAAATATTATTTTTTGTTTGTTGGGTTTAATATTTAGTAAGTAGCACATTATAATTGTTTTATACTTTGCTCTTTTTGTTATAAGTCAAGTAGATTAGTGTGCTCAAAATTAATGTAGGCTCAAAAAATTCATTTGAGTTCATTTAAATTGATTTAATAAAAATTTAGATAACTTAAATTAAAATAGCATAACACAAAATGATTTTCTATTTAAAAATATTCAGTCAAAATAATTTAAAATTTAAAAACATTGATTGAAATTAGTAAAATTTAAATTAAATATAATTTTATTTTCTAATAATTAATAAGATTAAATATGATACAATTAATAAGAAAGTAAAGGATTGAACAACGCTCAAGAAAAGATTGAAAAATTTGTGAAAAAGAGTGAAGAATTTTTTATATAAAGCAAAAATAAAATATGAAGAATTATTTAAATTAAAAAGTTTAGGATTGGGCAATTTTATAATTGCACACATTTGTATTAACTTTTGTTAGCGGTGTTAAATTATTTGAGGTGGAATGTTCATTTCTAATATTAGCACTTTTTGAAGAAATTTGATTTATACTTTTATCAAAAAACTCAAATTTACTTTTCGTATGACTAAAAATTTTAATTTTTCAAAGCCAAACACTTAACTTTTACTTTTACAATAATAAAACTGTTTCATAGCTAAACCAAATATGCACTAAAGCTCTATCAGTGCTTAATCAATTCATCAAAGATGGTGAGTGAGAGTTTTCGCCTTCAATATTTTTAAAGCTTAGGTTTATGGATGTTTATAAGCACTTGTTAAAGATAATCACATTGTCATTTTAGACTATTTACATTTAATGTATTATTTTTATTATATTTAAAAGAAAATAATTCATTAATTGTATTTTTTTCTTAAATATCATTTTAATCGGTGTCATTATTCACTATCAATTAACATTTTTTGCTTTATATTTTATCGCAATCTTTGTAATTATTGAATCACAACACATAGTTAGAGCTGTAATCGAATTGAACACGAATGAACGAACGAACTGATGTCTTTGTTCGTTCGTTTGTTTTTTTGTGCCGTTTGTGTTTGTTAAATAGTGCATTCGTATTCGTTTGTTTGTTTGGTAAAAATTATTCGTTAATTTTAGCGAATAGTTCTCAAATATGTAAACGAACTTGTTCGCAAACATGTAAACGAATGTGTTCATGAACATGTAAATGAACACATTCACGAACACATGTTCATGAACAAATATTCATGAAAACAAATTAAATATTAAGTATTAAAAATCTTACATAAAGATTAAATCCCATATGCAAATTAAAATCATCTAACACAAAATCTTAAAAATAACACAACTTACGTCAGCAATGTTTTATTAAAATTGATAATTACAATTTTAAGTACAATTTGTATCATACACATATACATATATTGGTATACATATATTAAACTATTATATATATGTGTGTATATACACATAAATGTGTAATATATATATATATATATATATATATATATATGATCAAAGGATAAGAATGAGATCTTAACTTATTACTTTAAATGAATGAGTTATAAACGAACATAAATGAATGAACAACAAATGATACTTTAAATGAACAAACAATAAACGAACATAAACGAGCCTGTTTGCGAATAAAAACGAACGAACTGCACTTTTGTTCATGTTCGGCTCATTTAATAAACAAACACTAAAATGTTGTTCGTGTTCTTTCGTTAAGCTTAATAAGCGAACATAAACCAAACGGATTCACGAACAGTTTATCAAACGTTCTGTTCATTTACATCCCTACACATAATTTTGTAAGAATCATACTTATAAATATTTTTTACATAAGATTTAAATTTAATGCATTGATAGTGCATAATTTATATACATTATTAGTCAATTATAGAGTGCTATCTTTACTAAAGAGTAAGCATAAAAATGCAAGGACAATTAAAAATAAATTTAAAAAATTTATTAATATTTATTTTTAAGCTGTTTGCATAAATTTTTAATTTTGCTCATTAATAAAATTTACGTTGTGATTGGCTAACAATATATAAATGTTTCAATTCATCAAATATAAACTCTACATGATATTGTGATTAAGTAATGAATTATATATTTTGGAGCTGACATGCTCCTAAATGAAGGTAGACCAACCTCCAATGCCAAAGGGGGAAATTTGGTTTATATTTTTTTCATCTAATTTAGGAGTGTAAACGAATCAAGTTATTTGTGAATTATTTGAATTTGACTCGTTTACTTTTAAGTTAATCTTGAGTTCGAACTACTCGAGTAACAAGTCCAATAGAGTTCGAGTATCTTAATACTCAAATTCAAACGACTCGTGAATCGAATCAAATTTTTTTAATATATATTTTTATATTTTATTATTGATTACCAATTTGCTCTGATAATATATGATTGGAAAATGGCAAATTAAGCCTATAAATGGAATTGAACTCGAACAATTTGAATATTTTGTTGAGTAGAAGTCGAACTTTAAAAAATAAACTCAATTAAACTCGAATTGAATTTTGAAGTTCAAAATTTCAAATTGCATCAAACTCAACTAAATTCATCTCGACTCAACTCGGTTATGTCATAAGATTCTTATGCAAAAAACCAACTTCAAATAAATTCTGAGAAATGAGATTTCAATTTATTGAATTGAGTTTGAGTTTTAAAAATTAAATTATAGTGAGCCCGAATTAAATTTTAAAATTTGAGATTTTAACTGCTCAATTATGTCTAACATTCCTAAAAAAAACAAATCAAATTCGAATGGATGCCTGCCAGCCAGTGCAACAAGATTCTAGTTCTAATTTTGTCCTGTTCCCCATGGATATCTGTTGCTAAAGGTGTAACCTTTCAGCCAAATGTCAAGCAACCATTGGTGCAAAGGATCCCACGTTGCATAATAAAATCTTCCTATCTAAGCCGAAAGGGGCCCCAGATGATCCTTTCTCAACCAACAGTATCAAAGAAAGAGATTTGTGGATATGGCACAAAGATAAAGGGATAAGCCTCAGTTCACCTCAACCGTCGGATCATCAAAATCAAACAAACCAACCATCAGCTTCCCACGTTGAATGAGAACCACATGAATGCCTATGATATTGAAATACAAAGCGAAGCCATGCACTAAAACCATTTACATTTCCTTAGCTCCCCTTTACTCCAGAGTTCATTTTTCAGCCGGAAACCATGGCTACCATAACAACACAAGCCTCAGCTGCCGTTTTCCGGCCATGCGCTTCCAAAACAAGGTTTCTTAGTGGCTCTTCTGGTAAGTTAAACAGAGAAGTTAGCTTTAAACCAATGGCTTCTAGATCATTCAAAGTTGAAGCCAAAGGGGAGTGGTTGCCAGGTCTGCCTTCACCAGCTTACCTTAATGGCAGGTATACATTGTTCTAATTATATTTATAAACTGGGAAGCTAGAATATATGATTATGAACTAAACCTGTATAGACTTGCAGTCTTCCAGGTGACAATGGTTTTGATCCTCTTGGACTGGCTGAGGACCCCGAGAATTTGCGATGGTATGTGCAAGCTGAGCTTGTGAACGGGCGTTGGGCTATGTTGGGTGTTGCAGGGATGCTTTTGCCTGAAGTATTCACTAAATTTGGGATAATCAATGCTCCTCAATGGTATGATGCTGGGAAAGCAGAATACTTTGCATCCTCATCAACCCTCTTCGTCATCGAGTTCATTTTGTTCCACTATGTGGAGATCAGAAGATGGCAAGATATAAAGAACCCAGGATGTGTGAACCAAGACCCCATCTTCAAGCAATACAGCTTGCCTCCGCATGAATGTGGCTACCCTGGTAGCGTTTTCAACCCCCTGAACTTTGCACCCACCCTTGAGGCCAAGGAAAAGGAGCTTGCCAATGGTATATAAAATATACCCCAAGAGTCTGGTTTATTCAGCTGTGAAATATCAGTTTATACTATAGACGGTCTAAGCTTGTGTTTTTTAATCATGCAGGGAGACTGGCAATGTTGGCATTCTTGGGATTTGTTGTTCAACACAATGTGACTGGCAAGGGACCTTTTGAGAACCTGTTGCAGCACCTGTCAGACCCATGGCACAACACCATCATCAACACAATCAGGGGGTACTAAATCGATTTGAAGTTGAGTTGTTGATCAATGTTCCTTTGCTTTGTAACTCGAGTGAATGCTTTCTAAGAAGGATATAAGCGTGTAAACAAGGAACCTTCAATGTACAGGGGAACTGGAGATTGCGTCTATATTATTATTATTAATTATATTAACTTCATCCACAAATTAGAGACATATTAAAGAAACACAGACAACAAAACAAGGATCCCAGCAGACCTTCGATTTCAATTGAAACTAATGGTGATGATAGTAAAAGTTGTTTTCATTTTCTATAGAATTTTATAGTGTACACCTTGGGGGACTGGGAAGTATTTTCAAGACTCATCCCCTTGAAAACTGTGTTAAGAAAAAAAGAAAAGCAAAAAACAGAAGTCAGTAATCCGGTAACAGTTACACTGACTATACAATAAACATGATCAGCAGCAAAAAATGACCATTGGCCGTGCTGCATGTTTCACCTATTAACTAATTCCATTCATTGGATCGATTCTATCACAAGAAATGGCCACAAGCAGGAAATGGTCACATTCTGATGCACATATGTGTGTACTTCAGCTACGAATTATGGCATTGACCAGATGGAGGTGTCTGATTCATGAAAGTCGATTCAGTTTGCTGCAATAAACAATTATCAGAATCAATGAATTTGCTGCAGGCAGATTCAATTTCTTGAACACAATAAACTAAAAGCAGAGTAAGTGAGAAGAAAAACTAGATAAGAGTAAAATTGAGTACATGCTTTTTGATGCCCTAAAAGAATGAAAAGAGCAGAGTTTATACTCATGCATTAGTTTCATCAGTATTTTCATGCATGAATATGATAATAATATTTAAGCTAATTAAACTGTGAATCTCATATAGCAAGATTCAACATTTGCGAGGGGAGAACCCAATTGGATTTGAGACTGCTCTTCACTAAAAGGGTCAATCTCAATAACCAAAAGTTAGATTAGTCATCTCAATGGGAAAAGTCTAGAAGCAATGACAACCAATATTTTGTTATTTTGCAATAACAATGAAGTTCAATTTAGCAACTACCGTAGTCTTAGCTTCCCAGAATAGTTCATCTATATCAACACATTAGCTTGTAACTTGCATACATTTTAGAATTTAGAGGCTGCATAAAATTTCAGACATCTCTACACATGGTTGAATTCAATTATACCATTACAGCAGCGTAGAATATGAGATCGAAAATTGTGGCCATCTAACATACAAGATAATCCATTGGTGTTTGTTTTATAGGCAACTAGAAAGGGCAGATAATCACAATGTTAAATGACACTGTTGGCAGGAATGCAGATTACGATCTAAGCCAAAATTTTTTACCATACAAGTTAAGCCAATACATAAAAAATGTTGGACAAGTAGATTTCAATCCTTGCAGTGGCTGTTCATTGTCTAAAATTGCAACATGATTGAACAGTTTAACTAGGGACCACTATATACCCAGAAAATAAAATAATTCACTAACTCATATCCTATAGAGTTAAGGGCAGATCAGACAAAAAAAAATCCTCACCTGATGGTAAGAATTCCCATCAAACATTGCAATGCTACAAGGGCCAGAAGAAGATACCCAAGCTTGATGCCCACTATTATACATAGGTCTAGGGATTTCAAAGTTGCTAATAACTTGGAAAACTGCAGGATTTCCCTGTAAGTTAACCTGCATCTCTGGCTTTTGCTTCTCATCATCTTGCAAATTTGAAGCACTGTACAGCGGGTACAAAAATTGCTCGCCAAGTTCTAAGCTTAAGCAAGCATTACTCCCCAACTCATTCAGGGTATTACTTTCCCGTACCATATTATCAAATTGTCCTGAACTGCCAATCTCTGTTTGTTTACCAGAGACAAAGAAACCAGAATAGCCAGCCAGGGAGCCATCTGCAGAGCACTCCGTACCTCTGGAGCAGAAGAAACTTGTCAGCCATTGGTAGAGAGAAACACCAAAAGATCAAAATGCAAGTTATAAGTTAATTCTGTAATTAAACATTTCGAGATAAAATCAACCATGTGTCTGCTGGTAGACCATGAGACTCAAGGATATTTTCAAGTAGAAATTGATATTCATAAAGTTGAATATCCCAGAAGATTAACAGGAATTGAATTTAAAGGTATATATCCATAACAGTCTTACCGATGAGGTAGAAAATTTGGTTCATTATTCAATAACATCTGTTGATTCTCATTGTTGGGAAGCCATGCCACGGGTTGGGCTTCTTGCATCCCACCAATCATCATGGGCAATGGTATCCCATTCTGAAACTGAAAGCCAGAGTAAGTCATAAGATATTTCTCCCAAACCAAAGAGATAGAGAGTGTAAATACTTCCCTACCTGGCTTGTGCATTCTAGTGACATAAGATGGTGCTTTCCATAGTTTTCCTGCCGAGAAAGTAGTAGGCATAAGTAATTTATAGGTAAATATGGTTCGGGTTATACTCAATTGGTAAATCAATTTCCATTCTTTATCAGTATCTATCAGGAGACAAAAGAGCTGAGCAGTTTTCATCAGGATTTAGCATAGGTAACCTCTTATGCAGTTTAACAAAACTATCATTTGAACCAAGTAAATATATCCAATATCTTGATTATATTTTTTATATCTATGCTGTGAGTAAGTGTGTGTTTTTGTTTGTGCATCTCTGACTTTGAAAGAAAAAAAAAAAGCAGTGCAGAGAGGTCACTCTTACTACTATTACTAGAAGAAGGCAAAATACCTTGTGTATCCGGATACGCTCAATGGATTCTCTTAGTGAATCTTCCATCTGCCTAAGATGTTCGATGTTGTCAATTTTATCCGGATTACTCCAATAGCTGAAATCATTGCATGATATATAAAAATTACTCCATAGAGCAAATAAATCATGTTCTTGCAGTCATAATATGAATTTTTGTTAATGCACATGTTTTTTGTCCAAACTGTGCCAGTAAACACAAACAATTAAGAATTAACATGGCTAAATTAAAGGAGATAGACAGAATCCAAATAAAGTTACAACTCCTCATCATCATCATCCCCAGACCCTCTATCCCAATAAAAGGGTAAGCTACATAAGCCAATATATGGACTCAATCTAAATTTTTAGCATGAATTCTCCTCCACTTAGTCCCATCTAAGGTTCCCAACAAATGAGTTCCTTCCAAGTATTTTTCGATCTTCCACTAGCTTTGACCTTTTTTTCATCATTCACAGCCTTTGGTCTCCTAACTAGAGCGTCTGGAGATCTACATCGTATGTATCCAAACCAACGTAAATAACTTTTGCTTATTTTCGATAGGTACCACTCCAACCCGCACATCCACTGCAACATTATCAATTCTACTACACTCATCTTCTGTGTATTTATTCTCTTAGTCGCCTAGCATTCACTACCGCAAAGCAATGTTAGTCTAAAAACTATCTTATAGAACTTATCCATAGCAACATGATCAGTTCTACTACCCCACTTAGGGATCACCTCCTTGTTTAATTTCACTACGCTTTGATCTTCATCTTTGTTTAAACTGAATTTATATTCAATGTTTTCAATCTTCACTCTGGTTAATCTAAACCCTCTTGATTTAAACATTTGTCTCCACAATTCCAACTTTGCATTGACCTCCACTCTAGTCTCAGCAATCAAGACAATATCATTTGCAAATATCATACACAATGTACCGTATTCTGGATGGATTTTATCAGTTCGTCAATTACTACAGCAAACAAGAATGGACTTAACGCCGACCCTTGATGTAATCAAACTGTGATGAAAATTCGTCTGTTTGTCCTCTACATGTCCTCAAGTATATTCTCACAACTCTATACATGTCTTTAATTAGTTCAATATATTTCAAGAAGACTTTTTTATTCATTAATGACCATTATAGCATCTCCCTAGGCATTTTATTATATACTTTCTCCAGGTTTATAAAAACCATATGAAGATATTTACTTTATACTCGAAAACCCTCCATAAATTGTCTAAGAAAATATTTGCCTCCATGGTTGATTGTCCAAGCATGTGATTCTCTGATATTTCTACTATCTTCCTTAGTCTTTGTTCTATCACTCATAATTTCATCATATGACTCGTAAGTTTTATGTCTCAGTAGTTGGAGCAACTTTGAATATTTTCCTTGTTAGAGAGATACCAAAACACTTTTTCTCCATTACTCAAGCATTTTGTGAGTGTGACAAATCTTGTTAAAAATTTTGTCAACCACCTAACTCCTTCCTCTCCAAGGCATTTATAAATTTCAATGGGAATGTCATCAAGTCGAAAAATTTTTCCTATCCGCATCCTCTCTAGTGCCTACTTTACTCCCTCTCCCTATTTCTGAGCATAAAGTACTAATTCAAATCCTTAAAAGGCATTGACACATCATTCAACATTTGATTTCCTTCTTAGTTAAATAATTTGTCAAAATAATCATGCTACTTTTTTTTAATATCCTTGTCTTTGACGAGGGTTCTTCAATACTCATTCTCAATATATTTCATGATTCTTAGGTTGCAACTCCTTCTCTTTCTTACTCACGCTATTCTATATATCTCTTTTTCTCACCATCCTTCGTGTCCAACTTGTCATAAATCTCTTTCACAACTTTGCAACGTTCTTCTCGAATTATTCTTCTTCAAAGTCTTATGACAATCTTTCTTAGTGTTTATGACTTCTTTAACTGCTGCAGTCCACCATGTTGCATCCTTTACAACCAATGCTACTCCATTTGATACTCATAGCATCTCATTGCCTATCTCCCAAACATAAAGCCCAACTATTGATTGATAACAAATACAGAGGTTAAGTTATGGCAAAAGCATAGTGTTGAAAGAGGTTTTTATAACCAAATGGACTATTTTTTAGATAGTTATGTGATAGTAAAAAATGTTAAATCTGATTATTTTGTTTATGGATGATCTAGCCATAATCCAAAGGTCCCTCAAAATATACTATTTCCGTTATAATATCCCCAAGACAATATATAGCAATACTAAACATATGAATCTAGTCCATTGCCAATATATCTTAATTCATTCAAATTGACAATAAGCTCACCGCTTAGAATCCTAATGTAGTATTAACATAGAAGATTTCACGATGGTTTGACAATGCATATTGTATTTTCAGTATTTGGGAAGCATTAACCTAAAACACCCTGCTAAGAAATATATTTTATTAGGGTCTAAAGCTTTGTATGAAGGATGTAAAGTTTGGATGTCTTGCACTACATTGGTGTTATATTAGAGTAAAAATATGAGAGCCTTTAAGGCTCCGATCATTATACTTCCAGCATGAAAGCTGGAAAGGCAGAAGAGGGAGAAGGTGCTTATGAAATGAAATAGAAATATAATTTTCTACACGATAACTCAAACTAGTAAGATTTTGGTTACTCATGCTAGCATTTTACAAACAAAACCATAAAGAAAAAACAATACTTTCATAACCAAAAGCCCCAAAGGTGCACCTCAGTCTCTTATGTACTTCAGTAAGCTGAGCTTGCAACATTGATACTTCATTAGTCATTTCCTGAAAATAGCAATTTCCAGAAACATAACAAAATTAAAAATAACTTTAAAATCTAATCTCAAAATTGTCATAGGTAATTCTAGAAAACTTCATACCTCAACAGATTGACTGCTGCAAGGAGCACAAAAAGAATTTAGATTCTTCTCAATCTCTAACTTAAACAGAAACATAATATCTGGAAGAAAATGAAATAAACGTGACTTACGTTGCACCTAGAAAGTCCTGTATGTTTACATCATGATCCAACTTCTTGAAGGTTTTCTTCAAAGCCTATATTCTCAATAAGAAGACCTAAAATTAGCTTGATGAAAGAGTATAGTGCTTTAATCTTCACTTGTTGAGGAAGGAAGCAAAAAATATTGAAGAATATGAGTTCCAAAGAGTCTTACTTCGAGGCTCTCCAGCTTTCTGTTGCAAACCAATGAAAATCAGTTAGCTACAATGCCATTTAAATATGAATAGACAATTCAATAGTTAAAATTCCAAAGCACACACCTTTTTGCCCTTTCTTGTGGCGTTAATTGTGCGAACTTTGCAATAACCTCTTCAATATTGCTAGAAAAAGCAAACGAGAATACAAAGTGAACCACATTTGTTACCTTACACTATTGCTTCTTCAAATATGTTATTCTTCTAATGGCATATGCTATACACATAAATAACTAAATGCAAAAATATATGATTATTTAGACAGCCATATACCCATGGCTATTTTGAAATGCTTGATATCTACTCGACATAGTGTTACTAGGAAAGCAAAGAATCAGTGTGACATAGATTCATACGCATTAGAAATCCAAATACAGCACAAATCCAGAGATCAAAATGGTAAACAATACATTGCTAAAATCCTAGTCCACCAAGCTTACTAACCAATCCAAGTAATTATCAAAATTGTCTAAAAACAAAAAAAGCAAGGGACAGCAGCACAAGAACTTGCTTCTTTATCTGCAGTCAATATAAAACATACACAAATTACCACTATACCTTCTACTTCTTACGCTATTGTTATACATGGTATTGATATAAAACATAATTCTCCATCTAATGATAGCCAATAGATATCAAAAAGTTGAATGTGGCTATAATTTGCAAACAAACAAGATATTAAATGTCTCAAAAAAGTAGCAGGGATGCACGAGAAATAGCAATGATGAGAATAACTATCATGAAAAAGTAATCTATGGCAAAATGAAGAATTAATCTCTCGTGAAACATAAAATTAGTCCCTGCAAAAAATTAAACCATAATTCCATTCTTACAATACCTGCGCTCTCCATGGAATAATGTAGGCTTTCCGGTTGGAGAAAACATGAGAAGGATAATATGAATATCACATAATATTGATAATTCCTTAGCTTTCTTCAAGATTCCAGTTCTGCGTTTCGAATATGTAACTTGCCTGTTGCTATAGCTCTCTAACCTTTTTATTTTTAGTTTAACCCTTCCCATCCTGCAAATTGACAAGAAAATCCCAAGTCATTTTCTAAACCCATAAATTCATTTTCAAGTCCAAAAATCTCAACAATTACTCACTTCAATCAAGCAAAAAAAAAGTTGTGCAAGTGGAGCTCTCATCCCAGGCACCAACATTAAACAACCATATGATCTTCAATAGAATTTCAAACATAAGTCCTCAAAATAGAAAATTTAGCTGAAGCTTTAATAGAAAAAGGTTGAAACATCAAAAAAGAAATGGCATTTGTCGACACCCAAGATCATGTTCCATTTTCCACACAAACAGAGCACATCTTATCAAGCAACGAATAAGTTTTTACGGTGAATATGGTTAAAGTTCGAAATCCCAGACAGGAAATGACCATAGAATTACAAAAAAAAAATTGTGAGAGAATACAATATTTTCTCTCCGTCCCTCAGGGAAAAGGAAAAGTCTTTAACTGGAAAAATAAAAGGACAGAATTTATTCAAAAGTAAGTCCAATCTACAGAAATGAAATATACCCAGATGAGAAAATCATCGAGGAATAAAAAAAAAATAGTTGTGCTTCATTCATTCATTGAGAGAGAAAAAAGGACATATTCTTACAGTGAAGGTAAAGGGGAAAATAGAAGAAGAAAAGGAAAAGAAAAAGGAGAGCTTACAAAGAAGGAGGAGGAGGGGCCAGGCTGTGATTTCGGTAGATAAAAAGAGCGGGACCAACCAGAGTTTCTTGAGCGAGAGGAGAGAGTAAGGACGGTGGAGAAGGCCAGGCAAATGAACGGTGAAATGTTCAATAAACGTACTAAAGTCTAGACCTGAAAAAACGTTTTTATTTTTATTTTGTTAAAGAAATACTTGTTCTCTATTTTTTCTTTTATATATACTATATTGCCACTGATTTTTTTATATATCTTTTTTCCAATTCTAAATATTTCTATAAAATGAAATAAAAATCGAGGAAGTTAAATTAGTCCAATTTATATTTTCGTCAATTTTTTTAAAAAAAAATTCTCTAAAAATTTGAACAAAAGGAATATAAAAATGAAAATATTAATAAAAACGAGATGAAAATGAAAAAATTAAAAAAAACCCATGTGGTCCTTCATTTTCTTCAATTTTTTGGAATTTTTTATGAAATTATTTATAAAAAAGAGAGAAACTATAAAAAAATAAAATTTTCAAAAAAATTAAAATGAAAATAAAAAAGGAAAGATTCACTTACACTAGTATAAAGTTAACTTAATTTTATACACTTTTATATTTTTGTATAATTATTTTTTTAATCCAACTATTTAATTTTATACTTTGTTCTCTTAGATCATGCATATCAAATTTCAAGTTAAATTGAAACTCTCTAACTATTAGTTTGATAATAAAAAAATTTTAACCATTAATATATATTTAAAAAATATTATTATTGATCGAAATGATAAATATATATGATTGATTAGAAATTATATATGCATGATGAATACAAAATAAATTGTTAAATCTAACCATTTATTTTTAAAAATATTAATTCTAATTGAAATTATGAAAAAATTAATAAAACAAATTATTTTACAACACGGTCTCTCCTTTCTATGTATAATAATCTAAATGAATTATCAAAACCAAAATATTCAAAATAACCAAAATATCCAACCACAAAAGCAAAGGGCCAATTGTCATGTCTCGCGTGCATGTCCAAGGCCTGATGGACGGAAGCAGGCCAAACCAGGCCCCAACCAAGGTAATGAGAGGCTAGTGGGCAAAACCAAGGCAACCCAAGGTAGTGGGAGTGACGTGGATGCTAGCCAGAAGGTGTGCGGAGAAATAAGCACACAGGTGCGCAAGTTAGACGCTGGTTGGGCGAGCCAGACATTTGGGTGAGGCTTTAGCCGGGTGGGCGAGCAAAATCCCAGTCGCCAGATCAAGGTGAGCCAGTCAGGCGAGCGAGCTCCCAAGCGTGAGCGAAGGCGAGGGCAAGCGCACAAGGCAGGCAGGCGTGTAGAGAGAGAAGGCTCCCGAGTGGAACAATGCTGGAAGGAGATAGCAGGCTTGAGGGTGACCCCGGAGGCCCCAAGAGCGCGTCTAGGTGCGGGCCTTGAGCAGAAAGGCTTAGAACCTGCTTTGCCCAATATGCGCACCAGCAGACCCCCGATCCAGCTCAGCTCCAATACGCGCCAGAAAGGCAAGGGTGGTTCCCGGAGCAGTCTGCCAGCCACACACTTGGCCAAACCACCACCACGGATCTGTGAGGGCCTGTCTATATAAAGGGGTGTCTTCCCCCACATTTGTACATAGGAGAGACCCCTTAGAGAGCTGAGTGAGAGTCTCCATTTGTGGGTGAGGCGTGAGCTGTTGTAGGTTGAGGCCCTTGTGTGGGTCCCCTAGGCAAGGTTGGGTGTGTCCAGCTAAGATAGTTGAGGCCATAGGCTGTGCCTCCCTATTGTAAGCTCATGTACATTGTTGAGTTAGTAGAATACAAGTGTACAGTTCCCCACATCTGTGTGCACGTATGCGTGTGTCTGCTTGGGGTTGTGTACTTGGCTTGACTTTCACAGGTGTCAGAGTATCCTGGGCAAGGAGTAGGCTGACCTAAGGACGAGGGACGCAAGTTTCCCGCCTAAGGCCGCACGGTTGCTAGGCTCAAGCTCCCGGGACGTGACAATTGGTATCAAAGTAGGCGATCAGCGTTCGGTGGCGACCAGTGTTTGGTGGCGAGTAGCGGTCCAACCTGATCGAGCGTGCACAGTTCTAGCGGTGCCTAGTGATGGTTGAGATGTGGTCTAAGCCAAATTAGCTGAAGAAAGCATATGAGTGTGTAGCCCGGACTGAGCAGGGATGGCGAGTTCAGAAACAGTACAGCACACTGAAGGGCAGGAGGCCCGAGAGACTCGAGCTAGGAAGGGGAAAAGAGGTGGCTCCCGAGATGATGCCATGTCCACCCTTGAAGCTCAGCTCACCAAGGTAGAGTTGACGATAGGTGAGGTAGAAGATAAGTTGCAAGATCACCTCTCCGATTTCTACTTCGAGGGCAAGGAGATGAAGCTAGAGGTGTGTGAGAAGCTCGCCGAAATGAAGTTGCTTGCCCAGAAGAATGCAACCTTGGAAGCGATGGGGTTTGAGCTAAACCAACTGCGCGGCAAGGTCAGTGCTTGTGAGAGCACCACGGTAGGTCACCTACTGGATTTTGCTCCCCAATTCAGGGCAGATGTCCCCAAGCCGAAGGAGTTCAGAGAGACGCGATCGGCTAAGGATGTGGACAACTTTCTTTGGGGCTTGGAGCAATATTTCAGAGCTGTTGGCATCAAGAAGGAAGCTACTAAGGTGAGCGCTACCTCAATGTACTTGGTGTATTTTGCCTTGCTGTGGTGGCGACACAGGTTTGAGGACGCCAGGTGAGGAGATGCTACAATCAGCACTTGGGCTGATTTCGAGCGAGAGTTCAGGCAGCAGTTCTATCCCGAGTACGGAAACAGAGGAGGCGAGGTCCAAGCTCAGGCGGTTGACGCAGCATAGAGAGGTGCGCCACTACGTGCGGGGAGTTCTCCAAGCTGATGCTGCAGATACTGAGCCTTGGAGAGGACGAGGCTCTGTTTTCTTTCCTAGATGGACTCAGGTCGTGGGCGAGACAGGAACTGAAGCGGATGGGCGTTCAGATGTTGTCAAGGGCCATAGCAGCCGCAGAGTCCTTAGTTGATCTTAGCAGGTCCGAGTCATCCAAGCCAAGGGGGAAAGACTTGAGAGAAGATGATGGCTTAGACAAGGAGAAGCAGTCCAATGCTTCCCAGCCCAAGGGGAAGGGCCATGGCGAGGAAGATCATGACAGTAGTGGCAAGGGGATGCCACGTTTTGTCGAGCGGAAGTCCTTCAGAGGGAAGGACCGACCAAGGAAGCTAAAGTGCTTCTTATGCAGTGGACCGCACCAAGCAAGGGAGTGCCCGACCATGGAGAAGCTCGTAGCGATCGCCAGGGGTGGCGAGCAGTCGAAGGAGGAAGAACCAGGAGTGGTTCACCGACTTGGTGTCCTGAAGGCACTACACGAGTGTGCGGGCGAATGTGCGGCTCTTAGTCAGGGGACGAGGGCAAGGTTCATGGTTGAAGGGTGCAGCCAGACCCCTCCAATATAGGTGTGCAGCAGAAGGCACAGAGAAGGAGGAGGATGAGGCGACCCCGCTCGAGGAGAAGAAGAGGTGCCCACAAGGAGGAAAGACGTTCCCCTAGCAACGAAGGCATTGCTAGAATAGGTGGGGGAGAATGTCATGTCCCACGCGCAAGTCCAAGGCCTGATGGACGGAAGCAAGCCAAACCAGGCCCCAGCCAAGGTGATGAAAGGCTGGTGGGCCAAACCAAGGCAGCCCAAGGTAGTGGGAGTGACGTGGATGCTGGCTAGAAGGTGTGCGGGGAGATAGGCACACAGGTGCGCAAGTCAGACGCTGGTTGGGCAAGCCGGACATTTGGGCGAGGCTCTAGCCAGGTTGGAGAGTAAAGTCGCAGTCGCCAGATCAAGGAGAGCCAGTCAGGCGGGCGAGCTCCCAGGCGTAGGTGAAGACGAGGGCGACAGGCAGGCGTGCAGAGTGAGAAGACTCCCGAGTGGAACAGTGCTGGAAGGAGATAGCAAGCTTGATGGTGACCTTGGAGGCCCCAAGAGCGCGTCAAGGTGCGAGCCTTGAGGGGAAAGGCTTGGAACCCGCTTGGCCCAGTATGCGCACCAGCAAGCCCTGGTCCAGCTCGGCTCTAGTGCATGCCAGAGAAGCAGGGGTGGTTCCCGGAGCAGTCAGCCAGCCACACACTAGGCCAGACCACCACCGTCAGATTTGTGAGGGCTTGCCTATATAAAGGGGTGCCTTCCCCCACATTTGTACATAGGAAAGACCCTTTAGAGAGCTGAGTGAGAGTCTCCATTTGTGTAAGAGCCTCGCCTGTTCGAATCAACCGTCGGCGAGCATCCCCTGGGCTTCCCTCATTGCACCAGGTTTACCCTTACAAGTGAGTTGGCGAGCATCCTCATTCGCCCACGCCTCACTAACGTATTGTCGGCTCTTTGGGCGATCGTCCATCGCAGTTTTGTCCCAAGGGTCCTGAAAAACTCAGGAATAATCCCTTAAGCACGTTTTACATGAGACGCTCAAACCCCGGTACTTCTCATTAAGTACTCGAGCCTTACACTCATGTTACCATTGAGACAAGCGCGTTTTTATTGTAAGAGCCTCGCTCGTTCGAATCGGCTATTGGTGAGCATCCCCTGGGCTTCCCTCATTGCCCCAGGTTTATCCTTAGTAGTGAGTTGGTGAGCATCCTCATTCGCCCACGCCTCACTAACGTATTGTCTACTCTTTGGGCGGTCGTCCATCGTGGCTTTGTTCCAAGGGTCCTGAAGAACTCAAGAATAATCCCTTGAGCTATTAAAATTTTAAAATTTTTAGCTAATGCGGGAAGCAAATTTTGGCTTTTTGATAAGGATAATTATTTCATACACTACTGTGTCATGATCCTAACCTCGCTTATGAAGTGAAAGAACTCCACCGGTGGTATATCGTGTATGGAATAATTATTCTTTTGATAAAGCTATAGATTAAAGCTTTTTCAAGAAGTATCTAATTTTAATAACATGTATTTAGTGAAAATTTTTACATTTTCACTTTAATCATCAATAATTTACAAAATTATAAAGGGGGTTATATTATTTTATATTAATATATTTATTTTGTGTAATTTTTATATTTATTTAAATTTTATTTTAATTAAAAACTATTTTTATTTTATTTATTTGCTTCACTTAAAAACTTGTGATTTAATTTAATAAAGTTTATTATTTTATTTTTACATTTTTTAAAAAATTCTACAATTCTATTAAATAGTTTTTAGCATTCCGCAACACTTTTATCTTAAGTTTGCCAAAAGCTAATTTAACCTCTCTTGACAATATTTTTAAAAAAATTCTACTTAAACAACATTTTTTATAAAAGCTCAAGGTTTTTAAGGATTTGTAATTTTTAAACTTTACTTATTAATGAGATGCTATTTTGTACTTAGCTGACAGTATGTAAAAACTATACATAATGTGTGCATCAAATAAAAACTCTTAAGAAAATATAATTATAATGATATAATTCATAAATTATTTTAGCATTGGTAACACTCACAATTTAACAAACTCATAGTGACAAGAGCTGATTACAGTTACTTGCTTCACATAAAAAACAACATTAAGCATACTAACCAGAAAGTGGCGGGTGGTAAATGCCCACCACTGCCAATTTCTCTGTCTCCACCTCTGCCAAATGAGAGCAGAACAGAAATAAAACCACCCATTTCCTCCATATATCAAACTTCAATGACAGGGGTCATCTTAAAATGTAAACCTTCTCATTATTTTCACCACCCTAAAACCCCTACACTAAATGCAAAATATATATAACTGCTTGATTTTGACAATGGTTTATACCATCTGTCCTTGACTCACTGATTTATTCATAGTTTCATCTAGGAAATCTATAATTGGTCTATCCTCTCAATGGTGAGATTTGCAGAAGGGGTAATTTTAGGGGAACTGTAAGCCGGTGAAGGTCTGGCCAAAGGACCAATTAGGAGGAAAAACATTGTTGGAGACCAGAGTGCGTCCATCACTGGTGGTGACCTTAAAAGAGAGGCTTTGTCCATTAAGGTAAGCGTTGCTTTGCCAGTTTTGACCCCAGTTCCTTGACATGGGCTGCCAACCGGTTCTTGAGCCTTTGATGGAAACTGATTGAACATCGCCAGCGCCTCCAACGTTGGTGATTAGGACTAGGTTGAAGTATGAATGACCGTTAATTGTGAATCTGATGCCTCCTCTCCTTGTGCATGCTACCCTATAGATGTCACACATGATTCCAACTCTTATCAATCCAAGTTCACAGGATAAAAGACAAACAATATATATGAAAGGTACACCTACCTTCTGTAAGCTACAGGAACAATCCCAGCTCTGTATTGGGCAATTTGCTGGAAAACAGGCTGAGATAGATCAAAATGATGCAGAGGAGGGTTGCACCAGCCCCCGGCATTGTTTGGGAGGGCATTTTTTGGAGGGCAGAAGTTGGTGGCAGTGACCACTATGGAGCCAGGGAGGCACCACCTTGGGTCATTCACGCACTTAATCTCGAAACAAGCCCCACAGCTTAAGCCGTTGTTGAACAGTGCTGTGCTCAAAGCTGCTGTGTTAGTCCCATACCCCTGGCTGTATAGATTCCCATATCCACAAGCCCCACCTTCAAAATAGTGAAAACAATTGATTATAGAATTTGATAAAGCCTTGTGAAAAAAATCAACTCAACTAAGAAAAACAATAGAAAGGAAAGAAAATGAAAAATTGTTACATACCCATTGTGCCAGAGGCATCACCCCCGCCATAAAAGGTGGCATGGGCATCAATCCACTGCCCACCATATCCATAAGCATGTGAAAAGAAAGGAAGAAATCCCATTAAAACTAGACCAAGAAGTGCCATTTTCCTTCTAAAATTTAGGGTATTTTCTCTTTTGAACCTCTAGGCTCTAGCTAGCTTAGACACTAAGAAATGAAGCAGATATATAAAGACAAACTTTCTGTATACGTGCAAGAGATAAAGAGAGACAAAGCAAAAGGGTAGTGAATGAGGAAGTGAGGGGGGGAGGGTAGGGGATATGTAGAAGAGGCTTGAGAAAGAAGTGTTGGCTTGAGGAACGTCACACCAAGTAGCTAACTGACCCCAGTTGAGATGCGTGGGGACCTTTGAAACGGCCAGCTGCAAGCGATTTCTTGTCTTGGGGAACCAAGGGAACGTTACATTGAAACCATGTGGTTTTGTACTTTTCCTCCCTTGTGTGTTTTATCGCTTTCAGACTCTGTAAAAATCATCGAGATACAAAGATTCCTGAGTTAAGGAAAAGACTGTTTTAGCTCTAGCATATCCCAGCTACTTTTTTACTGCATTTGCAACAACCTGTGCCCTCTTGCTTTTCGGCCCCCTTTTTTTTTTAAAGTAAAAGGCCAATGTTGATTAGTGCCTTAAAGAGGTTCGTAATTAGTTTATAATCTTATCCAGATAAATTCTCATGCATTACTTAGCGATGTTTAGATAGTGTATGTACATATATATATATATATATATTTGAATTTTATTTTATTTTTTGTAAGTAGAAACCTTAACAAGTGATATTGATAATATTAATCCTAACAACAAAGAGTCTTTTAAGACAAGACATGAGAAAGATACTTTTTTGGAGGACCAAAAGAACCATTATGTCAAGTTAAAATGATAATTTAACGGAATTATAATCACAAAATTTACATAAGAGTATTATCGTCCAAAAATAACATCTATATTCCAAAAGAATGGCTATTCTTTAACTAGGGGATAAATTTAGAATGGTCATTCCTCGTAATAGTCGTGTCTATAAAAAACTTTAAAATTTTATATTTCATGTACTACCAGGTAATTATTAAATTCACTTTTCTTTGTTTATAGAAAAGAACCAAAAAAAAAAATTCAAACCTTAAATCTAATCTCTTTTAAATAAAGGTAACAATCACTAGATCAAGATTTGATTGTTTTACAAAATTTTTCATCTTAGCCTACTACATGATATAAGAAGCTTTGGTTACTCACTAGGGTTAATTTGATTTGTAAAGAGCTTTTTTTTTTTAATTAGAATCTGATTTTTGGAAGAAACTCCTGAATGCAGAGTCAATGTGAATGTGTTGTTGAAATCCCCCCACCCTCTCTCTCTATATAAAGTTTTTAATTAAAATTTAGCACTTGCTTGTATAGCTAATTATAGGTTATCATTTTATATTTTCTACTCCCGATTGATATAAGACTCAAATCGGAAATAAAAATCCTCGACAGATCGATCCTGTTTTTAAAACCTGGAAATGAATGGACATTTCATGATGCAAGGAATTACATGAACAATGAACTCTTCTTGCAAATCCATGGAGATTGGTTGAAATGTTTAAACGAAAGAAACTTTTAATTTCCAGGGAGCAAGTCAATGATTTCGATTAGGGTATTGTTTAAAACATGTTGGAAGGTGGAAACCGACCAAATTTGTTGAATCCTGACATTCTTGTGGTAAAGCTAGCCGTCTACTAGGACTGGAAAGAAAGCAGCAGAAATGTGAAACTTTGAAAAACAAGACAAACAAAAATTTGACCCATTTATTTTTTTCCAGAAGAGTCCCCTCATCATCATTCAATGCTAACAAAATCTGGTAGGTTGAAGCAGGCAGACAGGGAAAGAGTGGGTTGTTATCGTCTATTGATAATGTTTGCATTGTCGACATATTTAGAGACGCTAATGGGTTGGCTGATGCCCTTGCTAAGGCTGTAGCTGCTCGAGATGGCTTCTTTTTGGCTACTGGTAGGCTTGTTCTGTCTGCTGCTGTTTTCGGTTTTGCTAGTGTTGAGTCTCTGTTTTTGCTTTCAGGCTCTCTTGGATTTTACCTTGTTTATCGAGCTTTTGTTAAGTGTTTGTGTTGAATTGTACTGCTTATTAGTATTTTCACGTGATAACTGTACTTTTCAGTTATCCCTTAATAAATTTCTCTAGTTATAAAAAAAAATGATAGGGAAAGAGTGAGGGTGCACCATGCACATGGGTGATGTATGTTGATTAACAGGTGGTTACTTTGGGAAGACCAAGAACAGCCCAATCTCATTTATTGTTTTGCATCTTGCATTAATTCATTTCTTGCCAATACGGTTCTCTTCAAAAGCTGAATTACTTCTCAGCTTTCAAATCTGCCCGTCACGCTAACCCAAACCAACGTGTTTTGGTGTTAGTGGTGTGTTCTTTCTCTGAACAAAAAACATATGTATGTTGTTCTGTGTGCGATGTGTGTGTTGTCGTGTGACCAAGCTTTGCTTGACTGCATGCGTGTGTGTGTAAATACATATGTGTGTGGGTTTTCACCGTCCCACATCGTTTGCTTTGTGGTGTGTGTGTGTGTTTATAAGGAATTCAACGCTAACCCAAACCAACGCGTTTTGGTGTTAGTGGTGTATTCCTTCTCTGAACAAAAAAAATCTGCCCGTGAAAATTAATGATCAATTAAAAAGAAAAAGGTCGAAAGTCAATAATGGCAACCATTGATTCAATGATAGCAGTAGTCTTTTCATCCATTGTTCATAGGAGTGTAAACGAACAGAACGTTCGACGAACCGTTCGTGAACTCGTTCAGTTTCTGTTCGTTTATGTTCGTTTATTAAGCTTAACGAACGAACACGAACAACATTTTAGTGTTCGTTTGTTAAACGAACCGAACATGAACAGAGGTATGGTTCGTTCGTTTTTGTTCGTGAACAGGCTTATTTATGTTCGTTTATTGTTCGTTCGTTTAAAGTGTCATTTATTGTTCGTTCGTTGTTCGTTCGTTTATGTTCATTTATTGTTCGTTTGTTTAAAGTGTCATTTGTTGTTCGTTTGTTGTTCGTTCGTTTATTGTTCGTTTGTTATTTATTAAAATACTAAAATTACTTATATTATACAAGTTATATAATATATACCCTATTTTTAAGACATTAACCTAAAAAATTATTACCTAATTTTTAAATATATTTATACAATATAACTTTGTTGGTTTAAAAAATTAATAAAATATAATTATAGTATAATTATAAAATTAAATTAGTTAATTATACTTAAAATAATTATTTTTTAAAAATTTTAAACATAATGTACTGAAATAAAATTAATAAAAGTTTCATAATAAGTTAAGATTTCATTCATATGAGCTTATCCATTGATCATTTACATATATATATGTTACACATATTTGTGTATTCACACACATATATATGATACATTAATATATGTATATGTGTATAATATAAATTGTACTTAAAACAATAATTATCAATTTTAATAAAACATTGTTGACTTAAGTTGTATTTAAAATTTTGTATTAGACGATTTCAATTTACATGTGAAATTTAATCTTTATATAAGATTTTTAATATTTAATATTTAGTTTGTTCTTATGCAACTTGTTCATGAACATGTGTTCGCGAACGCGTTCGTTTACGTGTTCGCGAACGCGTTTGTTTACTTGTTCGCGAACTGTTCGCGAACATTAACGAACAATCCTTACCAAACAAACGAACGAACACGAACGCACACGAACGAACACGACAGTATTATTTTTTTTTACATGAAAAATGGGGGGATTGGGTTGACCGATCGCCCGAGCAGAGCTTCAGCTTTTTACGACTTTCTAATCGAGATACGCATCACACTAAAAAATTACCGGTGAGACTCGAACTCAAGCTTTGAGTGAAGAAGCCCGAGCCCCAACCGACTGAACCCACCCGTTGGGGGCGTCCATACAGTATTATTAATCTATCTTTTTTGGCTAAATTCATTACGACTAGTTTCTTCCTTATAGGTAGAAATGCAATTTTAAACATGAAATGATTATACGATACGAACACGATACGAATAGATGACAAGAGATGACACGGGTTAAAATTAAATAAAATTAATATATGAATATGGTAAAAGTTAAAAATAACATTTTGAGTTTTTCGTGTCGATATAAATTTTGACACGAAATTTTTGTGTTTTATACGACACGAACATAATTTTACATGACACGAAAATGAATTATAAATACGAATTATCAAATCTACTTCTAAGCTTCAATATTGTTTCTTATTCGTTGCTCAATTCGTTCTATTATTAGTTCATTATTTTTTGATATGCATTAACGTTCGCAAGCAGTAATACAACATACTAGCATTAATGCTTTAAACTCATCCCCTGGTGATGTTATTATCTTTCAAAAATGGCTGAACTGAATACCAGAATGATTGAACCCTTGAGCCGCACATAGGGCCCCACATCTCCATGGCCAAATTCATCTTCTCACTTACCAAAAATACATTATGTAAAAATAAATAAAAAAATGGAAATATTAGGTTGGAAGAAGATAAAATAATGAAATGGGTGGAGAGGCTGCTGCCATTTGCTGACTGCTCATTTAGCTCATGAAAGCAACTTGAAGTGGACTGATTATAGGGATCGCACGTAGATTGCCCTTAGCTCCCAACCGTTGCTTCCTTTTTCTTTTTTTGGTTAAAAAACACGAGGTGTCTTATTCGAATACGAAATTTCTGTTCATTTAAAAAATAATAGAATCTTACTCTATTAAGTCAAGCCTTTAGATTCATTACTTTTTTTTCTTTCAACACAATATCAGACACAAACAAAAACCTGAAAACTAGCCTGTTAATAACCCTGAACAATGCACATTTTCATTTTTCTCTCTGCAATAGAAAGGGGAGGAAATGCAAAATCAAGTACTCTTCACTTCTCTTTCATTTTCAAAGGGAGCACCTGCTTTTCTTTTCATTGTTTTGACATGTTCAATTGATCATCACATTCAATAGAGCAAGGCACTAACTCTAGAAAACTGGGATATAATTCTTTTGGCCATTTCTAGGATACGTTTTTAGAGGAAATTGTGAAAAAAATGAAACTCATTGAGGGCCATTACTGTTAGAAAAATAATCAGGTATATGGCTTTGAGGCGTGTAAAATTACACTTTCTTGAGTGTAATATTACCTCACACAAGAAGCAAGTTACCTCAGGATACAACAAAGCATTCAGAATATTGTGAAAAGTCAGAAAAATGTAAAGTAAAGAGTTTCTGGAAATCAACACTTATATAGACTGTGAAGAGGCTTAAATGAATGGTTGTGATTGTCTGTTAAACAACAACCATTCATTTTTTCAGACATAACTGTTCCAGACATATAACTGAAAATATGTCTGTTGAAACAGTTTAAAACAATTTTAAATTCAAAAGGAATTTAAAATATTTCTGGCAAAAATAAAAAATTCGGATTAAATCAAAGAGTCCAAGTGCCCCAAGTGCCCATCTTTGACTTTTAAAATAGGCCAAGCTCTAGTCAAAGCCCAAGCCAAGCAAGACCAAGCCCAAGCCAAGCAAGCTCAAGCCCAAGCCAAATGGTCAAAGTCCATTTCCTCTTTGACTCCAAATTACTCTTAAGAGTTGATTTCCCTTTATAAATAAATCACTTTACACTTTTACAAGCAATGTGAGAACTTGTTCCTTTGTATTTATTACAAGCTATCCAACAATTACTATATGGGTTGGTGTACATGCTAATTGCTATATGTAAAATCTGCATGATTATTGTTAAGAAACTCATTACATTTGTATCTCTAAAATGATTCTTGTTAACAGCACATGTTGCGCTAATGTTTTTATAATATTTGAACAAAAAAGAGTTTATATCTGATTACTAGAAGAGAAAAATCAAATTATAATTATATCGTAATCAAATCAAACCAAATCGCTATATCTTTAATTACAGTACCACATTAAAAGATAAAATTTCATGGTGGAGGGACTAATCTGGCTAAGCAAATCGATCCTTGCCATTTGGCTAAAGAAAGAAATCCAATTACTTTAGATTTTAGTGAGTACTTTTCTTCGTTTTCATCCTTCTCTTTCGTGTTTCGGCTTCTTACTTTGGGCCTTTCTTTGAACACCGACTCTATTAAGAAATTAAAGCATTGTTTACTTTTTTTGATAGGAAGACAAGAATTTCGTTTCTTTTTAACTTGGTTATCATAAACAATATCATTTCACCGGTTTTTGTTTGATTTAGATGAATGAAAAGCAATGAAACACGATGAACAAAAAATGTTTTGTCCCGTTCATGTTCGTGTATTGGTTTATCATGAGCATGCATGTGAAGTGACTACAAGGAGCCAACTCAATACCAGAAAGTTTAATCTCCTTTGTTCAGAGTTTTCTGGAGTGTTGACGTGGAGAAGTTATCTGAGCAAAGTGATAAGAACCCATCAAAAAATAAAGAAGAATGTTTGAATTTCAAAACAATCTTTGATATTCAAGTTAACGATATATTTCAAAGAAGAAAGACAAAATGTTCTTAGCAATTCTTTGGTCATATGTTTTATGTCTTGTATCAATGAATCATTTTGTGGTCGGATTAGATATTAATGAGCAAACCAAAATAAAATGTGACTGTTATTAATGAAATTCATGGATTCAGCTTATGGTCTAAAGTTTTTATTTTTATGGATACTACACTTTTTTCTTTTGGATCACTTTGGTGCTGAATTAACGATTTCAGTACGTATTTCTTAAAAGCTAATTTTTCCATAAAAAAGAAACAAATTTCATATGAACTTCATCTCTCAATAAATTAGTTTAGCATAGAATAGAATTAGATAAATTATACAAAGGAAAGGGTGCACAAAGTTTAACGGGATATTATATTGTTAGTGAAATTTTTAAATTTCATAAATAAGATTAAAATGACAATACATATTTTTTAAAGAATATTAAAAATATAATTAATTAAAAATAAAATATAATAGAGTAAATTTCATTGAGATTATCAAGATTTTATCATAATTCAGCTCTAGTCTATTAGTTTGAGAAATGAACATTTTGCTTAAAAATTATAAATTTGATGGAACAAAAAAATTATTCTATTAAGTTAATATTAAAAAATCTATTAACCTAAACATTTGTTACTCTTGAAATATCCATAATACCTTTTTTGTTATTAAAAAATAAAAAAAATTACATACAATAATTTTTTAAAAAATTATTTAAAAATAATAAATAATAACAAAAATTCATTATTGATACTTGAGAATGTGATATTATTAATTTAAATTTAATAATTGATTGATATTAATTAAAATTATTTGTGATTTTAAACAAAAGTATTCATTTTCAAAACTAATGTACTAGAGTTAAATTATGGTAACATTTTTTTTGGTGTATACCATAGGTATCCTTATCTGTTTTAACAATCTGAGACTAATCCTGTTCGGAGTTTAGTCACAGTTAAGGCTCTTCAGTCGAACTCAAGAGCTTTTTCCACAAATTCAACCTGCGTTGCCAACTGAGTCATAACCTTTAAGTAAATTATGGTAACATTTTGAAAACTTCAATGAAATTTATCCCATATAATAAATGTCATCATTTTAATTTTATTTATAAAATTTAATAATAATCCAAGTTTAATTTCTAACCTAGCTCAGTCAATATCTATCTAGAGGCTAATCCCCTGGAATCTAACGCACTAAAAAAAATGATGCTATGAACAAAATAGAAAAAATCAATTTGGCAATGAAAATTTTTGTTTGACACACATGATTAGGACACTGCCGTGAGTCAGAATCCAAAGCATAACATCCGTTATTTCCAGGATTGGAACTTCGCATGATTACTTAGACAAGTCAAGTCAAAAAGGGAAAAGATTTCACTTTAAATGATAATAACATCGTAGCCAGCTCATAGCAAACAAATAGGAGATCCAAAAAGGTTAATTTGAAGGTACAAAAAGAATGTCATAAAAACAATAAAAAATAATACAAATTAAAATTTTGACAAAACTTTTATACATGTTAAAAAGAATTTTAAAAAATTAATATTTGATATGTTAATATAAATTATAATATAATAATTTTTATATTTTATACAATTCAGTATAAATTATAAAACAAACACCACACAAATAAACGAATGAATAGCACCATCCCAATCTCACCTTTCCACTTAATTTCTTCGTGAAATTGGTTCCTTTCAACGAGATGATGCGTAAAGGAATTAATGTTTCCTCGTTTTGCAAAAGCAAACGGCAACTGTAAACTCAAAAGAAGATAAACCTTGCGTGCATTGAACAATTATATGTCAACTTTAATATATGCACAGCTAATACACTTTTAGGGTATACTTTTTTCTTCCGTTAGCTTGTCTTCAGAACTAGGTTAAATACAGAACAACAAAGTAGGAGAAAAGAAAACGCAGAGCGAAAGCAAAAACCATCCTATGAGTACTGAAGAAGACAATCTTAGAGCAAGAAGCATTAAACAAACCAAGAATAGTGGATTCAAATCTACTGATAAAGAAATGCATGAGAGTTTTTCACAGGCTACATCTTACAAAGACTTGCTATTGGGGAGTGCTAATGCTTCCATATTTTCTTTTGTCAGCCAACCATCCTTCATGGATGAGGAATCTGATCAAGAGATGGATGAAATGGATGATATCCCTATAATCCTTCTCTCGAAGGAAGAAAAGAATAGAACTAGAAAAACCATGGAAAAATGCAATTATATATGGTTATGATCTTTAGGAAAACAATGGGGTTTAATTTCTTGTTTCCAAGAGTAAAAGCTCAATGGAAGTTAATGCAGATAGAGAGTACTTCGATCTTGGTTAGGATTTCTTTTTATTTTGATTTAAAAGTTCAAAGGATTTCCATAGTCATCTATGGAGGTCTATGGTTCGTCGGACCATACTAATCAACAATGAGATTATGGGAACCTGGCTTTATACAAGATTCTTCTACTACCTTTTCCACTATAGCAATTTGGGTGCATTTTCCTGGACTTGCCATAAAATTCTTTGATAAAGATATCCTACAAAGGATAGGAAAGCAAATTGAAACACTTCTGAAGATTGAAGCTTTCAATAAGCTAAATGCTCGTGGGAGATATGTAAGATTTTTTTTTTTGGAGTAAATCACAGATATTCTCATCCGTTTTAATGGTCTGAGACTAATTTTGTTCGGGGTTTTATCACAGTTAAAGCTCCATATCCCTCTCCAAAGGTATGTTTAATGGGGATCGAATCCGAGAGTTCTTCCCACAAACTCAGCCTATGTTGCCAACTAAGCCACAACCCATGCTGAGATATGTAAGATTTTGTGTTCAAGTTGACCTGAACAAGCCTTTAACTCCAAAAATGACAATTGGTAAATTATACAAGTTGTGTTATATGAAAGAGTTAATTTATGCATGCTTCAGTTAGGGACTCATAGGACAAAGGAAAGAATGATGTTTAACTAGAAAAATGGTGAAGAAAATGTTAACTCCATGTAATAACAATGAGTCAACAGAGTACCAAGACTGATGTTAGAGAAGACAAAGATGAATCCAAAAATGATGGCTACGGGCCATGGATGGTGGTTGCAAGACGAAAAACAAAGCAGGAAAGAAAGAACCAAGCGGGTAATGAAGACTTGTTAAAGCATCTAACACAAATCAAGAGAAGACAATTTTGTTGAAAAAGGGTTGGAGATTCTAATGGAAAACAACCAACAAAAGGGGAATGGAACAATGAAGAAACAATAAGAGCTTGGAACAACTTAATAATAGTCATGGACATCCAAAATCCCTAGCCTTTTCTTCACCTAGCCTTGACATGAATTTCACCCCCAAACAGGTGGAGAAGCTGCCATCGGCACATAACATCAGACTCATGTAGGTTTACGTAGATACAATAAGGAAGATGAGCATACTCAAAGGCAGCACCTTATCATTTCTAAGCATGACGAGCAGCAATGATAAATCAGCTAAGTCTAATACTTGGAAATTGCTAAGCTATAAGATGAACAAGGATGAGTACACACTGACATGCATAACTCAGCATCACCATATACTGAATGTGTTATGCAAGACATCAATGGGGGAGGTCAATAAAATCTTGGAGGTAGCCAGGTGGCCACTAAACCAAACAACACTTGAAATCTTCCTAATGGGGTGCATGTTTTGGAATGCAAGGGGTGTAAGAAACCCAAACTTCATACGTTCTTTCATGGAGCTTATCAGGATTAATAACCCTAGCATTGTCATTCTTAGACCTGCTCAAGGGCCGGGCTACCCGCCCAAGCCCGAAGGCCCGTTCGATATTTGGGAGGGCTTGGACAAAAATATTTGATGTAATTATCGGGCTTGGACAAAAATTTTAGACCCGTTTAAAAACGGGCCCGGGCCCGGGCTTAGCCCGGCCCGACCCGATATTAATATTAAATATATATTTTTTAATATATTTATAATATTAAGTATGTTTTTAATATATTTATTAAGTATAATATAATTTTATATATATAAAAAAACATTATTAATTAAAAAACATGATTATAAAATTTTTAATATGAGAATTGATAGACAAATTTTGACAAATTAAATTAAATTTTAAAGGAAATAAAATAATAAAAAATAAAAAATAAATAATTAAAAATATAAAAAATTAAATTCGGGAGGGCCGGGCTCGGGCTCGGGCTCGGGCTTATTATATAAAAAATAAAACGGGCCTGGTCTAAATATCAGGCCCGGTCTAAATATCAGGCCCGTTTTACCGGGCTTGGGCATTGCTTATAACTCTTATTACCTGTCATGGGCCCGGCCCGAACCCGGCCCAGCCCGGCCCATGATCAGGTCTAGTCATTCTTACTAAAACAAGGGTCTCAAGCAAAAAAGCTGACAATATATGCAGATCATTGAGATTTTACAAAGTTGATGCAAATGGTTATGTAAGAAGAATTTGGTTATTGTGCCACCCTCTAGAGGTCTCGGTCAGCATTCTTTATTTATCCTCCAAAGTCATTAATGTGACTATTTAGGTAAATTCTCTTCCTTCTCATTCCCCCTCTTCTTCCTTTCAAATTACTTGGCTTTTATCTTCTATCTATGAGCAACCACAGCATGCAGCCCAAAAAATTCTTTGGGAGGATCTATATACTTTAGCTAATTCTTTTTCTCTCTCATGGTTGATGACGGGAGATTTTACTGTTTTGTAGGCACATGATTGTGCATTATTGTTTTAACTCTTCACTCATCATTCTTTTTTAATTTCACACAAATAGACAGCCACACTTCTTTGTTCTCATACCCTTACGGCATAATTTATATGTTGTTTGCTTCTTCTCTGACTTTCTAAATTTTTCACTTCGTTTACACGCAAATTTTAATCTAAGTTTTCTTGCAAAAATTGTGGGTTCAGAGGCCTTAATCACAATTATAAAGCTTAAATTTTTCCCGACCTCCCTTACTTATGTAATCAAGGTTTCTTGAGTAGAAAAAAAGCTTACACAATATACTAATACTAATTAATTTCTAACTTTATTTGTATTAAATATGATATTAATGTTAACATTCTCATACATTGTCTACAGTAAATTAAAAAGTGTAATTGAATTGATGAAACTCTACTTCTTATTGAAAAACCACTAATCTTTTACCATTCTAAAAAAATTAAACAAATTATTAATTTTATTAAATAAATAAATATATTATTTTTCACAAATAAATAAATATATTTTATTTAGGCATTTACTTGCTCTCGAAAGTAAATTTTCGAGAGCACACAATTTCTCTTGAAATTGCTGGAAGCTTCACTGTGTTCCTGAAATTCATTTCCATAAACACCACAAAACTTCAAAAAATTCACTTTTAAGAATTTCGAATCTAAGGTTTTTCCTGAGTTTTTTAACCCGAAATTTTGTTCCAAATTCAAAAAAATTAGTAACAAACATGATACTACTGCATCATTGTATTCTTCTTTGTTCATGAAATAAGTTTTTATCGAATCATCATAAATGTATTCCATTGTTCTTCAATGTGTCACAAATTTGATGAGAAGATTTGGAAGAAGTGTTTAGATTTTATGTTTAGGGTGAAGAAGATGAAGAAATGAATTGAAATTGGATTTATGGAAGGAAGGGTCAAATCATAATTTCATTCAAGGATATTTTTATATTCAATAAACATTAAAATAAGTTGCAAGAAAGAGTTCATAGATTGTATTTAGAACTCCTCTTATAGCTTTAGCCAGATTGTCGTATAAGCTCCCATTGATAAATTTTGCAGCAAAAAATTCTATTCAAACTTGTTTTCAAAGTTCAAATATTCAATAAATAAAAAATAAAACTAAAAACAAAACGATAATTTTCAAAAACATTAAACAAAACAAAAAACTGAAAACAATCCCCATACAAACTATAATAATTGAAATCTCCAAAGAAAAAAAAAGTTTCATAAACCTTTTCATAAATACAAGACAAAAAGTAAAAAGATTTTATATTTGATATACTATTGTTATATAAATCTTGGATAATTATTCTATACATCGTTAGTAGAATTTTTTTACTACACAATCAAAGTTAGAATAATTACACATGTCCTTTAAACATGTTAAGAAAATAAAAATAAATAAAATAGAACATGTGTAATTATTCTAATTCTGTTTGTAAAGTCAAAAAACTCCACCGATGGTGTATAAGATATTAATACATATATCATTCATAATATTTCACCTCATTAACTTATAAATTTTAAAATAAAAAACCTTTTAAAAACAAATATTCTTTAAAATTATCAATTAATAAAGTGTCAATATATGATTTAATAACAATTAATAAAATCTACACACGATATTTTGTGAGGAAAAGTGAAGTTTAATGGGCCCAGGAAACACCTATTTGTAGGCCTTGGGGTTGGGATTGAAGCCGAATTAAATAAATTTATGACTTTCAATTCAAGCCTCCAAATGACAATTATTGTTCTCATAGCCTTAGATTAGACGCAATGGCTTATGAGAAATAAGGTCCAAACCAACGTGAAAACTGGAAAATACATGGGCTTGTTTATTCTGTAAACATGCCCTAGATCAAGATGTTTCCCTTCCATTCTCTGATTTCATTATAAAAGGCCCACGTAGCCCTCGAATGTTCTTGCAGAATAAACCCTAAATCTACATTTTCATCTCTCCAGCCAACCCTCTATTCCTCTATGAACTCATCCCCAATTTTAACTGATATGTTAGTTAATGGGTTTTTGGCGATTTTTTGGTCTCGTTTATGCCTTTTTGTTTTGCCTATGATGGTATTAAATATACTTTGAGAGATGTTTTCTCTTTGAAATAAATCAAATCTGAGGCATAAAAGGCTATTTCTTTTATATGCTTGATACTTGATTTTGGTTTTGAATCTGCTTATTTTTTGAATATTTCATGTGCAATGAACATAAATTTTAGTTTTTAAAGGTTGTTCAAGCTATTGTAGAAATGGGTTTTCCTTGAATATTGAGACAGGGCCATCTGCACACTCTTTTCTGGGTGAGTGATGACTTAGTCTTCGATGGGAATCTGTCTGATTCTATGCTTTAATGTTTTTTCCCTTCAAATTAGTCTGCTTTCCATTTGAATTTTGCCTTACTTTGCCTGATTGCCGTTGGAATCTGGTTTATTCTTGTATGATTTTGTGCAAGTGACGATAAAACAGACAGGGACATCAGTACCCATTGGAGGATGATGAGTTGTCTATGAATGGGAATCTCTCTGATGCACAAAGTAATTTGTTCTTTTGTTGAAGCAGTAGGTCGTCTTTTTATAATTATTACTATTAAGTTTTATTCCAAGTTTTGGATAAAAGGTTTTTAAGGAGCTTTTCTTGATATGCTAATTTTGGTTTGTCTATGATGCATATTAATGCACGTATTGTCAGATTAAATAATGATGATATCAGATAATTGTCACTACCTCTGAGACAGACCTTAGAAAATGTCTCTTGAATTTGCCTTAATTGTTCGTTTCGAGTAACTGCACTGAAAAGACTTCAATCTGAACACTGTCTATCTGTTTCTAGCATGTATGGTCGCATATTCATTTGCTGCCATTACATCTTTGGCCGTGCCATAGACATACATTTGAGCTAAAGCTCATCTTAATGCTTTAAGAGTCAGTAGCCTATGAGGATATTCATAACAAAATACCATCTTTCGGGACTGAATGGCTTTCTAAGCCTTGATGTTCGTCTGCAAATCTGAGGCTTTTCAGTTTTTTCATTTTCGTTGTGCTTGTTATTTAGAGTTTGCCTGCATAGATATGTGAATATTTTAAATCTGCAAGATGTAGAGCTTTTCAGAAATTGTTTGAAATTAAATGTTTTACCTTGTATTGCATGGTTGCTTTCTTTTAGGAGAAATTGACATGATAATGTTCCTCAACTCCTCGGCTTTGGTTCTGGTTAATGGACTATTCTACCATTCCTCAGCCTTTTTTAGTAGAAATTGATATGATAATGTTTCCTTGTTACTCTTTTCTTATGAAGGCTTTTCTGGATGAAAATTGCCTAATGATTGTTATAAGAACGGAGATTCGAATGGTGCTTTTTGTTGAAGCCTGATTGCCTATCGGGCTCCAAGAGCTTCCTATGTGATAAACAGTTCTGAATGGAATATGAAGGCTTCAAATTTTTTCTCCCGAGTCCTGACATGTTAATATTCTGTTTTCTTCTATAATTCATTCTTGAATGATTACAAGACTTCACATGCTCTACCGTGTAATTTTGTAGAATGGGGTTGGCAATTGTCTTACAGTTTCAAACTTTGTTTTCTTGATTTACATTCGATCTGCTAATTGTCAATTCATTGGAATACTTACAATGTAGGGAATACATGACAAATCTCCTCATCCCTTCTCCAAACTGAATTTTCTGCATCAATTAACATACTAACCTCCATAACTGTAGGATTGTTTGTAACAGGTGGAAGAGGTTTATAAAATGGAGGTTTATTGATTCATTTATCAAACCAAGCATCGAGTGGCCAATCCCAACTCTCAATGGTGACCTTTTGGCGACTACGCGCTTTCCATACAACAAATTTTCCACAAAAAAGACGAGCCTGCAATATCTGTAGCATCCATTGAATTTTAGTATGGAAAATGCATGCCCTTTAATACTCGAAAGCACGAGGGTGAATCACTATGTAGTAATCACCACCATTGTTTGGCTAACAAAGCCATATTAAATGATCCAAAATCCTTTATTTTTGAACAACAAAGAGAGTCAAAATGATTCTAGTGTATCCTCTTTTTATCTCCGTTACCTCCTTACCGAAACTCGGCTATTAGACTGCTAATTTGATGCAAAAGACTCTGAGGGAATTTAAAACAATTCATAAAGAGCAGTGGGATGGTCATTGCTAAAGCTTTGATTGGGACACATCTTCCAGCATAAGAAAGAAGCGTCCCACGCTAACCTTCTAGTGTTTACCAAACCCGATCTTTTAAAGATTGAAATTCCCTTACTCCTTGATTGCCCAATGAGTGAGGGCAAATTCAAATATCTTCCATTCCCAGAATATGCTTCAGTTGAAAATCAACTCATCATCAACATTAGAACTGAAAGAAATTGTTGACTTTTGTAGGTTGACTTGTTGATCGGACTCTTTTTCATATAGTCGAAGAAATTCCAACACTATAACAATCATGTGCGTTGGCCCTAAAAAAATAAATCAGATTATCATCTACAAAAATGAGTTAGTGGAGGTGCCTTACGTGCATTTCGAATTCCTCTCAAATGTTTCTCCAAACCAGCATTCTCTATCAAATGAGACAAGCCTTTAACACATGTAAGGAACAGGTTAGGAGACAATGGATCTCCTTGTTTCGATCCCCTCGATGGAATAGACGGTATTATGCTCACACTTATGAATTAATGAGATCCCCTTCTCAAGAAACCCAACAGTTTGCAGTGCTTTCAAATAATCATTCGACACGGTCATATGCTTTACCAATATCCAATTTCAAAATCACCTCTCTCCATGCCAATATATTTAGACTTTATATGATGAAAAATTTCATAAGCAATCATAGGATTATCAATATTCTGTCTTCCGAGCACAAAAGCACTTTGTATCTCACTGACGGTTTTTGATAAAACCAATTACATTCTATTAAAAACTTTAAAGATTAACTTATAAACTACATTACATAAATTAATCGGTCAAACTTTTCGTATGAACACAATTGTAGTATCATTTACACTTTCCACATTTGAATTCCCACTTGAAAATGTAAAACAAAATATGAAATCTCCTTCACTACAATGTGCCAATACGATCGGTAAAAGCATGCCGTCATACCGACTAGGCTTGGTGACTTCCCTGGATTTATTTGCATCAGAGCCTCGTTCACATTTTCCTTTGTAAATTCAACACAACTGTATATTATCTTCTTCTGATAGTCTGCGTCCCAACCCTGCCCAATTATACTCCACATGTTGTTGTAGTTGAAGTATAGATATCAGTAATATAATCCACCACTTCACTACGCATCTTCTCCTCATCAGCAATATTTCCCCTTTAACATCATGCAGCCTTGTGATCAAATTATTCCTTCTCCTTCTGAATGCCATCGCATGCAAATACTTAATATTTCTATCTCTCACTTGCAGCCACAGAGCTTTAGATCGCTGTCGCCATATCTCTTCCTCTTATCTTAGTAATTCAACCTGTATCTTGTTTAATCTTTTAATTGTTAAATAGTGGGAGAAGATCGACTCGACTCTGTTCATTTTCAATATCACTTGAATATTGCTGAATCTGACCATACTCCTTATAGTTCCCGTCCTGCATTATATTACCACACAGATTCAATTTTGCATCTAATTCACGAAAACTCAATGAAAAACTTTGCCACCAGACACAGTTTATCAATTCTTCACAAATATGTATACATAAAGTGGACACATGCCTCGCGTAGCATTTAACGAAAACAATAACTGTTTAAATTATTGAAGGAATATTTTGTTACAACAATATTTTAGGGATAATTGTTATGTTTTAAAGTTTGGAGACCAAAATGATATAAGAAGGATCACAGGTGTAATTCACTCTTTAATTTGATATTTCATTTAAAAAGTTAATCATTCACTTTTATTGTTTTAGTTCTAGTTTTTCATTACAATCAAAGCTTTTATTTCAATAGATTGAGTTAGATTACATAAACTATATATGAACTCACACTAAATCATTAACATGAATTCTCTTTCTTTGCTCATTCTTATCCATGGCATGTGTTCTTTCGGTTCTTGTGCTTCATATCTTTTCAAATAATCATTTTTTTCATTTCTTTTTCAGTTTTCTTTTAACTTTGATCTTTTTCTTCATCATTCATAGCATTTACTCTCCTACTTGAAGCATTCACAAGTTTATGACGTGTCAAAATCAACATAAACGATTTTTATCCATCTTATTTTTGCTTGGTGCCACTCCAAACGTTCTTGTTCTAATGTTTATGTTTCACATCCTTTCCTTTGCATTATTTCTTATTATATTTAGTTTGGATTTAGTTTGAATATAATTTTTAATTTTACATTTTCATCAAAAATAAAGATATTGGATGAGATTTTTCTGTCTATAATAAATCAAAACAAATCAATTTTTTTCCATTGATTGTGGAATTGGTTTGTATTCAAAAATTCACAAATTAAAATGTTTTGATAAAAAATTATGTTATACACTATCATTGAATTAATAGGATAAAATATAACAAATATATTAAGGAGTTTATATATGATGCACTGACAGTTTATGATCTTTGTATATGGTCAATGCATTAGAGATTGGTATATCATTAATGAATAAATTAATAAATACAAATAAAATTTTTAATTTGCTCAAAAGGGCTTATGATCTTTTGGGTTTGTTCATTAATGAGATATTAACTTTTGATGCATTGATTATGTGTAAAAACTATGCGCTATTAGTATATAAACTCTATTAAAAAAATACAACATGTGATATTTTTTAATTTCATTGTTTGAGAAGATAAATTTTTTTTATTTTTAAATTGATTTGGTGTGTTTTTTTCTTAAAACAAAATTGAGTTCCACCACAGTCAAAGGAAAAATATCCTGTCTTTTTGGGCCAAAAAAACACCCTACCTTTTAACCGTAAAAGATTAAACAATGGAGTTGGGTCTTAAGTTTCAAGCCCAACATGGTTTGTTAAAGCTGCATGCATTCTTCTTTTTTTTTCCTCTGCAAAGAAAGTACCATAAATTTTTTTTTCCAATCTATATTATAAAGATTGGAAAGTTACGTGACTGCACCTTCGACCACGTATTTTTGCATCATTTTGACACTGTTCATTTTCTGTTGGACACCTTTTTTATCTGTTTTTGGGTATAACCGTAATTTTAACTGAATATTTTACTTTCACCCAAAATTGGGTGCGTATGGTTGCAGCCTTCTTCCCGTTCCCGAATCTTCCACTTGATTCACTTTCTTTTTTCACTCCTCTTACTATCGTTACTTTGCTTTTCAAAACCCGTTGTTTATTCCACCAAATTTCATGTCTGTCTCCTGTGACTGTGAGTTTTGATCTGTCAAATTTATAACACCGTTTGTACTCTTTTTCTTGCCAGGGATGCTTGCTCTTTTGACAACTTCCGTTTTGTTTCTCTATTTGAGATTTGGTTTGGGTTTTGCTTTGGTCTTTGCTGTGGCTTCCAACGATGGAACAAATTGGTGTTTCAAGTGTCGAAAATCCAAACTTAAGAGATCAAAAGAGGAGATAGGAAGAGAGATAAATGTTTCTTTTCTGTGTCCATTTTTTCGGTAAAGTATTTTATGAAGGAGGAAGCATGGTGTCCGACCAATAAATAGCAAGAGGAATGGAGACTCTTCTCTGGTAGTCTGATCTGAACGTCATCACCAACTTAAATAGTGTCGTTCAATAGCCAGACAATGTGTAAATAGACTCTGCTCTGCGAACCGAACTAATCGCGTAGTCTCTTTCGCTATCAGTTACAACTTACAAGCGTGCTTCTTCCCCTCTGGTTTCTTCTTTTTAGTTTCCAATCATTCCTTCTTAGTTCTCTCTACAATCTCTCAAACCCAAAGTTTCTCTTTTTAGTTTGTAAACGTTTCATCTAATCAAACGTCTTGACTTAGTCTTTGATTCTTTACAAACAGAACCCATTTTTTTCTTTAAAAGTCTTTGAATTCTTTGTAAAAGAGATCTTTTCTTTGCTGTTTGTGACTTTGGAATATAAAGATCTCTTTGATTCCATTAATTTCCAATACCCATTTAAACCATAAGAATCAATACCTAAAACAGCACTCGCTACCACCATAAATTTTGTTCTTTTTTGTTGGAAGCATATTCGCTTGATAATAATATTCAGAGAAAATAGTCATCATCATGAGGGCAAGATTGGTGGTGTTCCCGGTTAAAGGGAGAAACTGGTGCTTTAGCAGATCCATTGACAAAGATCAACAACAATAATTAGTTTTGTGAAAATTTTTCTTTGTTTAGGGGAGTTTAGTTTATCTGGGTATGTTGTTAAAGTTAGATTATCATGTGTTATAGCTGTAGAATTGCGTTAAATGCTTTTAGTTCATTATTCGAATATGACTAATTCATAAGCAATGTTCCTGCATATATACATTTTGAATCCATTTTATTTTAGCATCTTTATACATCAAATTATCAATTGATCCTGCAGCAAAGCACAGGTTCCATTCTAGTAGAGAATAAAGATACACGACGGGGACCAGTGTCCAGTTAGCTAGCGCTGTCAAAATGGGCAGGCTCAGGCTGGCCGTAACGGGCCAGGTTATAAATGGGTCAGGCCAAAAAGTCTTTTTGATTAAATGGACCTAAAAATACAAGCTCATATCCAGCCCTAAGGGCTAACAAGCTTAAATGGACCGAACCGTATAAGAAATTAAAAAAATTAAATTTTATATTAAAATCTCATTTTTAGTAATTAAACAAAGTAAAATTTGAAATAAATATTAAACAAACATCAAATAAATTCACATCAAATCCATCAAGTTTTCAACATCATTTGAACATTACATATTAATAGTTTAACAAGCATAAAATAAATTGTTTTAACAAACCTAGATATTGAAAAACATGTCTCAACAATATTAAAAATAAAAAACATGATAAATAGATCCATGTCCATCCATAGTGTCAATCACATTCAATCAATTCTTTTTCAATTTTGCTATTTATAAATATAAATAAAGAACAATATAAGAACTCACAAGAATTACACTTATGAATTGATTAAAAATTATCAACTAATTAATAACATTACTTTCAAAACCAATAATCTAATTTCGGATGCAAATGAAAGTTTTCACGTTCTCATGATTTAGAAAACTTCAATACTTATTTAAAACACAAAAACCAATACTAAAAAAAACTCTCCAATGTTATTGTTGTTATTGGAATGCTCAATATATCACAAGCTATACTTGCAAGCTTTGAAAATCTTGGCTTATGATCTTTTTACCATTGCAGCACATTTAAATTTTCAATCATGCGACCCATATTCTTTTGCTCTTCCAAATAAAGATTAATTGAGATTTTGGTCCTTCCACTTGAATAGTTTCAAATCTTTTGAAAGCCTATATCCTTGGACATTTCAAATTAAATTAATTGTCATTACAAAAGAGAATTTAAAATAAAGTATATACCTAAAAAACAAAAATGAACTTACATCACTTAAAACAAATGTACTCTTTCCCTTTCAACTAGCATGTGTAAGAGGTTGTGAGTCATTAGGTTGGTTTGAAGTAAATTAGTAATACTAAATAGTATTAATTTTATAAATTTTACTTTGATTAAAATGTTAAATTATAAATAATTAAAATAAAAATAAAAATAAAATTTTAATATAATTAAAAATATTAAAAAATTAAACAGGTCAGCCCATTTAAGCATGGGTTAAATCCATTTAGGTCCAAGCCTAAATGAGTTGGCCCAAAAGGTTCTCTTTCTTAAATGGGTTATAAAAATGAAATCCAAATCTTAAATAAATGGATCAGACTGAACCAACCCAACGGACCTTGACCCATTTTGACAGTGCTACAGTTAGCCATGCTTATCCACATTACATTTGCAGTGAGGTCAAATCCGATTGCGAATCTGAGCAATCCGCCTCAGTCTCAACTTCGTTTAATGGAGAACATCTTTCTTTTTCCAGAAAAATAATTCCCTAATGCCGGAAAATGAAAACCTGCTGCTTCCTATTCACTTCTGATCATCTTCATTACTCATGCCACCAATTATCCAATTGGCTAGTTAAAATTTTTATCTAGTATTAACCACAAAATTTTTTTGATAACTCAAAAGCTATTTTTTAAGTAGTAAAATCTTTGGTTTAAAGAAAAAGTTTATATATATATATGACGGACAAAATAAAGTTTTGGATAATATTTCGGTGCCTCTTAAGGATTTAAATCGGTGTTTTATACGTAGAATCCAAGAGATAGAGGTAAAAGAGGCACTAAAGATGATGAAGAATGGAAAAGCTGTTGGACCTGATGACATCCCAATTGAAGTTTGGAAATGCCTTGGAGATGTAGGAGTTAGGTGGTTGACAAATCTATTTAATAAGATTTGGCAAACTAACAAAATGCCAGAGGAATGGAGGAAAAGTATCTTAGTACCTTTATATAAGAACAAGGGAGATATTCAAAGTTGCGCCAACTATCGAGGCATAAAATTGATGAGTCACACGATGAAACTATGGGAGAGAGTGATAGAACGGAGATTAAGAAAGAATATAGAGATATCGGAGAATCAATTTGGTTTTATGCCAGGTCGATCAACTATGGAGGCAATATATTTGCTTAGACAACTTATGGAGCGCTTTCGAGTAATGGGTAAAGATCTTCATATGGTCTTTATAGATTTGGAGAAAGCATATGATAAAGTGCCTAGGGAGGTACTTTGGTGGTCCTTAATGAAGAAAAGAGTTCCTTTGAAATATATTAAACTAATTAAGGACATGTATAGAGGCGCAAGGACACATGTGAGGACAGGTGGGGGGCAAACAAGTGAGTTTCCTATCACGGTGGGATTACACCAAGGGTCAGCATTGAGTCCATTCTTGTTTGCGGTAGTTATGGACGAACTGACAAAATCCATCCAGGATAAGGTGTCTTGGTGTATGATGTTTGCAGATGATATTGTCCTATGTGCGGAAACTAGAGCGGAGATCAATACAAAGTTGAAATTATGGAGACAAACGTTGGAATCAAAAGGATTTAAACTAAGCAGAGTGAAGACTGAATACATGGAGTGTAAATTCAGTTCTAACCGACTGGAAGAGCATGATGTAGTGAAGTTAGATGGGGTGGCGATACCTAAGCGGGATCATTTTCGATACTTGGGATCAATAATACAGATGGATGGAGAGATTGATGGTGATGTGACCTATAGGATCCAAGCTGGATGGAGTAAGTGGAGAAGTGCTACAGGTGTGTTGTGCGATAAAGGAATTCCTACATTGTTGAAAAGCAAGTTTTACAGGACAGTTGTTAGACCAACATTGTTATATGGTAGTGAATGTTGGGCGACTAAGAGGCTACATACACAAAAGATGAGTGTAACAGAAATGAGAATGTTACAGTGGATATGTGGATACACAAGAAAGGATAGAATGAGAAATGATCATATTCGTAAGATGATTGGAGTGGTACCTATCGAAGACAAAATGTGTGAAAATCGTTTACGTTGGTTTGGACATGTAAGACGTAGACCTGTAGATGCTCCAGTTAGGAGAATAAAGGCTATGGATGTTGAGAGAAGGGTTAAGACTAGAGGAAGACCGAAAAAGACTTGGAAGGAAGTAGTTTGGAAAGACATGGAGGTTTTAGAATTAGATGAGCAAATGGCCTTGAATAGGAATCTATGGAGGCAGGGAATACATATGGACGATCTAACATGATTTTAGATATTGGTTCATTAGCCTACCCCAATCTATTGGAATAAAGGCTCTGATGATGATGATGATGATGATGATGATATATATATATATATATATATATATATATATATATATATTATGCCTCCTGGCTTGGGAAGCTTCATTCAGTTAGATATTATGGCTATTGCTTAGTTATCAATATCGTATGATATGCGATACGTATTACACGATACGTTTATATATAAATATATATATATATATATAATAATACGAATCTATATGTTATATCATTTTTGTTAAGAATCGTAAGCGAATCGTACGATACGCGATACGTATTATACGATACTTGATACTCTCGAGACGGTACGATAAGGTTTATTTTATCTAATTTAAGTCCAATTAAGTCTTTTTCTTACAAAATTACTAACAGCCTAATTTTATTTTATTTTGTTTGGATTCAAATGAAAAAAAATCTTGAAATCTTGTGAAAATAATTGCCCAATTGAATTTTAAAAAATTTATAAAATTATATAGATAAATTAAAATTTTTAATAAAAGTATTAATTTTACCTCCAAAAAATTAAAAATTTTAATGAAAATAATAGTTTTGTCCCATTTAAATTTATTAAAAATTAAAATATGAGTATATAAACTTTTTTGAGTAACTTATCAACTTATTTTAATATTTTATTATTGTATAAAAAACATGAAAGATTATATTTAAAAAAATAACAAACCATTTATTTAAATAATTTTGCATTCATTGAGATATATATATTTTTTTGTTTTTACATATTAGAACATATGAAAAATTGAAAATATCAAATACTCATATATATATATATATATATATATATTACAACTATATATTATTTATAATTAAAATTTTTATTTGTATCTTACGATACGATACTTGATTCTCAAAAATAAAATTTCGATATACAATATTTATCTCGATTTAATAATTACGCTTAGGACTCTTCTAGTTTAGCTTTGTTTCCTCTCACATGTACCAAAAAAAAGTAAAAGTTTATATCTATATATATATATATATATATATATATTATTACTAACGTATAATTTTTATATATTATTATTGTACCAAAAATTGATACTTCATGTAACCAAAATAAAAGATTGATACTTCATTAATGAGTCAATTAAAAATCTATGCCAAATCTTTTGTGAAAAAATTGAAAAAAAACTTATTTATATTTATTTATAAAGGCTTAACATATTTTCAATTTGCTCATTAATTATATGTCGACATCTGATGCAATAATACTGTATAAAAACTATACACTATTAATGCATCATATTTAAACTTTTAAAATAAAGATTATTATCTTTGTCACCTAATTGGAGTTTTAAGATTTTACCGAGATTAAGATGATGATATATGTTTTATTTTAATATTTTAAGTGAAACTTGTGTTGCCATCTTAATTTTATTTATAAAATTTAAAAATTTTACTAATAATATATTGAATAATTATCTTAAAATTAATGTCCCTTTTGATATATATTTTTTGGGTATATGCAACATTCGGTTATATAATGAGAAAAGTCTGACCAGAAACAGTAGGTCATTGTTGTGAGTCGTGACCCAGTGGCGGGTATCAAGCGCACGGAGGAGAGTTCATGGACTACATAGTTTTGATATATGGATTTTTATCGGGGAGTTTACACGGAGAATAAATCAAGTTATATTAATGTAAAATAAATTACTTTATAATTTTATATAAAACTAATACTCAAATTAATTTTTAAATTTAATAATCTATTTATATTTGTTTGCAAGTAAAATTTTGAATTGATTTGATTTTTTTATCATTTTATCAAGAATAGTATTTTTTAATGTATATTAATGGATTAAATATTATTATTGAATAAATAGATAAACATTTTTTATTAACATAAAATTTGATATATATGATTTATGTAAATAAAATATAAAATTCAACAATCAAATTAAAAATATAAATAATATAAAATATGAAAATATGTGTAATTAAATTAATTTTATATTGACAGAATTGATTTTTTTTATAATTTGTGTCGATATATTAAATATGAAATTTTTTAATTTTTATAAAATTTATATTTAATTTTTATTAAAATTTTAATTTATATCATTTTTGTTTTTTTTTTTTATATTTTATATTGTATGATCGTCTTTGGTTTAAAATTATCATGTTTTGTTTTATGGTTGGTCCATGTTTTGACAGGAAATTTCCAAAAGTAAACAGTGTTTAAAACTTATGATGGTCTACTCTACCGCGTATATTAGACTTTGAATCCCTCGACAAAACAAATCTTAATTCTCAAGTTTAGGTAGGTTTTTTTTTTCTGTCAAATTAGAAAGCCTATTTTCTTCGGCTTGTTGTTTTTAGGCCGCAGCAATTTGTCGTTCAATTCACTCATTTTTTATACAAACATCTATAAAATGAAAAATTTCTTCCAATCATCATAACACATGAACTCATTGCGAAAAGCTTCATTGTCAATGCCATGGAATAAGAACTGACTTTAGAAAGTTTTTTTTTTTTTGGGTGTATTTAGAAAGTTATAATTTAAGATTCATCTTATGTTACGTTATATTTGAGAAAGTGGATTTGAATTTGATTTGATATATAATTTGCGAGAATAAAGTGCACATATCTTGTATAAATTAGAATTTAATATGTATAAACATTTAAATGAATATAAAATGATGAATGTCAAATTTATAAATATATTAATTTAGATATTTTATTATCATCAATTACATATAAAACAATCCATAAAATTTATAGGTACTGTTTATATTTGTTTTATGCATATGGATTTGAATCCGATTTGGTATATAAATTGTGAGAACGAAATATAAACATCATGCATAAATTAATTAAGATTCAATATGTTTATATATTTTAAAATATATAAAAATGATAAATTTTAAATTCACAAATATTTACAGGTATTTAAGATTGACCATTTTTTATTGATATAAAACTCAAAGCAGTTCAGCAACAACTACATCAAAATGCAATAGCTACACTTACACTTCATAAGTACAAGGAGAAGCTTATAGAGAAGCTACATGCAACTCACTGCAGTTTTTCCTTGCAAAATTGAACTAAACATCTAGAGAAGCAGGAAGTCCTTCAGAAAATTGTGATAACTCAGTGCAGTTCCAGTTTTAGATTTTGGTTGTTTTGTGATAACAGGGCCAAAGGTATCTTAAGATTTTGTCTACTCTAGATCCTTTTTTTTTTGTCAAAGAATTACAAGTGCATTCGCTCACATTGACTTTGAGGCATTCGAAATTTTATTCTGAAATACTTCTTAGAAAGATTAAACCGGAATTAATAAATAAAAGGGAACTTGTCTCTTACAAAGAGGGATGTGAGATGAGGGATAGAGAAATGTAAAATAACATTTATTCTTGTTTTTGTGTTCTTTTAGATGTCAAAAACAGATGGAACTATGGAGGTATTGAATGGAACTTCAGCTTTATTATGAGTTAGTTCAGACACAGCTGTAAATGGTAGGAGGAAAATGGTCAATGTCACACATATGTGACATATGACATCCATGAGAATTTCATTAATATTTAATATTGCACATGAATTCTGCAGTGGATTTGCAGGAGAAGTATTGAGTAATATTGAACAAATTTGAACTTGTATGCTTTCAAAATAGTACCAAACACTGAGACATCACAATATTATAGATCAATACTCGTGTAAACCAATTCCTTGACAAGAATACAATATCCAAACAGAAATAAAGAAGATAGGCGGAGCTCAACTCAAAAAACCCAGGAGCCTGCTTATGAAAAATCTGACTAATGAAATATACAAATGGAAAATTGAGAAGTTCCAACATCAAGATTTGGAGGCTGGAGCACTTCATTTAACCTCCATAGCTACTCTCTGATGAGCTTAATAACAAATCAGAACCTATAGCAGGGCAGCCTCTTTTCCAAGCTTCATCTTATTACTATCTGCTTGGTTCAAGATCCGAGAGAGTTTCATTCTTCTCATGACCAAATCCCCCATTCTTTCTTCCTTTGTGGAAGGTAATTGTAAATTAGTTGATAATTGATAATTCTATAATTTATAGAATTATCATGAATTTAATGATATAATTTATCTCTAAATCATTACTATTAGATTCAAATCCCTCATTTATCTGTTAAATTTCTCTCAATGATGTAGGAACTCCAATTCATAAAGAAGTCAAAGATGTGAAGGGCTTTAGTTCCAAATTCCATTCAAACACAAGACTTTGTTGATAAAGCTTCATGCATGGATATCTCTACTTGCTATCAAGAAAGATAAATTGTTGCATTTATCTTTTACGAAGATAAATTATCAAGATGGACTTTTTGCTAAGGATAGAGATAATCAAGAGAGCTGATAAAAGATAAATTTTCTTTGAAGATAAAGATCGAGCCCTATCAGCCAAGATTTTGAGCTAATCATCATCCCCACTGCCTCTATAAATAGTCAGCTTCAGCACCATGAAGATCATTCAATCCTACTAAGGGATATAGAGTAGTTTAGTTTTATTCTCTTTGTTTTAGTCTTCAAGTTTTCATCTAAATTTCTTTTGATTTTTATTTTGGAATATTTTAGAAGTTTTATTTAAATAAATATTTTTTTATTTTCACTTTCCTGCTATTGATTAAAAAAATTCTTTTTCGATCGTTTGAATAAAACTAGGGTGTGAAATTTTAGTACTTAGTGAGCAATTCACAAATTCAATCCTCGTGGGAATGATATTCTACTCATCACTTTATTACTTGCTACGGTCCGTATACTTGCGGTACACTCATCGAGAATTCGGTAACAAGTTTTTGGCCCCGTTGCCGGGGATTGAAGGATTTGTTTTGCTAATATTAATACCAAGCATACCTAGTTTTAATCCAAATATTTTTTTTATTTTTTTTCCTCCTTGTTTCTAATATCTTCTCTTGTTTTTCTTGCAAGGTACATCGGCCTAGTGCATGAACCGTGCAAGGAGTTGTGAATTGGCTCCTCTTGACCCTGAAATTGAAAGGACTTTACGAAGAATCAAGAAGGAAACCAAGAAGACCTTGTTGAAACAAATACCATGGAAGAAGCAGATACCAAGGCTCTTCGAGATTATGCAATGCCTACAGTGAATGGATTCGAGATGAGCATAAGATATCCAACCATTCAAGCAAACAATTTCGAGATCAAACCAGCCATCATCCAAATGATCCAAACTTCTGTACAGTTTGGGGGTTCAATCAATGATGATCCTAATGCTCATCTGAAACATTTTTTACAAATTTGCTCTACTTTTAAGAATAATTGTGTTTCTGATGATGCGATAAGACTGAGATTATTTCCTTTTTCTCTTAGGGACAAGGCGATGGACTGGTTGAACTCATTGGCACCTGGATCAATCACAACATGGGAGGACTTAGTCCAGAAGTTCTTGGCAAAATTCTTCCCACCAGCCAAAACAGCTAAGATGAGGAACGACATCACCACTTTTATGCAACACGACTCAGAGTCACTCTATGAAGCATGGGAGAGGTACAAAGAGCTCTTGAGAAGGTGTCCTCATCATGGGATTCCAAATGGTTGCAAGTGCAGATATTCTACAATGGGTTGACAAGCCAGACCAGAACTACTATAGACATAGCTGCAGGTGGTGCATTAATGAGCAAGTCTATAGATGATGCCTACAACTTGATAGAAGACTTGGCTGCAAACAGTTATCAATGGTCAACTGAGAGGCTTACACCAAAGAGAACAGCAGGTATGTATGAGTTAGATGCACTCACCGCCCTTATCTCTCAAATCTCAGCCTTGACCAAAAAGGTTGATTCTCTTGGAGTCAATCAACAACCCAACCCAATTCATTCCATTCAAAACCCTTTCGTAACTTGTGATAATTGTGGGGGCAATCACTCTGGCGATAGGTGTTCTATTCGAGCCGAACAAGTCCAATATGTTTCCCATCCAAATAGGAACCATAACCCATTCTCAAACACCTATAACCCTGGCCGGAGAAATCACCCAAATTTGTCTTGGAACAATAATCAAGGGCAACCATCTAACCCAAGACCTACCTATCCTCATGGCTTCCATACTCAACCACCACCACCACTTCCACATAATCCTCTACCACAAGTCCCACCACAAGAAAAGAAGCCTTCCTTAGAAGAGATGTTCACCACCATCTTACAAAACCAAGCTGCTTCTATAAAGAACCTAGAAATTCAAGTAGGTCAGATTGTTAATGCCATTAGTAACCGTCCCCAAGGTACCCTGCCTAGCAATACTGAACCTAATCCAAGAAGGGAAGGTAAAGAGCACTGTAAATCAATCACCTTGAGGAAGGGTAAAGAAGTGGGTTACATACCTAAAGAATCAAAGGAAGATGTTAGAGTTGAAGTCCAGGCAGAAGAAGAAGATAAGCAACAAAAGAAAATTGAGCATACTTCATCTTAATCTGGTAAGACCATTGAATCACCTCCTCCACCTATCCCTTTTCCTCAAAGATTCAAGCAAAAGAAGACAGATAGGCAATTTGCTAAGTTCCTAGAGGTATTCAAAAAGCTCCACATCAACATCCCTTTCTCTGATGCATTGGAGCAAATGCCAATTTATGCCAAATTCATGAAGGACATCATCTCTAAGAAAAGGCAAATTGAGGATTTTGAAACTGTTGCTCTTACTGAGGAGTGCAACACCATTTTGCAAAGGAACTTACCACCTAAGCTTGAAGATCCAGGGAGTTTTACTATTCCTTGCACTATTGGTAACTTATTTTTTGATAAAGCTTTATGTGATTTAGGTGCAAGTATTAATTTAATGCCTTTTTCTATTTTCAGGAAACTTGGACTAGGAGAGACTAAACCAACCAAGATAACACTCCAATTAGCAGACCGATCTCTCAAGTATCCAAGAGGCATTATTGAGGATGTGCTAGTGAAGGTTGACAAATTTGTCTTTCCAGCTGATTTTGTAGTGTTAGATATGGAGGAAGATCGTGAAGTCCCAATTATCCTTGGGAGGCCTTTTCTGGCAACTGGTCAGGCCCTTATCGATGTGCAAAAAGGAGAGCTCACCATGCGGGTCAATGATCAAGAGGTAACATTTAATCTTTTCTCTGCAATTAAATTCTCAAGTGAGACTGATGATTGTTTTAAAGTGAATGAAGAAGAGAGTATAGTTCAGGAAATATTCATCAATCAACAACCTATGGACACCATAGAAGCAATTCTTGATGAAGAGAAGTCCAATTGTGTTGAGCCCAATGAGTTGAATGAATTCAGAATGCAAGCATATGAGAGTGCTAGACTCTTTAAGGAGAGCACGAAGAAGTGGCATGACAAGGAGATAGTGGAAAGACAATTTGAGCCGGAGCAACAGGTTTTACTCTATAATTCTTGTTTGAAGCTATTTCCAGGTAAGTTGAAATCAAGGTGGTCTGGACCATTCATTGTTACTCAAGTATTTCCATATGGAATTGTGGAAATAGGAGCTGAATTTTCAAAGGAACCATTTAAGGTTAGTGGTCAGAGATTGAAACATTATTGGGGAGGAGTGATCGATCGTGGAAAATCAATTACTGATCTTAATGATCCACCTTGAAGAATGACAGACATAGTCAAGCTGATGACTATAAATCAAGCGCTTTTGGGGAGGCAACCCCAGCATTTTATTGCTTTCTTAGTTATTTCTCTTATTTCTTAGTTTAGATATTTCATTAGTTGATTTCTTTTCTTTATTTTATAGGTGTCAGAGTCTAAGTTTGGGGGAGCAAAAAGGAATTTGGCAAGTTTTGCAGTTTGAGCTTCATTAAAAAAAAAATCAGGGGAGTTTCCTTTATTCTTTTCTTGAATTCTTGAATTTCTTACACATTGAGGACAATGTATGTTTCAAGTTGGGGGAAGAGCAAAAGAGCAAAATTTTTATTTTTAAAGATTGAGCAAAATTATTGTTGTCAATTTTCTTTTGAAATCTTTGCAAAAATTCTGTGCTTTAAAATGGTTTTTACCTTGAAGTGATTATATGCTTGCTTGAAAATTCCTTGATATTTAACCATTGATTGAGAATGTTATAGCAATATGAAATTCATGAGTATGAGCAAAGTATGTGAATGAATTCTTTAGTGAATTATCTTTTTGATTGAGATTTTTCCACAAATTGAATGCACTATGTTTTTATCATTGAAGTCATGCATATTTAGAGAAGATTTATGTGAATAGGAATAAACACTAGTCTTTAAAGTTTGTTATTTGTCTAGAATTTGTTCTATCATCTCTCAAGGCGAAATCCTAGAACACACTTAGCTAAAGAGGTGATTTAGGCCATCTTTGGACCGTTTGAGCTTTTCAAGACTACCATGATGTATTTTATCCTTAGTCACCCAATTTGAGCTTAAAGTAGACCTTCTTTCTTGTTTTACCTACATTAATAATTAGCCTAGCCTATAAAAAAAATTCCTATACCCCATTATATGCATGAGGACTATGTCAAGATATATTTAGAGCTATGCATATATGGAAGAAAGGGTGAAAAAAAAGTTGAAAAAAAAAAGAAAAAGAAAAAAAAAGAAATCAAGTTGGGGGAATTATTTGAAAGCTCTTAAAAAGTCCAAGAAAAAAAATGCATGATTAGGGTTTAAGCCTAAAAATCCTTTTTCTCCTACCTTTACCCTAGCCATACATTACAAGCTTATAAAGTCCTATTGATCTTTGGCTATGTGTGTCTACATTAGTGGAGAGAAGATGAGAAAAGCAAACTTATGGAAGATAACTATTCTTTGAGATCTTTTGTTATGTTCATATTTGTATAAATTCATCCGGATTGCATGCACTAAAATGAAGAAACATTTACACACACACATGGAAAAGTTCAATTGAATTGATACTCTCTTTTGAATGAGTTTATTTATATTTAGCTAACGTTTATGGATTTTCATGGAGTTGTAAAGTTTTCAAAATCTTTGGGGAAATTAAAGGGAAATCATTCTTGCAAGTGTATTTGACCTCTAGGTACATTTCTTTGTGAATTTTATTTTGTTCGAGGACAAGCAAAAATTCAAGTTTGGGGGTGTGATAATTCTATAATTTATAGAATTATCATGAATTTAATGATATAATTTATCTCTAAATCATTACTATTAGATTCAAATCCCTCATTTATCTGTTAAATTTCTCTCAATGATGTAGGAACTCCAATTCATAAAGAAGTCAAAGATGTGAAGGGCTTTAGTTCCAAATTCCATTCAAACACAAGACTTTGTTGATAAAGCTTCATGCATGGATATCTCTACTTGCTATCAAGAAAGATAAATTGTTGCATTTATCTTTTACGAAGATAAATTATCAAGATGGACTTTTTGCTAAGGATAGAGATAATCAAGAGAGCTGATAAAAGATAAATTTTCTTTGAAGATAAAGATCGAGCCCTATCAACCAAGATTTTGAGCTAATCATCATCCCCACTGCCTCTATAAATAGTCAGCTTCAGCACCATGAAGAGCATTCAATCCTACTAAGGGATACAGAATAGTTTAGTTTTATTCTCTTTGTTTTAGTCTTCAAGTTTTCATCTAAATTTCTTTTGCTTTTTATTTTGGAATATTTTAGAAGTTTTATTTAAATAAATATTTTTTTTATTTTCACTTTCCTACTATTGATTAAAAAAATTCTTTTTCGATCGTTTGAATAAAATTAGGGTGTAAAATTTTAGTACTTAGTGAGCAATTCACAAATTCAATCCTCGTGGGAACGATACTCTACTCATCACTTTATTACTTGCTACGGTCCGTATACTTGCGGTACACTCATCGAGAATTCGGTAACAATAATTCACCAGCTGATGCTAATTTCATCAGCTCAGACTCATCCAAACCTTTAGCAGGGCCAAGGCTGCATCGCTCAGCTCCATGCTTTGCCAATGCATCTTTGAATTTTTTTATCTGCAATATAAAACTTTACATTTACAATCTGTAGTGAACATGATCTATTAACATTTACTAACAAGATAATAAGGAATATTATCCAATCAATGAAAAACTTACAGTAGAATTGGTGCAGCTAAAGCTGCATAGATGCCCCTCAGCACCTCTATAGAACCTAAAGAATGGTAAGACAAGAATATTGAGACACTGGCACATGGTATTCAGCTCTTCATAGTTAACTTCTAGGAAAACCGCATTTGGATTCTGTTCAGCCAGCTGACAGACCTGTTGTAAACATAAGCCGCTGTCAACAAATCTTACATCAAGGAATAGAAATTGATTTTAATATTCTTCACAATTTTATGGAAGCCTAGATTTTTTCTAGCATCACTGCAGCTTCACTTTGGGAATTCAGAATAAGCTATCCTCAACATGTGACCATAACTACTAAAAGTTGTTCTAATGGCCAAACATACCTTGGGATGGAGAGCTTTGCAGCCTCCACAACCAGGTGAATGGAAGTCAATAATAACCAATCTATCACCAGCATTTTGCAAGTAATCCACAAGTTTTTCTGCCGAGTGGATCTTCACCATGTTGGGTCTAAGATTCTTCTCCCACCATCTCATACCATTGCTCACACAGGTTGTTTCTGCCTGGAAAACCGATTGACTTAACATCAGTCTCAAGCCCAACATATAAAACTAAAAAGAACAAAAATAGCTCACTAAAATCCAGAAGTAAAGAAAAATTTTGCACATACTTGAAAAGAGAATCTGCTTCCAGGCCTGCTGCTCCAATTGCTTGAACCTTTCTGATCTGGGACAACTAATGGTTTGCCCCAAAACTCAATTCTCAAAAGAGGAAACTTTTTTGATGTTGAATCCTTGGAAGCTAAATAACTCAACCAGGGAACCCTATTGGAATTTGAGCCCAACATAGTCTCATTGAACCCAGACAAATATGAACCACACTTCAATGAACAGGCCATGAAATCCTTTGATGGCTAAAAAACCAAGACCCACTTCTGAAAATCAACCAAATTGAAGATTTTGAAAAAAAAAGCGTACTTTTTTACTGAAAAGGGGTGGTTGAATGTAACAAAAAAAAGGGTGGTTGAAGAAAGAGAAAGACAAAGAAGAGGTTTTTTTTTGTTGTTTCAAAAGTTTCAGGGTTCGAGGGGAAGAAGAAGGACAATAAAATTGTTGGAATAAACATAGAAAAGTTAAGTGGGGTCAGAATGATTTGGATTTAAGTCTTATCCTTTTTGCTTTTTGAAATATATAGAGAAAATATTTTGGAGTGTTTATATATATATATATATATATATATATATATATATAAATTTATTGGTAATGTATTGCATATTTATTTTGCATGTGTGTATATATATATTTATTGTGTAACAAAAAAATATATATATTTATTGGTTAAAGAGATTTGTTTATATTGTGAGAAAGAAAACTAAGCAATTCGATAATTCATAATTGTAAGCTATTAGCCCATCATTCTTGCTAGTGAATGCTATAATTAGCTAGATCAACTTTTGATATAGATTAAATTTTTTTTAAGGAAACTAATATTTTACTGTGTGGATTAATTTTTATTAATAAGATAATAAAGTTTTTTTATTTTTAGTTGTTAATATTGATTATAAAACTTGGCAATGCAGGTTGAATTTGTGAGAAGAGTTCTCAAGTTTGACTCTCACTAAACACATCTTTGGAGAGAGATAAAGAACCTTAACTGTAACTAAATCCCGAACAGGATTAATCTCAGACCGTTAAAATGGATGAAAAAACCTGTAATTTACACCAAAAAAATATTGATAATAAAACTTAAAATTCTAATATTCTATCAACAGATTACACATTAATATTTGATAATAAATTTTATTTTATCTTATAATATGTATTATTATTTTCGGATTTCCTTTCCTTTTTGGTTGAAGTGAAGAAGATTAGTTTAGTCATATATATTTTTTAAGATGGTTTGGTCATAATCATTTATAACAATTTATTAAGAATAATTTCTTGCAATCAATATATTTTATTATAATTATGATAAATTAAATAAAATAAAAAATGTCAATTAGCTAGATGGGAATGGATCAAAACAATCAAATTGCAAGTGGTGCTTGCAATAGAATTTTGATAATTCAAATTTCGAGACTAGTATCAACTTTAAATCGTATCCACTTTTTATAATTTCGAAGAAACTCTATTGCCTTTTTGTTTATCATGTTAAAAAAAAGGAAATTAAAGAAGAACTCCCATCTTGTACGCTTTAAATGAAAATTTTTGAACCTCCCATTTTCAATTAAGGATTCAATCAAAATAAACTAAAAAATTTTAAATATTATTTTAGCATAATTAAGTTTTAATTAGTAAATATCTATTTAACATGTTATAAAAGTTCCTAATAGTTTTGATATGACAAAGTCTACCCGTATTAGGCCAGGCCCAATAGCGTCAGAAATTACCACATGGCAAAGACTAAATGGTCCACGTGTCCATCGACGAAAGAGGTGGGGCGCATCACACCTGTCGCTTGGCGACAGACACTCCGTCCCACGTGGCATTCGGCGAAAGATGCCGGGCGCGTCACACCTGTCGCCTTGCGACAGACTCTACGTCCCACGTGGCATTCGGCGAAAGAGGCGGGGCGCGTGACACCTGTCGCTTGGCGACAGGCTCTCTGGCCAACGAGGCATTCGGCGAAAGAGTTAGAGGTGAGTGATCATACCTGTCGCTTACGACAGGCTCGAAGTCTATCGCCTACAATCGTTAGGCAACACGTGGCGCTCTTATACCCATTGCCTGGCGACAGATCCACAGTCCATCGCCTATAGTCATATGGCGACACATGGCTCCTAACCTCGGCTCCCGCTAGCGACAGACCCCTGATGCCATAACGTGCCACGTGTAGTGAGTCTCCCGCCGGCGACAGGCTCCAGAAGCCCCCGATTTTCAAGGAACTTGTGTTATATTAGAACACAAACTCTTAGCAAGATAAGGTGATTATCTTTAAGCAATTAACCTAGAATGTCGGCCTATAAATAGGCCCCCAGGTACAATTTTATTCTCTAATTTTTTGACTACTGGCTTTTACGCTTCCCAATTCTAAAGAACTTTTGGCTGACTTAAGCATCGGAGTGTCTACGCAGGGAACCACCCCTGCGTCTCTCTGACTTTTCTTGTTTTACAAAAGCTTCGTGGAGACACGTGGAGACTAAGTACGAACATCGACGTCAGCATATCTTTATTGTTGTTTTGTGCAACAACAATTGGCGCCGTCTGTGGGAACGTATAAAAAGCCAAGATTTTCTAAGATGGTGAGAACAAGATCTACAAACGCAAGGACCGGAAGTGAGGAAAACTCTGTGAGCTCCCCTAAACAACAGATTCGCCAGACAAACCAGGTGAATAGGGAGGACGAAAGAATTACTGTGTCGGCGGCAGAGTTCGAAGCTCTAAGGCGACAGAGCGAAGAAACCACCTAGGCGCTGCGAGCTATGGTGGAACTGTTCCAAGGAGTTCTCCCGACATTGGATCTACCGCCTGCCTTGCAAAACTTGGTAGGAGGAACAAATAGAGGTGTCCCGCCGTAGATGTTTGGGCGACAGGAGGACACGACAGCGGCAGACCCCTCTCGTCGGCGAGAGGTTCCCCCGGTGGAAGAGCACAACACTCATCAGGGTGCGGCAGGACAGAGGAGCGGGAGGCCTGTTGCAGGCACCCAGCGAGAGACTGAGGAAGCATTTGGCTTAGAGCCTGCGATAGGGGTCAGGTGACAAGGTAGCGAGAGGCCTGTCGCAGGAACTCAGCGAGAGAATGAAGAAGCAGTAGAGTTAGATCCTGCGACAGGGGTTAGGCGACAGGTCCCACATGTAGGGCGGCGGATGTCTGGGCGACAGGACGTGGACCGGGCGACAGGGTCTACCACCCACCACCATGACTTGTCAAATTTTGATGGTGCTAACTTAGACCGTGGTATTGGAGGTGCTGGAAAGAACGAGGTCGAAGATCAAAGCACTTGGGGAACCGGATCGGATTTTGACCCCACTTGGTGCACGCAAATGATACGAACAAACGCATCTCAAGCTAAGGGCAAGGAAGTAGTCGGAGACCTACCTGATTCGTCTCATGCCCGAAATCAGCTCGCTCCCCCCGTGGACATGAAGAAGATGATAGAATAGGTACTGGAAGAGAAAAAGTTAGTGTCTGCAGAAGAGAGCCAGAGGAGAAGAGTACCGTTCTGCACGACCATCATGCAAAAACCTTTGCCCCCAAAGTTCAAAATGCCGCAGATGACCGCCTACACCGGAAAGACGGACCCCTACGACCATATGCAAAACTATGAGGCTCTAATGTTGTTACATGGATGGGAAGACGAGATAATGTGTAGGGCCTTTTCCTTAACTCTGTCGGGACATGCGATGAAATGGTTTAATAACCTGCCTGAAGGGTCCATTATCTCTTTCGACCAACTGCGAAGTGAGTTTCTCAAGGCATTTGCGGTAAATAGTCAGAGAAGGAAGGAACTGACCTACTTGCTTTCTATTAAGCAGGGAGCTAAGGAGTCATTGAAGAGTTATGTGGATCGGTTCAGAGATGCTACTTTGGAGGTGTGAGATCTGCAAGTCGGTATAGCCGTGGCAGCCGTGTTACAGGGGACAAGGTCTGAAAAATTGCAAGAATCCTTGTCGCTAGATCAGCCAACAACCATTTCAGACCTGCTTTCTCGCGCACATAAGTATGTAACCCATGAGGAAGTAATGAAAATGGTGGCGATAGGAGAATCCAAGGATGGAAGGAAACGAGGAAGAGAGGTCACTGAGGCATCTTCTAGCCAATCGAGAAAGTTTGAGAAAGCTCCCGCATTGAAATACAATTCCTATACCCCACTCACCGAATCTCGAGCTTCAGTGTTGGCAGCCATTGAAGGATCAGGGCTTATACAGACTCCAAAGAAGATGTCAGGGAATTTGGGTAGTGATTTAAGGTCATACTGTGATTACCACTCAGCGCATGGGCACACAACTGAGAAGTGTAGGGAGTTGATGAATCAGCTAGAAAAGCTAGCATGAGAGGGAAAAATAAATCGTTACGTATGTAGAGGTGATAGAACTAACTATCCTGCACAGAACAGGGGAAACAATTTCAGAGATAGAAGAGGTGAAAACAGAGGACCTGTTAGACGAAATGAAGGTGAAAGAAGAGATAATGACAGAAGGGTAGAAAGAAGGAATCGAGAGGAAGACAATGAACCCACAGAGCCAGCTATTAACGTGATATCCGAGAGTGAGTCGCTAGTTGGCACTTCTTCCTCGTCTCGAAAGACCTACGCCCGACAGGCTTATCAAATTAATTCGGTAATGGAGGAAAAGCATGATGAAGAGCCCATCACTTTCACGCCAGCTGACAGAGGTGATGTAATGATCCCTCATGATGACCCAATGGTGGTTTCGGCAGTAATAGCAAAACACCCAGTGAGTCGCATCTTAGTTGATAATGGGAGTTCGGTAAATTTGATTTATTAGAGTTGCTTTGAGAAAATGAACATCTTCAATGATAGACTGAAGCCAGTAACCACACCACTGTATGGCTTCTCAGGAGAAAAAGTGGAGGTGGAAGGCGCAGTTCAGCTACCTGTGACATTGGGGGAAAGCCCGAAGTGTGTCACTCGACAAGTGTTGTTTATGGTGGTGAGATCAACTTCCGTGGCGTACAATATGATCCTCGGGCGACCATTGTTAAATGACATGAGAGCGGTGGTGCATCCCTGCTATTTGTTAATGAAGTTTTCGACTCCCCGCGGTGTTGGACAAGTGCGGGGAGATCAAAGGAAAGCCAGGACATGTAACGTCGCATCCACCACATGTAAAGGGATTCAGAGGAAGGAAACCCTTACGATAGAAGAAAAGCCTAAGCCAAAACCTGATGAGGAGATGGAAGCAATCCGGTTGGATGAAAAAGACGAAGAAAGAATAGTGTACGTAGGAAGCCAATTGCCTGAAGAAATAAAAAGGGAAATAATCCGATGCTTAAGAGAGAATTGCGATGTGTTTGCATGGACTCCAGCTGATATGCCCGGAATAGACCCTGAAGTTATTTGCCATCGGTTGAACGTAATCTCAGGGGCAAAGCCGATAAAATAGAAGAAGAGGAATTTTTCTCCAGAGAGGCAACAGGCAATAAACGAAGAAATATCGAAGTTGTTGCAAGCAGGATTCGTCAGAGAAGTTAATTATCCGGAGTGGTTGGCTAATGTTGTGATGGTGAAGAAAACCAACGGGAAATGGAGAATGTGTGTGGACTTCACAGATCTGAATAAAGCTTGTCCTAAGGATTCGTATCCACTACCTCGAATTGACAAGCTGGTAGACGAAACTTGTTGTTATGAACTACTTAGCTTCTTGGATGCTTTTTCAGGGTACCACCAAATTGTGATGCATCCAGATGATGAGGAGAAGACCTCGTTCATTACCGATAGTGGGACATATTGCTATCGAGTGATGCCGTTCGGTTTGAAAAACGCGGGTGCAACCTACCAGCGCATGGTAAATAAGGTGTTCCAAGACTTGTTGGGCAACACCATGGAAGCTTATGTTGATGATATGATCATTAAAAGCAGACATGGAGAATCACATGCCGAGAAAATGACCAAGGTATTCAATGTGCTGCGACAGTACAAGATGAAGTTGAATCCCAACAAATGCTCATACGGGGTGAGATCTTGAAAGTTTCTGGGATTCGTGATTACTAACCGAGGGATAGAGGCTAATCCCGAGAAAGTTCAAACTATTTTGGACATGAGGCCGCCTAATACAGTCAGAGAAGTCCAAAGGCTAACAGGAAGAATAGCAGCCTTAAGTCGTTTCTTGTCCAAATCAGCTGAAAGAAGTCTACCATTTTTCAAAGCGATAAAGGCAGGAAAGAACTTCAAGTGGGCGGAAGACTGCAACGACGCCTTTGAAAGGTTGAAAGACTACCTGAAAGAGTTGCCTCTGTTATCCCGGCTACGTCCCGGAGACCACCTTCTTATGTACCTCAGTGTAGGAGAGAAAGCTATAAGTGCAGTCCTACTAAGGAAAGATGGGGATAGAGATTGCCCGATTTATTATGTAAGCAAAGTCCTGCTAGATACCGAGGCAAGATACCCTTTAGTTAAAAGAATAGCTTTATCCCTGGTGATGGCAACTCGAAAATTACGACCGTACTTCCAAGCTCACTCGGTGATTATCTTAACAGATTAGCCCCTCAGGCAAATACTACAGAAACCAGAACACTCCGGACGTCTGATTAAGTGGGCTATCGAATTGAGTGAATATGACATTCACTTCTAGCTGCGCCAAGCAATAAAAGGACAGGCATTGGCAGATTTCATTGTAGAATGCACTGGCCAAGGGGTCCAAGAGGAAACAGAGTTAGTCTGGTGGAAATTATTTGTTGATGGAGCTCGTAACATGGACGGTAGTGGAGATGGAATTGTGCTAATATCGCCTGAAGGGGAAAACCTATGAGTATTCCCTACGTTTCGATTTCCCAAGTTCAAACAATACAGCTGAGTACGAAGCCTTGATAGCTGGGATGAGACTTGCTGAGAAACTAGGAGTCAGCAACTTAATGGCACATAGCGATTCACAATTGGTGGTAAACCAGTTCTCGGGTGAGTATGAAGCAAGAGAACCCGCCTTAGTCCCTTATCTGCAGAAGGTACAATTGTTGGCACAGTCGTCCAAGCACTTCCAGCTGACTCAGATAAATCGAACAGAGAACAACCATGCAGACGCTCTTTCAAAGTTGGCTTCCTCCAGAGGGGTCAAAAGGGGTATGGTCAAAGTAGAATCCCTCGCTAGACCAAGCATTGAAGAAGAAGATGTCTGTGATGTCGAAATCGGAGGCGACTGGAGAAGCCCAATCAAAGATTACATACTGGGGGGCACACTCACCACTAACAGAGACGAAGCTCGAAGGCTGAAGTTAAAAGTGCCAGGTTTACCGTGGTGAATGGGGAACTCTATAAACGAGGATTTACAATGCCCCTGTTGAAGTGTCTAGGGCCCCAACAGGCTGAGTACACCTTAGCTGAAGTTCATGAGGGAATATGCGGTGAACATTTGGGGGCTCGAGCCTTGGTCTCGAAAATATTGCACACGGGGTTTTATTGGCCTACACTGAGGAAGGATGCCACAGACAAAGTAAAAAGATGTGAAAAATGTCAGAAATTCGCTCCTATAACTACCGCGCCTGTTTCGACTCTTCAGAACACACTCCAACCAACTCCATTTGCACAATGGGGACTAGATATCCTGGCGCCTTTTCCCCTAAGCTCAGGACAAAGGAAGTATTTGCTTGTGGCCACAGACTACTTCAAAAAATGGATAGAGGTAGAGCCTTTGGTTACAATTTCTGAGAAGAAGGTGGAAGCAATGGTGTGGAAAGACATAATTTGCCGATTTGGGATCCCCGAATGATAAATGCAGATCATGGGAAGCAGTTTGACTGTGACGCTTTCCGAAATTTTTGTAGTGGCCTGAAGATTCTCCTAAGAATATCTTTTGTGTCTTACCCACAGGCCAATGGGCAGGCAGAGGTGAGCAATCGAACTATACTGCATGGGCTGAAGATTAGGCTGGACAAGGCAAAGGGAGCATGGGTAGATGAGCTCCCGAGTGTCATATGGGCCTACAGAACGACAAGCAAAGTGTTAACAGGTGAAACACCGTTCAATTTGGTATACGGCACTGAAGCCCTCATCCCAGTAGAAGTTGGAGCTGAGTCACCCCGGTTAGTCCCCTACATCGAGGAACTCAATTCTCAAGGACTAAGGGAGAATCTAGACCTACTAGACGAGCTGAGAGACAAAGCAAAAATGAGACTGGTTGCTTACCAACAGAGGGTAGCTACTTATTACAATGCACGGGTGAAGAACAGAGAAATGCAAAAAGGAGACCTGGTGTTGAGAAAGTCGGCAATCACAAACGCCCATAAGGAGGATGGAAAGCTCCGAGCTAATTAGGAAGGACCATACAGAATCAGAAAGATGGTCGGACCTAGCACATGTACCTTGGAAACCTTGCAAGGAAAGAAGATCTCAAAGACTTGGAATGCCAACCATCTTAAGCTATACTGGCAGTAAACACTGTAATTTTTGCTTTCTGATTGTTATTGTTCTTGTCTTTACTTTTCCATCTATTGCTACATTACTTTACAGATGTTATTATTTTTCTGATTCATGGATAAAGGCCAGCCAATCATTTCCTATATTCTCTAACGCAATATGTGAGACAGATTATGTGTTACAGGAATTAAAATGAGGCAACAGCTGGCAAACTAAAGTTCCTAAGCGAAAAATGCACGAGACGGGCAAACACGAAGTCCCTAAGTGAAAAATGCGTGAGACGGGCAAAAATAAAGTCCCTAAGCACAAGAGGTGCGAGGCGGGCAAACATAAAAGTCCCTAAGTGAAAAATGCGCGAGGCAGGCAAACATATAAGTCCCTAAGCGAAAAATGCGCGAGACGGGCAAACATATAAGTCTCTAAGCGAAAAATGCGCGAGACGGGCAAACTAAAGTCCCTAAGCGAAAAATGCGCGAGACGGGCAAACTAAAGTCCCTAAGCGAAAAATGCGCGAGACGGGCAAAAACAAAGTCCCTAAGCGAAAAATGCGTGAGACGGACAAACGAAAGTCCCTAAGCGAAAAATGCGTGAGACGGGCAAACTAAAGTCCCTAAGCGAAAAATGCGCGAGACGGGCAAAAGACCAGTCCTTAAACACGAAACGTGCGTACAAAAGGTAAAGGTACAAGCTATATAAGTAAGTTACGATGTACGTCGCAAAATTTTCAGATTCGCGTTGACAAATTATGGTTAAACTTTAGCATTTTTAGTCCTAATTATTCTGAAGTCCTTAATCGAAAATAACGTGAAATAGGCACAACACTCGAGACAAGTTCCTATTTGAACGAAATGACAACACTGTTTCAAACAAGAACTTAGGGAGCAACATGGTGTAAAAGTAAAGTCATACAAGGTACTCTACTAAGATTCACATAAGCAAGAGAAAGAACTACAAAATGAAACGGAACTTTTTATTCAAAATTAATCTGTACATCGGATTTAAAAAAAAACTACAAAGCTCTAATCTACGGCAATGACCGAATCAGCCGACTGGGAAGGCGCTACATCGTCATTAGCATCTTGAGAAGCTTAGGGCTCAGGAACTGGAGAAGTCAAAGAACCAGGATCCTGGGAAGACGAGGAAGCCACCTTGGAAGCAGGAACATCACTTGAAGGCCCAACCACAGCCGCAGAGTCTGGCACGGGATCAACAGCAGCAGAATCTGAAATTTGGAACTCCTCGCTGTCCAACCCCAGCAGTGCCTCGATAGACTTAGGCTGATCGCCTATCTCGATAGGCTCAGAAACATCACGCACTGTCGGCGGCTCAGATCTATCAGGTGCTTCTGAAGACTCAGGCGTATGTAGTGGCTGTCGAGGAGGCCACAGACCCTCAAGGTTGTCCAGATTATCTATGGCCCCTTCCGCTAAATAGGCCTCTGGACTTTGTGCGTCGGGCTCATACTTGGTCCAAGAAGGAGCATCATAGTACTTAGCCTCCTTGGTGAAGAGCAACTCAGGAAAAGCCTCACTAGGCCGATGCTTCTCCAGCCAAGCGCGAGCCAAATAGAAGCCGTATTTAATAAATCCCGTCGAGAACGCCGCTTTCTTGTCAAAACAGTGCTGGGACAAGCGGTATTCACGAACGGCCTCAATTCGAGCTTCTCTTTGACGATCCAGTACATTGTGCAGCTCCTTAATAGCCTCATCTCGCTACCTCTCCATGGCTCCCTGATCATTGATGGCCTTATTATATGCTTCTTGATACTCTTGAAGGGAAGACACCTTCGCCTGCTCTTCTTGGAGCCTTCGCTCGAGATCAGCGTTCTTTCGCTTAAGCTCAGCGTTCCTTTTGTTTACCTCCTCCACCCTGTTGACATAAGGACGAAGCTGGTTAACCTCGTTTGACAGCTCCATCCTTTGATCCCGAAGCTCGCGAATCTCTTTGTCAGCTTGCTCCCTTAGAGCCCTGTGCCGAGCATTGAAGGCCGCAATTTGTTGAGCTGACTGAAAAGATGAAAAACAAAAGTAACTCAAAAAATATTTTAACAAAAAAAGTTTAGACGGGGAAATTAGTTACCAAACAAACACCAAACTCTTACCTTCATAGCGAGATAATCAGAATTATCCTCTGCTTCAGGGATGTTTGTAAAAAGCCCCGCCTCGTCGCGAGGAAGAATGGTGCTCCATGCCAAACGAGATGCTATCCCGGCATCCTCAATACTGTCGTTGTCGTTCACTCCAGGATAGGTCTGGAAATCCTCCCCATCGACGACTACCCCGCTATCAATCGTATAGCGCCTCACAGTAGGGTCGACCACCCTGGGTAAGATTGGTCTCGTGGGCATTGAGGCTTCAATGTTCAGCCTCTTTGTATATTTACACCTAGGCTGGCGAGGAGCTGACCTACCCTCAGCAGCACGAGAGCCACCTTCTTGAAGGGCTGACTCACTCCTTTGAGATTCAGAGCTCTCGCGATCGCCCGAACCTCAATCTTGGATAAGGGGCCGCTTCCGTTTATTTCTCCCGGCCTCTTGTGTAGGACGGCTGGATTCACCAGTAGTGGGAGGAGGAGGAGTAGGAGCACGAGCCGGTCCAGATGGAGCTCCAATTGGCGACCGAGGAAGAGGAGCCGCTTGAGCAGCAACATTGGCATCCCTTCTATGCATCAAATCTCAGAAGTTCATGCCTGCACAATAGATAAAGAAAGGATTAGCCGACCAAGTGAAACATCACGCACATGTGTACAAGAAATAAAAAAAAGATGGAAAACCTAGAAAACCACCAAAGTCCTCTAAACCATCCAGATTCGAGTCCAACGAAAAATCAACGAAGGGACTCCCAAAGGCATCAACCTGAGCCCACTCAGGGCCATCCCTTGAATAACCACTAGTACCCGCAGCCTTAGGGGTCTCGTCCTCCGAATCTGAAGAGGACTCATCTACAAGGTGGCCTACAGGGGTAGACGCTTCGGCTACTAGGACCGGGGATGGCTGACTAGGACCAACATTAGATAAACGAGGAGTTGTAGGCAGGTTAGAGGGGGCAGCAGAAGGAACAGTCCTGCTTACGCCCCAGCCGGCAGCGGCAATGTTTTCCGGGGTTAGAAGAGAAAATAAATTACGCTCCCCGGTAGAACAGATTTGCCGAATAGGCTCGCCAAATTGGTCCCTCAAAATTTCTGTCCTGAACCTATCCGAACGCTGTGAGTGGTCAGAGGCATCACGATTCCATCTAGAGCAAATCCGCAGATTGCTTGGAATCTCGACAACGACCCACTCGCTCTCAAACCCACGCAGTTTATTGGGGAGATCCGAAAAGATTTTATTATTAGGAAACTCGCCGACTGTTAACCGTTGAAGAGAGAACGTTATCAATCCCTTCAACCTATGAACTCTAAAAAAGGCGCTTAAAAGGGGAACTGTTGGAACGATACCCAGGTGATGACACACTATCGAAAACGCTACTAGTTGAGCCCATGCATGGGGGTGGAGTTGACACGGGACGATATCCTTGTATCTAAGAAATGCTTCGCCAAACTCCGGAAGAGGGAAGCGAAAACCAAAAGACAAAGAAGCCTTATGGACGGCCACACCATTTCTAACCAAGTCAGGCGTGACCTCCCCTTGCACTGAAAGTCTATAGCCGTAACCCGAGGGAAGAGGAAAACGAGTCCTAATATCCTCTAAGTCGGTATTTGTCAACGAACACACAACACCACCTGTCTTAAGTGTTTTACCCGGGCGTAGCAGAGACATGGCAAAAGAAAGCAAAAACTACCCGGCGACAGACTCTACAGGCGACAGACCCTTTTGGGCGACAGACCCTTTGGGCGACAGACCTAGTAAGACGACAGACCCTTGGACGACAGACACCTTGGGTGACAGACCTACTGAAAAGGACACTTGCGGAAGACTAAACTCTACGCGAAAGACCAAATCACCTGCGGGAGACCTAACAACTAGTGCGGTAGGCGAATATATAATGCGACAGGGGTATACTTACTGAAGATGAGATAAGCGAGAGACTCCGGGCGAGAGAGCGAAAGACTCTTTGTGGCGAAAAAGCGGAAAAATGGGCTACAGATGGCTACTCAGAGGTTTTCTCGTGCCTTCTCTCGTTGGGTCCCAACATTTTATATAGCCGCGACAGGGAATGCCAAACATCGCGCTTGATCACACCTGTCGCAGAGTAGAATTTTTCACCTGCAAAAAATACACAAAAAGTCACAAAAAGGACTATTCACAGTGGGTTAAGGCCCCAAAACATACATTTATACTCTCTTTGTTGGATAAATCCAACAAGAGAGTGGGGAGCAATTGATATGACAAAGTCTACCCGTATTAGGCCAGGCCCAATAGCGTCAGAAATTACCACATGGCAAAGACTAAATGGTCCACGTGTCCATCGGCGAAAGAGGTGGGGCGCGTCACACCTGTCGCTTGGCGACAGACACTCCGTCCCACGTGGCATTCGGTGAAAGATGCGGGGCGCGTCACACCTGTCGCCTTGCGACAGACTTTACGTCCCACGTGGCATTCGGCGAAAGAGGCGGGGTGCGTGACACCTATCGCTTAGCGACAGGCTCTCTGGCCAACGAGGCATTCGGCGAAAGAGTTAGAGGTGAGTGATCATACCTGTCGCTTACGACAGGCTCGAAGTCTATCGCCTACAATCGTTAGGCAACACGTGGCGCTCTTATACCCATTGCCTGGCGACAGATCCACAGTCCGTCGCCTATAGTCATATGGCGACACGTGGCTCCTGACCTCGGCTCCCGCTAGCGACAGACCCCTGACGCCATAACGTGCCACGTGTAGTAAGTCTCCCACCGGCGATAGGCTCCAGAAGCCCCCAATTTTCAAGGAACTTGTGTTATATCAGAACACAAACTCTTAGCAAGATAAGGTGATTATCCTTAAGCAATTAACCTAGAATGTCGGCCTATAAATAGGCCCCCAGGTACAATTTTATTCTCTAATTTTTTGACAACTGGCTTTTACGCTTCCCAATTCTAAAGAACTTTTGGCTGACTTAAGCATCGGAGTGTCTACGCAGGGAACCACCCCTGCGTCTCTCTGACTTTTCTTGTTTTACAGAAGCTTCATGGAGACACGTGGAGACTAAGTACGAACATCGACGTCAGCATATCTTTATTGTTGTTTTGTGCAACAACAAGTTTAATAATTCAATCTCTAACTGTTTAGCTTAGTGGCTAGAGATGAGTTGTGACATATTATAAGTTTTTGGTTCGAATTCAAGTATTTCCATTCCTAATTATTTAATATTTTTCTTGTAACAAAAAATATTAAATTAGGATTGAAATTATATAACAAATTTAACGTGACAATTCTTTTTCCGAGATAAGTGGTGGATAAGCCTTCATAATTCGAGGGAGGTGTTTTTCTAAGTAGTGGCTTGTCGGCGATAACACTACACAGCCCATTTATACAGCAAGCTTATCTTTTTATCGATATAACATTATCCACTATGAAGCATGGAGTCTCTCACCACTTCTCTGGCTTTGGAATAAAAAAAAATGTGTCATATTCAATTTGTAGATATGAAATTTAAATTTTAATATTTGTTATATTTTTATTTTTGTGTCCTAATAATATTCAAAGATTAAGTTTGTTAACCCTTTTTTTGGGTATACATCATCCAGTTTTAAAGGGATATAAGGAGTTGTTTGTTCAAAATTTAATTCTTTTGTTATCTCCGTCTATACTGGCTACCCAATATATTGGGTCTATACTCGAATTTCAATCACATTAATTAATTAATTGTAAGTTCAAAATGTAATTAGTAATTGTCAATTTACCATATGTGTAAATTTTAATTGTCGTAACGGCTTCGCGCTCGACGATTTTGAAAAACATTTAAAAACAAAAGGAGTCGCCACCAATCTTTTTTGGCTAGGTGTGATTGGTCACCTAAAAATATTTATCTTTTTAACAAAATCTCAAAATTAATTAAGTTTTATTAAAAAGACAAATTTGGATCTGCGAAAACAAAGTTAGGTTCGGGAGTACGGTTACGCGTAGGGAAGGATTAGCACCCCCACGACGCCCGTTAAAAAAACGGTACCATAGTAATAATGTGTTGTCTTTTGGTTTTAATAAAATGGTCTTAATTTAATATTTAAAATTAATTCTTTTTTATTCCAATCTTTTTATTCAAAATCATTTTTTTTATTTGTAACTTTATTTTGGTTTATTATAATAGGTTAAACTTTATTTTTCGAAAGTAAATGTGAACATTTTTGTATTGAATAATTAAATCGAATATTCCAATACTTTTAGCAGTGTTCGAAATAACTTTCCTCACCTAGAGATTTCTTAAGAATCACTATTTGTGACTTCTACAGAATCTCATCCTCGGAAGATTCACGTTTATTTGGAAATTAAATGAATGCATATGATGCAAACAAACAATATATGATGCAAGTGAATTTTTAATTTTTAATTTCATTGTTTATTTGTTTATTTATTTATATTTCTTTGTTTTTTTAAAAAAAACTTATTCATTTTCCTTTTTCTTAATAAAAATTTAAATTATTGAAATATCATACTAAATATTCCAATACTTTTGGCAACAATTAGTATGACTCTTCTTACCTAGGGATCAGCTAGGAATCACTACTTGTGACTTCCGTAACATCCCATCATCGGAAATTTACTAATTTTGAAATTTAAACTTTATTGTTAATTTCTTTTTTCTATTTTTTTTAAAAACAAAACTTATTTATTTTTATTTTTAACAAAAAAAAATTAAATTATTGAAAAATCATACTAAATATTCCAATACTTTTTGCAATAATTAGTATGACTCTTCTCACCTAGGGATCAATTAAGGAATCACTACTTGTGACTTCCATAACGTCCCATCATCGGACATTCATTTAATTAAATTTACGTTTTATTATTACTTTAATTTCTTTTCTATTTTCTTTTAAAAAAATTATTTATTTTTATTTTTAATTAAAAAATTAAATTATTGAAAAATCATACTAAATATTCCAATACTTTTGGTAACATTTAGTATAACTCTTCTCACCTAGGGATCAACTAGGAATCACTACTTGTGACTTCCGTAGCATCCCATCATCGGGAATTCATTTAATTGAATTTAAATTTCATAATTTATTTAATTTTCTTTGTTTTCAAAAACTTATTTGTTTTTATTTTTAATAAAAATTTAAATTATTGAAAAATCATACTAAATATTCCAATACTTTTGGCAGCATTTAGTACAACTCTTCTCACCTAGGGATCAGTTAGGAATCACTACTTGTGACTTCCGTAACATCCCATCATTGGATGAATTTAATTAAATTTAATTTAAATTTCCTTTGATTTCCTTTTCCTTTGTTTTTTTTAATTTTATTTTATTATATATATTTTTTTATCCATTTTCCAATCAACAATAATTAATGAAAATACAAGTAAAAGAAAATTTTTCAAAAACTATTATTTTTCAACATGCAATAATAATAATAATAATAATAATAATAATAATAATAATTATAAAAATAACAATAAAAATGATAACAATAATAAAAACACAATAATAATAATAATAATATTTTTAATTTTTTAATTAATTTTTTTAATTTCTAATATTTTAATTTTATTTTTGATTTTCTAATTATTTTTATTTTTTACAAAACAAATAAACACTAAATAAATAAACAAGAAAAGGAAAATTTTTTTTTTACCAAAATAGATTTGGGCTAGGAGCCCAAAGAAAACCCCTCGAAATGGCCCAAAAGGATAGCCCAAACCCAAATGCTGGACTGGGCCGGACACAGGTCACAGGCCGGGTCGGGCGCGCGAGTCGTGGAGCCGGGTTGTCTACTGGCACGCGGATCCTTCTCTGCGGATGGGTCGGGTGCGCGGATCTCGGATCCGGGTCGGGCACAAGCGCGGGTCGGCTAGCCTCAAAACGGTGTGTTTTGCACCTCTATAAAAGGCCCCAATTTTTTTTCCTTCATTTCTACTGATTTTCAACCAAAAAAAAAACTCTCTCAGCCTCCCTCTCTCCTACGATTTTCGGCCGCCGCCGTCGGCCGCCACCTCCGGTGGCCGGATCACAAAAAGCTTCCCACTTTCCGATGCTTCTTCACCCCTCTTCTCGTTCTTGGCCTCCTTTTTCTTCGAAAATGCCCCTAAGCCGCCGGATCTGACAAACCGAAACCCTTCCCCTTTCTTTTTTTTTTTGGGTTGATGATTTCGGATGCTTTTGTGATGATGATGGTTGTTGGTGTGTGTGTGTGTGTGTGTGTGTTTCGGATCTGAGGTGTGGGTTTATAGCGGTCGGAGGTTTTGGGTAAAGATGATGCTGTGTTGGTGGTGAGCTGAGTATGGAGGGATCAGGCTTGTATTTTTTGGGTTTGGAGGGTCACGGTGGTGGTTGGATGATGGTGAGTGGTTGTTGGTGAGGGCTGAGTGAGGGATCTGGTAAGGGTTGAATGGGAGGGGATTAGGGGGCTCGGTTTAGGGTTTTCTGGTGTTGTGTAGTGATGGCGATGATGATAGCTTGGTGATGATGGTGATGATGGTGGTGAGTGATTGGTTGGACGGTGGTGAAGTTGGGGTTGCTGGTTTTGGGGTTTTCCGCAAGTCTCCCAAAAAGAAAAGCCCCCTTAGCTACCGAGGTCTCCGGTTATAGAGGGACTGGGATAGGGGTTTGGTAAAGATGATGGGATGGCCTGCAGAGTAGTTGGTGATGGCAATAGCAGAGGGTGGCCGGTGGTGGCAGTGGCTGATAGACAAGATGATTGACAGATTGGACCAAGAAAAAACAAGAAAGAAATAATAATAATAATAATAATAATAATAATAATAATAATAAAAATAAAAATAAAAATAAAAATAAAAATAAAAATAAATTCAAAATATATATAAAAATAAAAATAATATAATAACAATAATAATAACTATAATAATAATAATAACAAAAAATGGGACAAAATTAGGTGTCAACAGCTGCCCCTCTTTGCTCATTACTGAGAATCAGGAATAGAGCAAAGATAATAGACACTAATTTTGTCTGGTTTATGACCTGATCTCTTCTTCTCTTTTTCTCTTTTTTTTTCTCTTTTTTCATTTTTTTGGAATGTGCTCCTCTTGCAGCAGAGGTGATGAAACTTTAAAATTCCTTTTTTGTCATTTTTTTTCTTCTTCTTTTTTTTTTAAATGTGCTCCTCTTGCAGTAGAGGCGATGAAACTTTAAATATTCTCTTTTTTTTTTTCTGAAAATTGCTCCTCTTGCAGCAGAGGCGATGAAACTTTAAATTTCTTTCTGAAATGTGCTCCTCTTGCAGTAAAGGCAATGAGACTTTAAAATTATTTTCTGAAAATGTGTTCCTCTTGCAGCAGAGGCGATGAAACTTTAAATTCCTTCCTAAAATGTGCTCCTCTTGCAGCAGAGGCAATGAGACTTTAAAATTATTTTCTGAAATGTGCTCCTCTTGCAGCAGAGACATTGAAACTTTAAAAATGAAAGATTTCACATTCAAAGATCTAGGAATTCACATCTAAAAATTTTGTCTCAAGAATTCACATCCGAGTGTTTGTTTAGGGAATTCACATCCAAATTTTGGTTTCGGGAATTCACATCCGAAATTTCATTTCATGGATTCACACCTGAAAGGTGGTTTCGAGGATTCACATCCAAAGATTTGACTTAGGGATTCACACCCAAAAGTTTAATTCAGAGGCTCACATCTGAAATTGGTTTCGAAAATTCACATCCGAACATCCCGGAATTCTCATCTGGATAGTTTATATCGAGAATTTCTCGTCCGATTGTTGGTTTCGAGAATTCACACCCGAAAATTTTGACTTGGGGATTCACACCCAAAAATTTGACTTGGGGACTCATACCCAAACGTCCAGGAATTCTCATCTGGATAGTTTATATCGGGAATTTCTCGTCCGATTGTTGGTTTCGAGAATTCACATCCTAAAATTTTGACTTGGGGATTCACACCCAAAAATTTGACTTGGGGACTCACCCAAACGTCCAGGAATTCTCATATGGATAATTTATATCAGGAATTTCTCGTCCGATTGTTGGTTTCGGGAATTCACATCCGAACATCCAGGAATTCTCATCTGGATAGTTTATATCGGGAATTTCTCGTCCAAAAATCTCATTTATCTTGTTCTAACATTGATGTGTTTAATCTTATCTAGAACTTTGTTTGAAGAGCTTCAATTCAAATTTAAACTTTCAAGAATTCCCCCTTCTCTCTCTCTCTCTCTCTCTCTCTCTCTCTCTCTCTCTCTCTCTCTCTCTTTTCTTTTTCTTTCTTTTTTCTTTTTTCTCTTCTTTTTTCTTCTTTTTTGTTTTCTTTTCTTCTTTTTTTTTCCTTTTTTTCTTTCTTTTTTTTTGAACTTAGACTTAAATCGGAAATTCACTTCCAGTGATTTAAGGATTCTTGTTTAGTAAATTTTTATTTCGGGAATTCATATATGAAAATCTAGGAATTCACTTCTAGAAAATTTTATTTCGGGAATTCACATCCGAAGATCTAGGAATTCACTTCTAGAAAATTTTATTTCGGGAATTCACATCCAAAGGTTCTGTTTCGGGGATTCACATCCGAAGATCTAACATTTCATTTCGGGAATTTGCATCCGAAGGTCTAGATATTTACTTCTAGAAATTTTGTTTCGGGAATTCACATCCGAAAGTTCTAGGAATTCACTTCTAGAAAATTTGTTTCAGGAATTCATATCCGAAAGGTCTAGGGATTTACATCTAGGAAATTTTTGTTTCGGGAATTCGCATCCGAAAATTGGTCTTGGTGATTCAGACCCAAATGTCTAGGAATTCTCATCTAGAGAATTTATATCGGGAATTTCTCATCCGATTGTTGATATCGGGAATTCACATCCGAAAAATTTGACTTAGGGATTCACACCCAAACGTCTAGGAATTCTCATCTGGAGAATTTATATCGGGAATTTCTCGTCCGATTGTTGGTTTCGAGAATTCACATCCGAAAAATTTGACTTAGGGATTCACACCCAAACGTCCAGGAATTCTCATCTGGAGAATTTATATCGGGAATTTCTCGTCCGATTGTTGGTTTCGGGAATTCACATCCGAAAATTTAAAATTTCTCATATTTCAACATTTTCTCTTTTTCTAAAAAATTTTATTTTATCTTAATTTCTTATAGAATTCAAAGTTCATCATCTTAAAATCCAAATTCTTGCTTTAAAATTCTTGAAAATCATGTTTCCCAAAATTTCATTCAACTTAAAATTGAAAACTTTCCTACTCAAGGTTAAAATTTTTTCATTTCTTTCCTAGGTGCATGTGATGAATGCAATGCAAAGGTTGTTAAAAAAAATCATGCAAAAATGATGGTAACAAGGTTCACAAGACCATCCCTTCCATCATCTTACCTTTCCTTCTTAACACTGATTCCACAATCTCAATTGGTTTTCCTTCATTCTTCACCACTTAATCAATTCTGGTATATTCCAATTGCAGACTTCAAGCATTAATATACTTCATCATCGTATCAATTCTCATTTGCCCCCATATCTTCCCAAAAATTTGGTAATGCATGAATTTTTATGAATAGTACTATTCATTTATTTTTCATCAATTCAGTTTCATAACAAATGCAATGTCATCACATTTTCTTGATTTTTTATTGGTATGAAATGGGATAAAAATTAAAGGAGGGGTATTTATGATGAAGGGAATAGGAATAGTTTTGTCAAAGAGCAAGCCAACTTGAGTAAAAGAAAAGGCAACAATTTTCAAAAAGAAAAGGCAACAATTTTCAAACAACAAATATTCAATCAATCTCGATAGAAAATTTGGGATTCTTTCTCTAACAAATCTATTTCCTTGATGTCCTTAATCTTTTTGAGTTAATTGTATTGAGATTAACCCTTACTTGGCAAAATGTTTCCACCATGAAAATTTAAGGTAGAGATCTCCTCTACTTGCCAACTTGATCATCCATCCTTATTTGACTCGAACTGCCCTTTTCGGGTTTTCAATTTGAGTCATTATTTTTCTTTTTCTCTTTTTTTTTTATCATTTTTCCTTTTTCTTCTTTTTTCTTTTTCTTCATTTTTCACTTTTTTATTTTTTCTCATTCATTTTTTTTATTCATCCCCAGCATCCTCATTATGGCCCATTACACAGAATTACAATCTTCCTGCATTTCTTGGCCCAGTGTATGGTCCTCCGACTCAAATCTTCACATTTGATCAAAATAGACTTTTAAGGTACGTAATGTAGGCTAAGGTGAGGGGTTATGAAAGAAAGGACATAAGAGGCCCAAAATTTGTGTTTTAAAGGGTTATAAACCAAAGGATCATTTTTTAATACATGACTCATTTAGGCACTTTGCCCCATTCTTCATCCATTCTTTTCATTCTAATTCCATTTTTTATTTTTCTCCCTTTTTCACAAATAACTTTAAAATGTAAAGGGGTTTTCTTTTATTTGCCCCTTAAATTCTTTCATAGATTTCAAATGAACAAAATTCTTTCTTTTTCTTCCTTCTCTCTTCCCCTCTTTTCTTTTTTTAGATTTTGCCCCCCGGTGTGGAGGGTGATCCTTGGTAGGTTTCTTAAAAAAATAAAACAAACATACTAGGTCAAAGGGGTTAGCAATGAACAATTTTCTTACAGTGAAATGTAGGTGAAAGATAGCCATTCTTCCTTTCAAATGTGAAGACTCTTATCAAAGAATCATTTACTGAGCAAACACTAACTTGTGGAACCATATGTTACAAAATTGCATGTCAACTCCCACCTTCTCTATACAAATCATATTTTCACTGCAATATTCATGCTAAGATTTTGGACAAGATCATCAACACGAATAAAGCTTTGGTAGAGTTCTAATCCCAAATTATTATCAACATCGATATCATATTTATCGTTTAAAGATTTAAAAAAATGGAGGAAACGTGGTGAGGTATATAAAGAAGACAAACCCAAATTTAAATCGAGGAAGAAAGAGAAATGTGATGAAAATGCATATGCTACTTCATTAAGATGATAAAAGATAAATGAAAGTTTATACATGAAAAGCCATTAAGGTTGGGCCATAACTTCGACCAAAAAAACAATTTCACATCATCATAAATGACCCACCAAAAAGATCCTTTTTGTAGTTGTCCCCTGGCATGGTTGGATGATAGGTTGACACTCATGCCTTTATATCGAGATTCAATAAGCCTTTTCTGATCAAACTTTGCACCTTACGCTTAAAAGCAGGGCAATTTTCTATTGAGTGACCCAAGTTCCCATTATGATAGTCACATCGAGCATTAGGGTCGTACCATTCTGGATATGGAGGCTCTAAAGGCTTTAGTGGGATTGGGGTAACAAGCTGATTCTCAACAAGGTATTGGAATATTTCAGTGTAGGACCAAGGGACTAGATCAATGTCGGTCCTTCTTCGTTTGTTTCGAGATCCTCTTTGGTTATTTTGGGTAGGCATGGGTGTTTGGAAACCCATTTGCCAACTAGACTGCGGGATTGGCTGATGGGTATTCAAGCCTGGAGAGGTATTATTTATGATGGGGTAGTGGGTTTAATACATGGGATAAGGATGATATGGAGCAAAGTCTCCCACATGTTGCCCCTCATAATTCATAGCATGAACATCTCCTCCATTCCCCGATGTATCACCTTTTCTTGCATTCATGGCATCATCTCCTACAAGCTTGCCACTCTTGATTGCATTCTCTATTATTTCACCAGAAATTATCATATCTGTAAAATTCTTGGTGGCATTACTGACCATCATTTCATAAAATGGTGCATGGAGTGTATTGACAAACAGGATGGCGGTTTCCTTCTCTGTGAGGGGGGGTTGAACTTGGGCAGCTACATCCCTCCACCTTCGAGCATATTCTTTAAAGCTCTCCTCATGCTTCTTCTTCATGCCTTGTAAGGACAGGCGGTCTGGTGCCAAATCCTCAATGTGCTTGTATTGAGCGATAAATGCCCAAGCCAATTCTTTCCATGAATGGATATGGGCTCGATCTAGTTGGGTGTACCACCTGGCAGCTGATCTGATAAGACTGTCTTGAAAAATATGAACCAATAATTCATCATTTTGAGCATAGGCAGCCATTTTCTGGCAATACATCTTGATATGAGTTGCCGGGCATTTGGTCCCATCATACTTTTCAAAATCTGGAACTTTGAACTTTGGTGGGATAACTACACCCGGTACCAAACAGAGCTCGCTCGCCTCCAAAGAACCATATAAATCCATCCCTTCAATAGCTCGTAACCTCTCTTCAAGGAGATCTAACTTCGTCTGAGGCTTCAAGCTCTCTTTCATTGTTGGTACACCCATCTTCAATTTCTCTTGTTCTTTAGGATCCCCTGAATCATGGACAGAGATCGGGTCTGATGGGTTCCTTCTGAAGTTTGGAAGGTCGTGCCCTACAAATAGCATATGCTGTGAAGTACGGACTTGGGGTGGAATGAGATTTTGTGGATATGAACGTTCACCATCTTGTGCCCACCTTTCTTGAGTAGTTGCTTCCCCTACTGGTTCTTTTCCTCTATTCATTTCAATCATCATCTCCAGCATTGCAGCCAATTGTCCCTTCATCTCTTCTTGCGCCTTTTCTATTTTCTCCATTTGGCTAGCCTGTCCTTCTTCCATGGTCTAAGCTTGTGAGAGTCCTGAATTGCTTTGTAATCTTTGATGGTCGAGAGGCCTTGAACCTTATTACCACAATTTTCTAATTAGAAAAACCTTATCTTATTTCTTTCAAAAAAAAAATTTGGAACAAACAAATTTTTTCTTCTTTTTTCTCGAAAAATGAAAAGTATTGACATATTTACTGAAGTATAACAAGTGTATGATGTGAATTTTACGAAAATCATGTTATTTGTATATGTATGCAAATGATATGTATGACCAAATCTATGAAATGGAACAATTTTCCTTCTTCTTTTCCTTTTTTTCATTTTTATTTCTTTCTTTCCCTTTTTTTGTTGTTATTTTGTTAGTTTGCATAACTTTCTTGATTTTACATGTTGGGTATTTATGCCTTTACTTTAATCAAATCTTAAGGAAGAATAATTTTAACGAAAATAATCAATCAATAGCACATGTATACAATTTTGATAGAAAAAAAAATTGAAAGAATAAACAAATTCAAGGTTGTAAAAGACTTAGTCTAGTTTCTCAAAGACTTATCTACGAAATGTGATGCAACAATGCAAAATGCATACCAAAGTTCAAACTGAAATTTGCCCCTTACTTATCATATTCACTTATTAACTTAAGAGGTTAAGTCCGAAACAAGTAAACGAAGTTGAAAAGTAATCTTAAACCATATCAAAATTGTTTCAAAAACTCTCTCTTCTTTTTGTTTTTTAATTTTTGGTGAGAGGAAACATTATTAACTATGAAATTCTATGTAAAATGTTCAAGATATGACACAATAACAAGACATTGTTGAAAGACATGTTCAAACAAAATGCGATTTATGCAAAATGCAATTACAATGAAGATCAAATTCTATTTTATTTCATCTAACTTCATGATTCTAAAATGCATATGACATGATTATCAATATATGTATACACAATGATGATGAAATGAATTAAAATGATATATGTCCCTAACATGTTTGAGAAAAACGAATATTTGTATTCACAATACCTAGACACTAATCTTATTATTCCTTAATCCAATCATGCAAGAAAGATGGAATTCCTAACTAAACCTGAGCATTCTTCTTCATTTTTCTAGAAATCATTTTTCTCTGATCACCAAACAAAATTTTTTTCTATTTCTATTTTTTTTTTCTAAAAAAAATTCACATCCCCTATTCTATTCTTTTTTTTCAAAAATTGATTTTATTTCATTTTTATTCCAAATCAAATTATTTTTTTTTTGAATCCTTTTCCAATAAATTCAAGGATAATTTTGTTGACATACTTTTTTCTTTTATTATTTAGCCAAGTGTTTTGCAATGAGATAATCAAGAAAAGGAAAGAAAAACATTTTTTAAGCCCCCCCCCCCCCCCCCCTTTTTTTTTGGAGAATTTTTAAACTCTCATTAAAATTCCTACACAATCCAAAAAAAATTTTTTTGTCAACTTATTCTTTGAAAATTCTATACAGGAAAGTCAATTATTCATCTCTCATTTTTGTTTTTTGACTTCAAAAAGAAAGAAAGAAAAATTTCATTCATTCTTTCATTTTATTCTAACTCATTTTTGAAGAGATATTAATTCATTTCCTACTCAAAATCCCTTTCACTTTTATTTTTTTATGCCTTTATTTTAAGAAAATTTTCCAAGAATAATAAAGAATAAAAAATTTTAATTAAAAAACTTAATTGAATTTCTTCTTATTATTTTTTTGTGAAAGAGACATTTTTTTAACAAATTTTTTCATTTTTTATTGTAAAGAGAAAGGTTTATCCACATTTTTTTATTTTATATTTTTCTTTTTAAAGGAAGAAAAGTGAAAGAAATTAAAACCTTTTTTATTTTTATATATAAAAACATCTTGTAATCACAAAACTTCTTTTTTTTCCTCTTGCTTTGGAGAATGTACTTTTATTAGTTCCTATTTTAATGCACCTATTTTCAAAACAAAATTCTCATTTTAAAAAAGGAATGAAGAATTATTTGTATTTTTAAAAGAAAAATTACATATTTGTTTTATTACTTCTATCACACACCTTTATTTTTAAAAAATAAGTGGATTTTTTTGAAAAGATCTTTTATAAAGAAAATATATTTTTTTTCATTTTTATTTCACAAAATTCCCTTTTTTAGAAAAAATCAAAGACTTAAATTATATGCAATTCAAATCAAAATCGATTGTACATTTATTATTGACATGAGAAAATGGGTCGAATTGTGTTCCCTCGTGTCCTAATTTTGGGATAATTTCTACAAAAATTGGACATGGCTCTACCTAAGGCTGGCCTCTTAGGTTCCTTTACATGCTGGGTTGGGATATGAAGATCTAAAGGTTCCCAAATTATACCTCACTGTCATCCACATTGGACTAGTAAGGAACCAATTTGAGTGGGAGTATTTCGCTTGCCATTGCGGAGGTGATTACCTCACGAGAGCATAGGTACTTTACTCCTTCCTGAGGAGGACGAAGCCCGGGTATAGAACTCATGTTATGCAGATGCAAGTGCAAGTGTGTGCATGAGGGAACACGCCAATCATTCATCACACTACGACTCTAATGCTATATGTCCAAACAATTTAATAATAACAATATATACAAATATAAAACATAAAATAAATAACATAGAATGTAAATGCAAACAAAATTATTTTCAAAATCTAAGTGAATTAAGTTTAAATATCAATCAAGGCTATTAAATTAAAACTTTGGATAACACATGATTAATGAATGGCTTGACCCTCAAAAAGCGTCCCCAATGGAGTCGCCAAGCTGTCGTAACGGCTTCGCGCTCGACGATTTTGAAAAACGTTTAAAAACAAAAGGAGTCGCCACCAATCTTTTTTGGCTAGGTGTGATTGGTCACCTAAAAATATTTATCTTTTTAACAAAATCTCAAAATTAATTAAGTTTTATTAAAAAGACAAATTTGGATCTGCGAAAACAAAGTTAGGTTCGGGAGTACGGTTACTCGTGGGGAAGGATTAGCACCCCCACGACGCCCGTTAAAAAAACGGTACCATAGTAATCATGTGTTGTCTTTTGGTTTTAATAAAATGGTTTTAATTTAATATTTAAAATTAATTCTTTTTTATTCCAATATTTTTATTCAAAATCATTTTTTTTATTTGTAACTTTATTTTGGTTTATTATAATAGGTTAAACTTTATTTTTCGAAAGTAAATGTGAACCTTTTTGTATTGAATAATTAAATCGAATACTCCAATACTTTTGGCAGCATTCGAAATAATTTTCCTCACCTAGAGATTTCTTAAGAATCACTATTTGTGACTTCTACAGAATCTCATCCTCGGAAGATTCACGTTTATTTGGAAATTAAATGAATGCATATGATGCAAACAAACAATATATGATGCAAGTGAATTTTTAATTTTTAATTTCATTGTTTATTTGTTTATTTATTTATATTTCTTTGTTTTTTAAAAAAACTTATTCATTTTCCTTTTTCTTAAAAAAAATTTAAATTATTGAAAAATCATACTAAATATTCCAATACTTTTGGCAACAATTAGTATGACTCTTCTCACCTAGGGATCAGCTAGAAATCACTACTTGTGACTTCCGTAACATCCTATCATCGAAAATTTACTAATTTTGAAATTTAAACTTTATTGTTAATTTCTTTTTTCTATTTTTTTAAAAACAAAACTTATTTATTTTTATTTTTAACAAAAAAAATTAAATTATTGAAAAATCATACTAAATATTCCAATACTTTTGGCAACAATTAGTATGACTCTTCTCACCTAGGGATCAATTAAGGAATCACTACTTGTGACTTCCATAACATCCCATCATCGGACATTCATTTAATTAAATTTACATTTTATTATTACTTTAATTTTTTTCTATTTTCTTTTAAAAAAATTATTTATTTTTATTTTTAATTAAAAAATTAAATTATTGAAAAATCATACTAAATATTCCAATACTTTTGGTAACATTTAGTATAACTCTTCTCACCTAGGGATCAACTAGGAATCACTACTTGTGACTTCCGTAGCATCCCATCATCGGGAATTCATTTAATTGAATTTAAATTTCATAATTTATTTAATTTTCTTTGTTTTCAAAAACTTATTTGTTTTTATTTTTAATAAAAATTTAAATTATTGAAAAATCATACTAAATATTCCAATACTTTTGGCAACATTTAGTACAACTCTTCTCACCTAGGGATCAGTTAGGAATCACTACTTGTGACTTCCATAACATCCCATCATTGGATGAATTTAATTAAATTTAATTTAAATTTCCTTTGATTTCCTTTTCCTTTGTTTTTTTTAATTTTATTTTATTATATATATATATATTTATCCATTTTCCAATCAACAATAATTAATGAAAATACAAGTAAAAGAAAATTTTTCAAAAACTATTATTTTTCAACATGCAATAATAATAATAATAATAATAATAATAATAATTATAAAAATAACAATAACAATGATAACAATAATAAAAACACAATAATAATAATAATAATTTGAATTTTTTAATTAATTTTTTTAATTTCTAATTTTTTAATTTTATTTTTAATTTTCTAATTATTTTTATTTTTATTTTTATTTTTTACAAAACAAATAAACACTAAATAAATAAACAAGAAAAGGAAAAAATTTTTTTACCAAAATAGATTTGGGCTAGGAGCCCAAAGAAAACCCCTCCAAATGGCCCAAAAGGACAGCCCAAACCCAAATGCTGGACTAGGCCGGACACAGGTCACAGGCCGGGTCGGGCGCGCGGGTCGTGGAGCCGGGTCGGCTACTGGCACGCGGATCCTTCTCTGCGGACGGGTCGGGTGCACGGATCTCGGATCCTGGTCGGGCACAAGCGCAGGTCGGCTAGCCTCAAAACGGTGCGTTTTGCACCTCTATAAAAGGCCCCAATTTTTTTTATCCTTCATTTCTACCGATTTTCAACCAAAAAAAAAATCTCTCAGCCTCCCTCTCTCCTACGATTTTCGGCCGCCGCCGTCGCCGCCGTCGGCCGCCACCTCCGGTGGCCGGATCACAAAAAGCTTCCCACTTTCCGATGCTTCTTCACCCCCTCTTCTTGTTCTTGGCCTCCTTTTTCTTCGAAAATGCCCCTAAGCCGCCGGATCTGACAAACCGAAACCCTTCCCCTCTTTTTTTTTTGGGTTGATGATTTCGGATGCTTTTGTGATGATGATGGTTGTGTGTGTGTGTGTGTGTGTGTGTGTGTGTGTTTCAGATCTGAGGTGTGGGTTTATGGCAGTCGGAGGTTTTGGGTAAAGATGATGCTGTGTTGGTGGTGAGCTGAGTATGGAGGGATCAGGCTTGTATTTTTTGGGTTTGGAGGATCACGGTGGTGGTTGGATGATGGTGAGTGGTTGCTGGTGAGGGCTGAGTGAGGGATCCGGTAAGGGTTGAATGGGAGGGGATTAGGGGGCTCGGTTTAGGGTTTTCTAGTGTTGTGTAGTGATGGCGATGATGATAGCTTGGTGATGACGGTGATGATGGTGGTGAGTGATTGGTTGGACAGTGGTGAAGTTGGGTTTTGGGGTCTCGGGCGGTGAGGATGGGGTTGCTGGTTTTGGGGTTTTCCAGAAGTCTCCCAAAAAGAAAAGCCCCCTTAGCTACCAGAGGTCTCCGGTTATAGAGGGACTGGGATAGGGGTTTGGTAAAGATGATGGGATGGCCTGCAGAGTAGCTGGTGATGGCAATAGCAGAGGGTGGCCGGTGGTGGCAGTGGCTGATAGACAAGATGATTGACAGATTGGACAAAAAAAAACAAGAAAGAAATAATAATAATAATAATAATAATAATAACAACAACAACAAAAATAAGAATAAAAATAAAAATAAAAATAAATTCAAAATATATATAAAAATAAAAATAAATATAATAACAATAATAATAACTATAATAATAATAACAAAAAATGGGACAAAATTAGGTGTCAACATTAATTATTTTATTTTAGGATTTATATATGATGCATTGACAATATATAGTCTCTACATACTGTCAATGCACAAAAAGGTTGACACCTCATCAATAAATCCATATGAGCAAATTAAAAAAAATATTTATTTGTATTTATTTTTAAAGGCTTGATAAATTTTTAATGTGTTTATTGATGAGATGTCAATACATCATATATAAACTTTTTATTTTATGATAATTTTAACTTCCCATCAAAATACCTTGTTTTCGCAGTTTTATTTTATGATTTGAGACCATGCAAAGAACAAAACTATGACCATAATAATAATAACAACAATAATGATGGATTATTATCCTATTCACCGCCTCCCCAAAATGAGATTAAGATTAAGATATTTGTCCTTTAAAAACACTAAAAATAAATAAATAAATAAAATAAAATACATATCTTAATCTTATTTGCAGAGTAAAAAATTTTTCGACAATGCATAAAATAATAATCCAATAATAATAATAACAGAAGAACCCTCAATTTGGGCATACGGACCGGCCACACGCCTCTCAACTTCCCAAGAAAAACATTTCTTGTGGTCGGGGAACGCAGTGAACATGACATGAGACAATGACGAAATTATAAGCCATGGTTTGTGTACCCTTTGGCCTTTGTGAAAAAAAAATCCTTGTTGCCAGAAACGAATAGATACATCATGTCAGTTTAAGTATAAAATTAATTGGCTTATCTGATCAACATGGTTGATCACAAAACTTTAACGAGTAATAGCACCTCACAATTATTTAAAAATAATAATAAGAAACTCAGTTTAAAATATTCAAAAATTCTATTTACTTGTACATAAAAAAATATAACACGAAAAAAGTACGAAAAAAATATAAAATTAACAAGAATTAAAGTTTTGGTAAAAATTAAAAATTGAATTAGTGCTTGACGTGTCGATTTAATTTTTGTGATATTTTTATATTTTACATTATTTGACACGAAATAAACAAAAGATAGATACACGAATTGTTAGATCTAAGAAAACCCTTCCTTTAAAAATAAAAGCTGCTTTCTAGTAGATTACGTGAATCTATCTATTCATTAACTTAGTCATTTATGAATAATTGAATATATGATATCAATAAATTAAATGTGGATGAATGTTCTCCACGTTTTGTGCCATTTAAATTTAATATATTTAGTCTAGATTCATATATACTATTTAATGTAAATAACGATGAATTAATACCTAATTGCATGAATCTATCAACTAATAAATTTAGCCATTCATGAATCTATAATACTATCCATGAATTCAATTAATTGTTGATGAATGTATTTAGGTTTTAACGTAATTTAATTTTCACATAATCATTAAATAGTATTAAATAGTCACGAATCAAATTCAAATTGTTATATTTCAATTTTATTTTTGTTGTCTGTTTTAATACGTTGTAAAAGTATAAGTTATTGATTTTGAGTCATTAAAAATTAAGTTTTTATTTTAAATTTATGTATAAATGGAATTCTAGTTGAATAAATTTATTGATTTGTTGATAAATTAGATATTATTTTATAAATATTTATTATTAGTTCATACTAAAATATAATGTGAATCGAGGGAAGTTGGATAAAATTTTTTAATACATTTACGAAATATAATTTAAAGAATGATTTTCTAAAAATTAAGAAGATCCTCAAATGCGATTTTTTTAGCATCTATTAAAACGATACCACATCATGATTTTCTAAAAATTAAGTGTTTAATATCAGACAGCCACCAATCCTATGCTAATTGAGTTTTCTTGCAAAGTTTAGAGAAAAATTGGCAAAAATAAGGAGTGATTCGAGTGAGCAACATTTTGCTTAAGCTTTAAAACATTTCAATTCTACCTTAATTTTTTTTTTTCTTTTGGCATAGAAGGAGCTCGAAATTTAGGACAATTAAAAAAACAAAAAAAATTACAAGTGTTAAGATTAAACCTCAATTTTTTAATAATCCACTTTATAAAAAAAAGGTGATGAGTGATTAGTGAACTATTTGAATTAAATCCTTGATCCAATTTTTCTTTAATTTTCAAGCAACATTTGAGCGTTTTGAACTTCAACATTTTTTTTTTATTTTTTCAACTTTCCTGTCTATTTATGAGTTTTTATTATATTTTCTTTTTTGTTTTAGTTAATTATTATTATTTAAATAAAATAACTACGGAATATATAAGTAATAGTTGAGGAAGATTGATTTGGTGTTGGCAACAATTAAGGAAAATTGACATGGAACCTTATACACTAGGTTTGCCTTTTTTAACATTGTTTATTTATATGTAAGAAAATAGCAACATGACATGAAAATTATATTAAAAATATAAAAATAACACAGGTTAAAGTTTTGGTAAGAAATAAAAAATTGATTTGGTGTATGATGTGTAGATATGAATTATGATACGATAATTTTCTTGTTTTAAAGGGTATGACACGAATCAAATACGACACAGATACATTAATAGTTAGATCTAAAAAACGCCTTCTTTTGCCTGCAATTAGGTTACATGAATCTAATTATTCATTAACTTAATTATTTATGAATACATGATATTGTCACGTCCTAGGAGCTTAAGCCCAACAACCGTGCGGCTTTAGGGTGGGAAACTCACGTCCACGTCCACGTCCCTAAGTCAGTCTACTATTGCCCATGATACTCCTACTCACAGAAACGCAGCAAACACGCGCACACAAGGCACAAACGTAGGGGCACACGATGTGGGGAACTGTACACTTGTATTTCACTCACTCAACAATGTACAGGAGCTGTTATAACAGGGAGGCACAGCCAATGGCCTCAACTATCTCGACTAGACACACCCAAGCCGTCCTAAGAGGTTCCCACAAGGGCCTCAACCAGTGGCGGATCTTGACATTCGAATTTGAGGGGGGCAAGTATAAACCAGTCAAGCTATTTGTGAGCTATTTAAGTTCAACATGAGTGGTTTGACTCGATAATTACTCGAATTTGGCTCATTTATTTTGAGCTAAACTTAAGATTGAGTTGCTCGAGAAACTAGTTGAGTTAAATTCGAGTATTTTAATACTCGAATCGAACAACTCGTGAGTTTAATCGAACTTTTTTTAATATATATTTTTAATATTTTGTTATTAAGTTACTATTTTACTCTTATTATATATAATTAAAAAATAACAAAGTGAGCCTATTAAGTTCAGTTCGAGCTTGAGCGGCACAAGTATTTTGTCAAGCCAAACTCGAGCTTAAAAAACCCTTGAATTTTCAAGTCAAACCTAGCTCAAGTTTGATACTAAATCATCTCCACTCAATTACACTTCTAAAGCCAAGTAAAATTTTAAATTACATTAATTTTACTTGAGTTATGTATACTAATTATAAAAAATAACAAGTTCGTAAAATTATAAATCTTATAAATTTATAATCAAAAGTATAATGAAACAAAATACAACAAATAGATTATAATTTCATCTAAAATTGTGAACGATATTTTTTAAAAATTTTCAAAAATTGAATCTGAACTATGTAACAAGTGAATTATATATGGGTAAACTTTCTTGATCATTTCCTTTGAAAATTTAAAATTAAATATATATATATATATAAATAAACTAAATTATATCAAACAAAAAATATATAATATATCTTTAAAACAATAAAATTGAATATGTTTTTCTTACATTTTACAAAGTGATCCCAATCTAATTTTGGTATTGAAAAAAATTGTAAGATTTTTTAAAGAATAATTCTTCATAGGTAATGAAGACAAGTGAATATAATATTATGCTATAAAAAAATAAAAATTTAATTATTCCAATTTTTTATTAAATAAAAATAATTTAAATAGTATCCAACATATACTTACAAGTATATAAAAAGATAAAATGGCATACAAACCTTGTATAAAGAAATATTCAAATGTTTGGAGGGGACAAAACTATTTATTATAAATAAAATATTTATTAATTTACAATTATATTATATATAAATTTTATTTTTCAGAAGTTTGAGGGGGGGGGGGGGGGGGAGGGGGACACCCCCTAAGAGAGGCTTACCATCCGCCTCTGGCCTCAACTTATCGCTCAAGCTCACTCCCTCACCCACATGTAGAGACTCTCCCCTAAGTCTCACTTAACACTCAATGTATCTCTATATCTCCCTCTTTCTGTACAAATGGGGAAGACACCTCTTTATATAGGCAAGCCCTCACACAAGTGTGTCGTAGTGGTTAGGCCAAGTGTGTGGCTGGCAGACTACTTTGGGAACCTTCCCTGAGTGTATGGCAACTGGTGCGCACTGAGCTTTGCTGACATTGTTCTGCCCGAGAATCTGTCTCAGCTGCGCCCTCGAGCTAGCTCGTTCCTTCTGCTTGCCTACCTACATGGTGTGCTCGCCCTCGCCTATGCTTGGAGCCTCGCCCAACTGTCTAGCTCGCCTAGGATTGGCGACTGGGGCTTTGCTCACCCATCTTCTAACCAACATCCACGTCACTCCTACTACTTTTGGGCTGCCTTGGTTTGGGCCTCCAGCCTCTCACCCCCTTGGTTGGGACCTAATTGGGCCTGCTTCCATCTATCAGGCCTTGGGCTTGTGCGCGGGACGTGACATTCTCCCCCACCTGTTCTAGCAACGCCCTCGTTGCTAGGGGAACGTCTGTCCTCTTTTGGCGCACTCCTTCCCTTTCTCTTCGAGCGGGGTCGATGCTTCCTCCTGTTGCTCTGAGCCTTTTGCTGCTCGCTTTCACTGGAGGAGTCGGGCTCTTCTTTTAGACCACTGACCTCGCCCCCTGGCTGAGAGCCGAGCACCCAACTATCAACTCGTATGGCGCCCAGTCTTCGAACCTCCCCCGATTCTTCCACTGACTATAAGACGTCAAGTCAGCAAACCTCCCCCGGTTCTTCATCCTTCGACTGTTCGCCACCCCTGGCGATCGCTACGAGCTTTTCTATAGTCAGGCACTCCCATGCTCTGTGTTATCCACCGCACAAGAAACACTGCATAGGTCTCCTTGGTCTGTCCTCTCTCTGTGAGGACTTCCACTCGGCAAAACGTGGCTTCCCCTCAACACTGCTGTCACGATCTTCCTCGCCATCGCCCTTCCCCTCGGGCTGGGAAGCATCGGACTCAGATACACTTTCACTGTCGGAGTCATCACTCTCCCACAAGCCTTTCCCCTTTGGCTGGGATGACTCTGACCTGCTGAGATCAACTAAGGACTTCGCAGCTGCTATATCTCTTGAAAGCATCTGAACGCCGATCCGCTTCAGTTCCTGTCTCGACCACGGCCTAAGTCCATCAAGAAAGGAAAACAGAGCCTCTTCCTCACCAAGGCTCGATCTCTGCAGCGTTAGTTCTGAAAACTTGCGCACATACTCGCGCACTTCTCCTCGCTGCGTCAACCTTCTCAGCTTGGACCTTGCCTCCTCTGATGCGTACTCGAGATAGAACTACTGCCTAAACTCCCTCTGTAATTCTGCCCAAGTGCTTATGGCAGCACCTCCTCGCCTGGCGTCCTCACACCCATCGCCACCACAGTAAGGCAAAATCAACCAAGTACATAGAGGCAGTGCTCACCTTAGTAGCTTCCTCCACGATGCCAACAACTCGAAAATACTGCTCCAAGCCCAAAAGAAAGTTTTCCACATCCTTGGCCGACCTCGTCCCACTGAACTCCTTCAACTTTGGGACATCTGTCCTGAATTGGGGAGCAAATGCTAGTAGGTGACCTGCCACAGCGCTCTCGCATGCACTGACCTTGCCACGCAGCTGGTCTAGCTTTACCCATAACGCTTAAACCATCGCCTCCAGGGCTGCATTCTTCTGGGCGAGCAGCTCCATCTCGGCGAGCTTCTCACGCACCTCAAGCTTTAGCTCCTTGCCCTCAAAGTGAAAATCGACGAGGCAATTTTCCAACTTATCCTTTACCTCGCCCATCGCCAACTCTACCTTAGCTAGCCTCGCTTCAAGGGCGAACACAGCATCATCTCAAGAGCCATCTCTTTTCCCCTTCCCGACTCGAGTCTCTCATGCCTCTTGTCCTTCGGCATGCTGACCTGCTTCCGAACTCGCCATCTCTACTCAGTTTGGGCTGCACACTCGTCTGCTTTCTTAAGCTAACCTGGTTCGCATCGCATCTCAACCAGTACTAGGACCCGCTGGAACTGTGCAACTCAATCAGGCTGGACTGATCGCTGATCGCCAACACTTGATCGCCCGCTTTGATACTAACTGTCACTTCTTGGGAGCTTAAGCCCAGCAACCGTGCGGCCTTAGGGTGGAAAACTCACGTCTACGTCCTTAAGTCAGCCTACTCACTACAAGAAAATTAACTTTCAGCAACGAAAATTTAGCTACGGAATTTTTTCGTCGCTGAAAAATGGTATTAGCTACAGATTAGTGACGAAATTTATGCTGGCATTAGTGACGGATTAGTGATGAAAATCTGTCGGTATTTAGCGACGGAACATTTTCGTTGCTAATTTCGTCGCTAATTATGGCAGGAGGTACTGTACATAAGCGCCAAATCTTACCGACGTAATTAGCGACAGAAATTTCTGTTGCTAAATCCGACATTAGTCACAATATTTAATGATGAAATTTTTCCGTCGCTAAAAAAGACTGTAAATAGTTTGTAATTTCATATTGGAAATTAGCGACGAAATTTTTCCATCGCTAATTCCATTGTTAAATCTCATTAGCGAGGAAAACTTCCGTCGCTAATTTTTGTACATTTTTTTCCTCAGAGAAATACTTTCATGAAATTAGTGACGGAATTTTTTCCGTCGCTAATTATGTCGCTAATATGCATTCGTCGCTAATTTTTGTGCATATTTTTTAAATTAGCGACTGAATTTTTCCGTCGCTAATTCTGTGGCTAATACGCATTAGCAACGGAAAAAATTTCGTCGCTAATTTTTGTGCATATTTTTTCCCTCTACGTCAAATACTTTCATGAAATTAGCGACGAATTTCGTCGCTAATTTCGTAGCTAATGAGCTTTAGCGACGGAATTAGCGACAGAAAAATTTCGTCGTTAAATTTTGTACATATTTTTTCCCTTTGCGTCAAATACTATCATGAAATTAGCGACGTAATTTTTTCGTCGCTAAAATTTTGTACATATTTTTTCCCTCTGCGTCAAATACTTTCATGAAATTAGCGACGAAATTTTTTCCGTCACTAATTCCTTCGCTAAAGCTAATTAGCGACGGAATTTCATATGATTAGCAACGACAAAAATTCCGTCGCTAAAACCTCGTGAAGTGTGTTAGATCTACTTAAATCCGATGAAAATTCCGTCGCTAATTCCTCGAAATTCGTGATTCCCTTCTTTTTTTCTCTCCTTCCCGCCCGTGAAACTCATTTTTTTCTCCTCTCCTTCTTTTTTTCTCCTCCCTTTCACCTGTGCGCCGTCGGTCCCTTACCCCTCCACTGCCACCGGTCCCTTGCCCTCCACCCGCCGCCGGTCACCCTTCCTCCTCTCCTTGCCCTCGATCCCTCCTACTGTGTAAAAAAGAAAAGAAGCAAAATAGTTCCCCCCACTGCCACTACCCCCATTGGCTTCACCGCTGCCGCCCCAGTCCCCTGCCAGTCTACCAGCCGCCCGCCTGCCGCCGGTCGCCCCTCACCACCGGTCATACAGTGGTATTAAATTTTTTTTATTTTTACATTTAAAATATATGTTTATTTGTTTATATTGTTACTTTGTTTTATTTTTGTATTTATTCTCTTTTTATATATTGTTAGTTTGTTATTTATTTGTTTATATATTATTATTTATTTGTATATATTATTTAGTTATATATATGTTTAATTTGTTGTGTGTATATATTTATTTATTTGTATATATTTATATTTATTTATTTATTTGTGTATATATATACTTTGTTATTGTTTATTTGTTTAATTAGTTACTAATGATTTTAATACTGTTGATATATATATATATATATATATATATATATATATATATATATATATATATATAACACACACACACACACACACATAAATTTAATAGTATATATTTATTTGTATATATAAGAATATTATTAGGAAATTTGTATTTAAATGTTTATATTTATTTTTGTTAGCTTTTAAATATATAAATTTATTTTTTTAATTATAATTTGGTTATAATATTTTTAATTATGAAAATTTATTTTTGTTTTAGTGTATCTAATTATATGATATTAATAGATTGATTGAATTAGTGTTATTAATTTCTTTTGTTCAAAAAGTATTATTAATATTTTTTTTAATGTGAGATATACACATTGTTTTATATATATATATATATATATATATATATATATATATATTCTTTCTTTGAATAAATGTATATATTGTTGTATTAATAGTTTTAATATATTTAGTTATTTGTATTATTTTTAATTTATTTTGTGTATATATTTATTTATTTATTTGTATATATTTATTTGTGTCAGTCAAAGTTAGCTGTCTATATATATTTATTTTTTTGCATATATTTGTATTTATTTATTTGTGTATATATATACTTTGTTGTTATTTATTTGTTTAATTAGTTACTATTGCTTTTAATGTTGTTGATATATATATATATATATATATATATATATATATATATATATATATATACACACACACACACACACACACACACACACACACATTTAATAGTATATATTTATTTTTTTATAATAATATTAGTAGAAAATTTGTATTTAAATATTTAATTTTATTTTTGTTAGATTTTAAATATATTCTCGGTTTCTCAATCAACAGTAAACCAGGATGAGCGAATCGATATTATAGAAGAGAAACTTGATGAAGTTCTCAAATATTTACCGCAAATGCACCAATGGATGGCTGAGATGACTAATGCATGGAAGAGTAGCAAAGGAGGCCCTTCAAATCCCGATGATAGACACACACCGAACCTCGGAGATGGGCCTTCTTCATAAATCTCTGTTTGAATTCAAAGAAATTTAAGTACTTTGTTCTTTCTATGTTTTAAGAATTTCATGGTTGTTGAGAGATGTTATGGATTTTATGAATTTTAACCATGTTTTATGATTATGCATGAATTATATCGATATTTTTATGTTTATGTATTAAGGTCTTTTAAATGTTGTTATAGTCATGAATTTAGGGTTTTAAGCTTAAATTTAAATACATTTCAAAAAACTTTTGGAAACAATTTTGGAATTTAACATTTTGGTAACAAAATGCACAAATAATAGATGATGATGAAAAAATAAATTATTAGTGATGGAATTCAAAGAAATTAGTGAAAAAAAAAATAGCATTAGCGACGGAATTTTCTGTTGCTAATACCATTAGGGACGGAAAATTTCTATTATTAGCAACGGAATATTCCGTCGCTGATAACATTCAGCGACAGAAAAAATTTATTATTAGCGACGAAATATTTTGTCAGCAAAAGTTTTTAGTGATGGAATATTTTAATAAAATTTAAAAATAAAAATAAAATTAGCAACGGAATTAGCGACGGAATTGATAATTTTACCTACGGATTCCTAATGACAGATTTTCATTTTAACGACAAAAAAATTTCCGTCGCTGATAACAAAAAATCCGTCGCTGATAAGAACAAATTAGCGACGGAGTATACTTTCAGCGACGGAATGAGCATCAGCGACATTGATTTTTCTAACGGAAATTTTTCGTCGCTAATCCGTCGCTAAAACGCTTCAGTGACGAAATCAGACTTTTAGCGACGAAAAATTCCGTCGCTAATTCCATCGCTGAAAGTCTCTTTTTTTGTAGTGACTCTTGCCTAGGATACTCCTACTCACAGACATGCAGCAAACACACGCACACAAGGCACAAATGCAGGGGCACACGATGCAGGGAACTTTACACTTGTATTTCACTCACTCAACAATGTACAGGAGTTGTTACAATAAGGAGGCACAGCCAATGGCCTCAACTATCCCGGCTGGACATACCCAAGCCGTCCTAGGAGGTTCTCACAAGGCTTCAACCTATCGCTCAAGCTCACTCCCTCACCCACACGTAGAGACTTTCCCCTAAGCCTTACTCAACACTCAATATATCTCTCTATCTCCCTCTCTCTGTACAAATGGGGAAGACACCTCTTTATATAGGCAAGCCCTCATACAGGTGTGTGGTAGTGGTTAAGCCAAGTGTGTGGCTGGTAGACTGCTTTGGGAACCTTCCCTGAGTGTATGGCAGCTGGCGCGCACTAAGCTTTGCTGACATTGTTCTGCCCCAGAATCTGTCTTAGCTGCATCCTCAAGCTCGCCCGTTCCTTTAGTCGCCTACCTACATGGTGCGCTCGCCCTCGCCTATGCCTGGAGCCTCACCCGACTGTTTGGCTCGCTTGGGCTTGGCAACTGGGGCTTTGCTCGCCCACCTTCTAGCCAACATCCACGTCACTCCTACTATTTTGGGCTGCTTTGGTTTGGGCCTCCAGCCTCTCATCCCCTTGGTTGGGACCTAATTGGGCTTGCTTCCGTCTATCAAGCCTTGGGCTTGTGCACGAGACGTGACAATATCCATAAACTTGATTAAATGTGGATGAATGTTCTTCATGTTTTGTGTCATTTAAATTTAATATATTTAGTATAGATTCATAATATCTACTATTTAATATAAATAACCATGAATTAATTCAATATTGCATGAATCTAGCAACTAATAAATATAGACATTCATGAATCTATAATCATATCCGTAAATTCTATTAGTTGTTGATGAATGTTTTTAGGTTTTAATGTAATTTAATTTTCACATATTTTAATAGTATAAATATTCACCAATCAAATTTAAGTTGTTATAATTCAATTTGAATATTTTTTTAAATGTTTTGATACGGTGTAAAAGTATAGGTTATTGATTTTTAGTCATTAAAAATTAAGTTTTTTATTTTGATTACAAGGGAAATATTAAATAACTGGGGATGAAACTGTTTGGATTTGAACCAAAGACTTATAATATGTCATAACTCATTCTTAGCCACTAGGCCAAGAAATTGTTGGCTAAGTTTTTTATTTTTAGTTAATGCTTAAATGGAATTCTATTTGAATAAATTTATTGATGATATATTAGATATTATCTTATAAGCCCTTTTTATTAGTTCATAATAAAATATAATGTGGATCGAGTAAAGTTGGATAAAATTTTTAATATATTTACAAAAATATAATTTAAAGAAAGAGTTTAAATTTTATTAAGAAGATCCTCAAATGCAATTTTTAAGCATGCCACATCATGATTTTCTAAAAATTAGGTGTTTAATATCATACACCCACCAACCTTATGAGTTTTCTTGCAAAGTTTAGAAAAAAATTGGAAAAGATATGGAGTGATTCGAGTGAACAACATTCTGCTTAAGCTTTAAAACATTTTAATTCTACCTTAACTTTTTTCTTTTGGCATAGAAGGAGCTTGAAATTTAGGTCAATTAAAAAAAAATTACCGGTGTTGAGATTAAATCTAAGTTTTCTGATAATCCACATCATATATATGTGATAACAGCTTATACAAAGATTTTCATTGAAGGAACGAAATTAACATCATCAAATTTCAGTTTTTCAATAATTCACTTCTTAGAAAAAAAAAGTAAGTGAACTATTTGAAATAAACCCTCGATCAAATTTTCCTTAAATTTTCAAGCAACATTTGAGTGTTCAGCTTCACCATTTTTTTAGTTTTCCTGTCAATTTATGAGTTTTAATTTATTATATTTTCTTTTTTTAATTAATTATTATTTTTTAAATAAAATAACTACGTATAATATAGTTAATAGTTAAGCAAGATTGATTTGGTGTTGGTAATTATACAAGAATTATTCTCTCATACATTTTTGATGAAATCTTTTAATTTCACAAGTAAAATTAATAAGATGACACATTTTATAGAGAATATTAAAAAAAACTAATTAAAAACTGAGATATACACAAGATTTTAATATCATTTGTGAAATTAAAAAATTTTACTGACATTGTATAGAATATTAATCGATTGTATAATATTAATCACATTTAAAAAAAATAATGATGTAGCATAATCTAGTGGATGCCTAAAAAATTGTTTTTAATATCATTCTAATATAATTTAATTTTTTAATAAAATATTTATAATATCAATGATCAAAATTAAGAAAAATTATTACTAAAGTCAAACTCAAAATTTATTTAGTAGATCCAAAAAGCATTAAAAATAGGAAACACGATCTTCTATAAAATAAGGTGTCGAATTCGAATCTGAATTTTAAAAAAAAAAAATTGTACTTAAAGGCTGAAGCGGATGTTGCAATGGGTGCAGCCAGTTCTTTGTATTGGGTAGGCATTGCTATATCTTTATGTGAGGATGAAATGATGTTACAAACTGTGCTGTGCATATAAATTTATTGAACGACAAGGCAAGACAAATCAGTAACGGTTTGTTTCTGCTGCTTGATAAAGCTTGTCCTTCCCGAACATGAGACAATAGATTTTGCGTCCATGCCTTGACGGCAAAAGGATGGAATTGGATAGATATTTTTTTGATTGTGGATGAAGATTTGGAGAGGCAGCTTTAAATAAAGTTGATAATATATATAGATAATTATTTTATATATTATCGGTAAAATATTTTTATTTTATAAACAATATTAAAATTATGATACATGTTTTATTTTATTTATTTTTTTAATGTTTTTATAAGATACATTATATATGTTATGATTTTAATATCGTTTATGGAATAAAAATATTTTATTGACAATATATGAAATAATTATTTTATATATTTCGTATGTATTTATATAATATAGCTTCTTTAATATATATGAAATGCAGAAATTACTACTTCATAATTTATGCAAAATATTTAACACAAAATATACTAATTTTTTTTTTCAAATTTATATGTAGATTTTGTTAAAATTCTAGTTCTTTCATTTCCGTGTCATCTATTCTTTTTTCTTTTCTGCGTTTTATTCTAAAATTATCAAATCAAAGGTTCAAAAGTAACCCAGAGACTTTGGCAGCCATCGTTTTGGAACTGCAGTTTGCTAAACCCGAGGCTAAGGTAGCTTCGTGGACTTTCGAGATACAGGTAGGCTAACCCTTGTTTTCTTTGTGGGAATCCTAAACAATTTGGCTTTTGCATGTGCGACTATGCAAGCAACTTGCTTGAATTGAAGTTGGATGAAAAAATAATTGGATATATCATATGTGGTCTGTTCACTAATTTGTTGTCCTTCAATTGATGACTGATTTTGTTTTATTTTTCTCTGACTCATGATTTTTTTCATAAGAGAATTTCTCCAGAATAATCTACAATGTCTGTAACAAATAAAAAAATAATGAGAGAAAAGAAATGAAAGATAGAAAAGTAAAAAAAAAAACATTTTCCCCACAAAATCAATCATCTTCACAATCAAATTGCCAACTTGGCAAAAACTTTTTGCCTAAGAAGAAGAACAATAGGAAGCATCCTCAAGGACGAAAAAATTTCCTGTCACGATATGTTTGTATGAGAGATTTTAATAATAAAATTCATTTCAATTAAATACTTAAAAGATTAAAACATAATTTTATTGTTTGGTAAAAAATTTGAAAAATTTTAAAATTTAAAAAAAATTCAAGAATGAATTTAATATGCTCTTACACATTTTTAAAATCCCTCTGAATCTTCCCTTATAACTGTAGATTTTACAACTGTTTTAAATATCTTGTTAATCTAAAAAAATATTTATTGGCAAGCCGGGAATTGGGAACCCACAGACCACAAGTTTGCAGATTTTTAAGACCTTCCAAAATAAGCACCCATTGGCCATTGGTTTTGGAGCTGATTGCCAAAACCAAATCCAAGGAAACGAAACTCAACGGGTCATCCTTCTAGAACCACCTCACTCTGCAACTCTGCTTCACTTCTCTATAATTTGAAATTTTTTTTAAAGATTGTAAAATGTACTTTTTAAAGCACAATTTTATTTTTAAAATTAATCATACTGAAATTTTTTTTAAAAAATTATCTCCTCACCATATGAATTACTTATACTTATCATATTTTTTTAACATCTTTCCCATTCAAGCAGAATTTTATTTTTATTATTATTATTATTAAAAAGAAAAGTTTATTAATTTAAATGTATATTTGGCCTACCTTATAAAAAAGTTTATCTATTGTAAAAGTAGAAGTCAGGTGTTTAGCTAAATTTTTTAGCTTATGTGGGAAGTAAATTTTAGTTTTTTGATAAAATTATATTAAAATATTGTACACCGTCAGTGCATTATATATAAACCCATTTTAATAACATGTATTCAATGAAAAAACTCTACATTTTCACTTTACTCTTCAAAGAATTCACAAAATTATAAAAAGGATTATATGATTTTATGCAAATTTATTTATTTTGTGTAATTTTATATTTATTTAATTTTTTAATTTATATTAGCAAAGTTTTTTTGTTTTATTTATTTGTTTCACTTAAAAACTTGTGATTTAATTTAATAAAGTTTATTATTTTATTTTTTACATTCATTAAAAATATACAAAAATTTCATTAAATAATTTTCAATATTATGCAACACTTTTACATTAAGTGTATCAAACACTAATTTAATTTTTTTTAATAATCCTTTTAAAAAATCTCAACTCACTCAATACTTTTTATAAAAATTTCAGCTAGATCAAACAAACACGGATAGGTTACAAACATTGATCATCACCCATCACGGACTTACTCAACTTCCCGATTTTAATTTATTTAATGCTTTGTGCACAACATGGGTTCATCTAAAGTTTTTGTTTAGCTAGTAGTTTACTTGCTTCGGCCTTGAGGATTGTGGTTGGGTCAGATATGGAGGTTTTGCTTGGGAATTTTGGGCTGTCATTATGTGTTGCTTGCTTCTGAGTTTTTTTGAGATGGTAATTGGATGGGCTCCGTCTCACTTCGGATTATATATAATTAGTGAATGCGGATCGCTGCTAGCTAGCATGCAAATGCACGATAGTGGAATGAAAATTTGAGATCTGAAGCTAACCACTAGAGCTAATCTATACTCAGACAAGATTGACATACTCAACTCATACGGCCCCTTGATTTCCTGACGTTCAGCTTCTTTCTGTCAATGACATTGGAAGCATATCAAGGTTGAAAAATAATATATACAGAGATGTTTCGCGTGGTTTTTTTATGAAGGGTGAAAAGTAAAAATGCATAAACATATACATGCAAGTGTCTACTTGCGGTCCGCTTCTTCCAATTCTCTTAACCCTCCAACCTTCTGCTCAATCTCCTCAATCAGCTCCTCACGCCACAACTCTGCCCTTGCAGATTCTTCAATGTCCTCTTGCTGCATTCCATAACCTCAGTCAACAACAAATTAATAATCCATGCACTGCAACTACTAAATTCAAAGTGAACTAAAAAGCTAACAATTTTGATATTTCAATGTCTTTTGGAAATTAAGGAATAACTAAGGACTACATCATACTCACATTTAGTACATAATTGAATCTTTGAATTTATATAATGTTGAGCACAGCAATGAAATTAAGTGAGAATACCTTCTCATAAACCCAATGTCCAGTACCATCTCCTCCATCTTTCCTGTATGCTTCGGAATCATAGTATGGATCCTACACCATGCTCTTATAAATTAGATTTGGTTTAAAGTAAGAATGCAAAAGCAGGCGCCAATATAGTTAACATGCTTACTTTGGTGGAACCAAAAAACAAACATCCCCAGCAAGTGAACATGATGTAGAAAGCATCTACACAGCATGGCCAGAAGCAATACTTCAGTTATATATACATTCAAATTGAAATGACTGAATCAAATCATTAATTGAAAGCAACACTTACAAACTTTTTTAATGGCTTCGTCACTCAGATGCCAAATAGATTTGTTGGTTATAAATTCTCTTTGGGCATCAAGTTGTTGAACATTATGAACTAAAACTGCCATTAGAGGCCAATCTGGGAAAGCATTCACCTTAACCAAAGCTCCCCTTCTACTCTTTCTGCCTTCAGTCTATATTATATATAACAAAATTCAAGATGGTAATGCTGTAAAATTTGGACAAATCAATCACTGCATAAATAACTCTTCCCTTTCTTTTGTTAATAAGAATAAGCTAGAGGAAATAGAGAGAAATTTATGAATATGGCATAACTAGAGTCCATACAGTTATCACTTACCTGGTGCCACCCATTATTGAAAAGCCTAGAAGTGCTTGAACTTTGCCTAAGCTGGAAAGGCAAAGAAAATAACCGTATGGTTTTTAATATTTATAACAAAAACTATAAAGAGCTTGCGAAGTGATGGTGAGAGGCATTAGTATTACCAATCTTGAAGATGGGTAGTTGCCCAATTTGCTAGCATGGAGGCTGTAGATGCATGGTTTTGTGATGGCGAAGCTCATGATTGCTTCAGCCATTGTTTTGAATGTAGTAGTTGTTTTGCTAGGATTTTGGTTTTTTTTCTGCCAATTTGTTTCATGCAGAGGAAAGCGGATAAGGCAAGCATTTGTATCCACTCTTATTTACTTCGGTATTGTTAAATGTAATACTCTTCAGCTCTTAAACAACTGGCCCATTAGCTCAGTTGGTTAGAGCGTCGTGCTAATAACGCGAAGGTCGCAGGTTCGAAACCTGCATGGGCCAAAAAAAACTTTTTTGTTTTTTATTTGAATGGGCCTCCTCAAGTAATAAATAGTAGTTTTTACAAGAATGGGCCTGGTCCGTCAAAGGTGAAATAGATTGGACTGTCAAGTTTTAACTTCAAATTAAATTTGTTTCAAAATTAACTTTTATTTTATTTAAAAATATAATGTATACATAAGCGTTTATATAATCACACATACACATACATATAATAATATTTTTAATTTTATAAAAATTATTTATTTTTAATAATCTACTCATGATAACACAACTAAAGAGTTAAAATCGACACATTCAGCAAATCATAAAAAAGTAAAAATGGCCCAAAACCATATGAGAAATAAGTAAAAAGCCTGAAACATTTCAAAATATAAAATGAAGAGTTACTGCCCTTAGAACAGTACAATAAGGAAGAGCAATGGGATCGATTAGATTTAAAATTTTGAAAATTGAAATAACCGTTTTTAATTTAAATAATAAATCAATTCCAATTGAATTAAAATGATAACTTGAAAAAAATTAAAATTGATTAAAGTTGATCGATTTTATTGATTTAATAAGTTTTAACTATTCAAAAAATATATATATAATATATTATTACATAAAAAATATTTTATATTTATATTATATTATTGAATAAAAACTTAAAATGCTAAATGGATAAAATTTAATAGAGTTTTTTAATATTTTAATAAAAGAAATTCACTGAAAAAAGTAATTTTTATCATGACTTTTTTTTTTGGTATACTTGTTATGATGAGCTCTATTGAGCTGAATTGAAATGATTTCATACTAAGCTTGACCTCAATTAGACTAAAAAATTCGAAACTCGAATCTCGACTTGAGTTTAATCGAATTTGATTTTTGAACTTGAGCTCAACTCGATAAAATATTAGAGTTACTTGAATTTGACTTGATAGACTCGAATTTGACTTAATAAGCTCGATTTGTCAATTTTTAATTATATATTATAAGCGTAAAAAGATAAATTAATAATAAAATATTAAATATATATTAAAAAATTCGATAAAGCTTGTGAACTTCTTGAGCCGCGTATTAAAACACTCGAACTTGACTCATCTCATTATTCGAGTAGCTCGAGTTCGATTTGAAATAAATAAATCAAATTCGAATAATCACTAATTTATGTTAGAATAGCTCACGAATAATTTGGCAAATTTACACTCACAAGGGTGAGAGAGCATCTAGTGTTGTTAGTCAATGACTTTATTTGACAAAATGACCCGCCGAGTCTTTGGAAAAAGTCGGTAATTTGGAATCTTTAGAGTGGGAAACAACTTCCTTTTTCCGTAATAAAATTGGTACCAAAAAAAAAAGTTAAATGGTTCCAATTAAGCTCATTTTTATATAACATATCATCATCCACACACACCACCCCCCCCCCCCCCCCCCCCCCCCCCCCAATGTTTTTCTTTCATATTAGAAAAAAAATGTCAAAAGAAAATTTAATAGATTTATATTTAATGTATCAATAGTATATAAATCTTATATATTGTCGGTTATTTATGTCATGTTATATCATTTCATTAATTTATAATTTTAAAGTATTTATATTTGATGCACGTTTAGTTTATAAATTTCATACATTGTTATTGAATCATGTCATTTAATCAATTAGTGATTTTCTAATAAAAAAATAGTGATTTTAATAATATTTTTTTAAAAAAATTTTTATTTTAAAATTTATGAATTAATAAGATAACATGCTATAATTCACTCAGTGTGTAGGATTTATACAAAATATAAATCCAATTTGAAAAAAATAAAAAATATTTTTAAATTTACTAACTACTAATTAGTGAAATGTCATTGTAGACGCCTTATTTTGTCCGGGGTCTTGATTTGTATAAATAATTAATTGGGTTGAATGACATTGTATTTTAATTTAACAATTTAGAATTAGGCTAGAATTAAATTAGAATTTTTAGATTTAGAATTAGCATTAATTTAAAAATTAAAATTAAAATAAGATTTAGGAATAATAAAAAAAAGAGAAAAAATAAAAAGAAATAAAAATAAAAATAATTTTAGGATAGGATAATTAGATTTTTTAGGATAATTATTTGGATTAATATTAAATTTGATAGAGTTAGATTAGGATTAATATAAGAAATAGATAAAATGTTAAAAATAGGAGATAATTAATAGAATAGGTAGAGTTGTATTAGGACTCAAATAAATTTTTTATTATAAAAAGGGGACTCTGGGGGAAATCAAGCACTCAACCCGATCACCATCGTTGCTGTTCTGTCAGCTCATTTTTCTGCCTGCCTCTCGCACCACCGTTGCAAGCCCAGTCACCGCACAGCTACTGTAGGTTGCCGACCCATCACGTGGATGTTTGCATGCCTTCGTTTTTGTTGCTCTTGATGATTGTTGCAAGAAAATAGGAAAGCTTTGTGAAAATGCTTGAGGCACGCCACTTTGGAAATATTAAAGAAGAGCTATAGCAAGAGAACACGTGGAAAAGGGGAATATAAAGGAAAAGAAAAAAAAGCCAACAAGAGGTGAGGTTATTGCCCAGGTAAGTATTTTTGTTTTGTTATATTAATTGGTCAATAATTTAATAGGAGGGTTAGATAGTTAATTAATATTAGATTAATAATTTGTATATTAAAATACTAATGTTGCATGATTTAATTACTTTGATAACATTTGATTAATACATATTGAATAAACAATTTGAAGGTTGATATGATTTGTTTAGTTTAATTCGTATGATATATTTTATATTTTGTATGTTTAGTATGATAGATGTTAAATAAATAAAATAGTATAAAAATAAAATAAATTAAAGGAAAAAATGCAAATAAGAATAAAATAGAATAAAGATTGAATAAGGAGATAATAAAATTATATTAAGAATATGAATGCAAATTATTCAATGATGAAATTCCAAGAAAGTCGAATGGTACTCCTTGGAAATTTCTAGGTGAGGAGTTTGCTCTAGACTGAACCAGATTGATGGAAGGTTTAGAGTAAATTTTCAATACAATAATATGTGTTTATAGAAATAAATAAAATATAATAATAAAGACAATTAAAATAAAAATAGAAATAGGATATGGAAATAATTTGAATTAAAATATAAAATAGTAAATACGATTAAGACAATAAAAAATAGAAAATTAGTAAAGAATTGGGCATAGAGCCAAAATTAGGGTTGTCATAATGTATTTAAATGATCCGACGACGGAGCCTCTTCGAGCAAGTCAATTGGTACTACTTGAATACTCCTGAGGTGAGGGGATTTACTTATTGTCTTAACCAGATTGATGGAAGGATTTTAAGTAAATTTTCAATATTTTAAGCATGTCGAAATTAATCCAAATTAAAGTAAATTTAGAATGACCTATTGGGTATAGAGTCAATATTAGGATTTTCATAATGTATTTAAATGATCCGACGATGGAGCCTCTTCGAGCAAGTCAATTGGTACTACTTGAATACTCCTGAGGTGAGGGGATTTACTTATTGTCTGAACCAGATTGATGGAAGGATTTTAAGTAAATTTTCAATATATTAAGCATATCGAAATTAACTCAAAATAAAGTAAATTTAGAATGACCTAAAGTAGTTGGTACCATTTTAGGATGGGCGTTATGGGGGTGCTAATCCTTCCTCACACGTAACCGTACTCCCGAACCCTAGATTCTTTGAACGTAGACCAAGCCTTATCTTTAGACAAGAATAGGTGACCAATCACACCTTAGGTTTGAATGGTTGGTGGCGACTCCTAGAATTTTAAAGTTTAGCGGTTAGGTTCACGGACCTAGACGTTATGACAGTTTGGCGGCTACACTGGGGACATTAGAGAGTCAGGCCAACATATATTTTAGGTCATTAGAAATTTGCTTAGAAATAATGTTGATTTCATAATGCTTAATAATCATTTCATATGCACACACTTCACATGCATACATGCATAAGCCCTCAACCCGGGCTCTATCCTTGTTAGGAGGGAGAAAAGTACCTACGCCTTCGTGAGGTGGTAACTTCCGCATGGGCTGGCGAAAAACTCCCACTCAAATTGAACCTTAATGACGAGATTATTTTAACAAATTATTTAATGAAGAATGGAAAAGCTTTGGATAAACTCCCACTCAAATTGAACCATTACAGGTGGCGAGATTATTTTAACAAATTATTTAATGACGGACAAAATAAAGTTTTGGATAATATTTCGGTGCCTCTTAAGGATTTAAATCGGTGTTTTATGCGTAGAATCCAAGAGACAGAGGTAAAAGAGGCACTAAAGATAATGAAGAATGGAAAAGCTGTTGGACCTGATGACATCCCAATTGAAGTTTGGAAATGCCTTGGAGATGTAGGAGTTAGGTGGTTGACAAATCTATTTAATAAGATTTGGCACACTAACAAAATGCCAGAGGAATGGAGGAAGAGTGTCTTAGTACCTTTATATAAGAACAAGGGAGATATTCAAAGTTGCGCCAACTACCGAGGCATAAAATTGATGAGTCACACGATGAAACTATGGGAGAGAGTGATAGAACGGAGATTAAGAAAGAATGTAGAGATATCGGAGAATCAATTTGGTTTTATGCCAGGTCGATTAACTATGGAGGCAATATATTTGCTTAGACAACTTATGGAGCGCTTTCGAGTAATGGGTAAAGATCTTCATATGGTCTTTATAGATTTGGAGAAAGCATACGATAAAGTGCCTAGGGAGGTACTCTGGTGGTCCTTAATGAAGAAAAGAGTTCCTTTGAAATATATTAAACTAATTAAGGACATGTATAGAGGCGCAAGGACACATGTGAGGATAGGTGGGGGGCAAACAAGTGAGTTTCCTATCACGGTGGGATTACACCAAGGGTCAGCGTTGAGTCCATTCTTGTTTGCGGTAGTTATGGACGAACTGACAAAATCCATCCAGGATAAGGTGCCTTGGTGTATGATGTTTGCAGATGATATTGTCCTATGTGCAGAAACTATAGCGGAGATCAATACAAAGTTGGAATTATGGAGACAAACGTTAGAATCAAAAGGATTTAAACTAAGCAGAGTGAAGACTGAATACATGAAGTGTAAATTCAGTTCTAACCGACTGGAAGAGCATGATGTAGTGAAGTTAGATGGGGTGGCGATACCTAAGCGGGATCATTTTCGATACTTGGGATCAATAATACAGATGGATGGAGAGATTGATGGTGATGTGACCTATAGGATCCAAGCTGGATGGAGTAAGTGGAGAAGTGCTACAGGTGTGTTGTGCGATAAAGGAATTCCTACATGGTTGAAAGACAAGTTTTATAGGACAGTTGTTAGACCAACATTGTTATATGGTAGTGAATGTTGGGCGACTAAGAGGCTACATACACAAAAGATGAGTGTAACAGAAATGAGAATGTTACGGTGGATATGTGGATACACAAGAAAGGATAGAATGAGAAATGATCATATTCGTAAGATGATTGGAGTGGTACCTATCGAAGACAAAATGTGTGAAAATCGTTTACGTTGGTTTGGACATGTAAGACGTAGACCTGTAGATGCTCCAGTTAGGAGAATAGAGGCTATGGATGTTGAGAGAAGGGTTAAGACTAGAGGAAGACCGAAAAAGACTTGGAAGGAAGTAGTTTGGAAAGACATGGAGGTTTTAGAATTAGATGAGTAAATGGCCTTGAATAGGAATCTATGGAGGCAGAGAATACATATGGACGATCTAACATGATTATAGATATTGGTTCATTAGCCTACCTTAATCTATTGGGATAAAGGCTCTGATGATGATATGATGATATTATGCTCCTAAAGCTTACATCTAAAAAGTAACTTAAGCTTTTGATTGATTAATTGGTTAATTTAATTTTTTTCCTTTTTTATTTTTCACTATTTTATCTTCTTTCTTCTTCTTTTTTTCACCCTTTTTTCTTTATTTCTTTCTTACTCTTTCTCTTTTTTATTTATTTGAAAAAAGAAAAATATAGTTTAGATAAATAATAATTTTTGAAAATTAATTTTTTTCAATTTTTTTAAAAATAATTGATGCTTAAAACCATTTAAAAAAACTCTTAAATATAAAAATTATTATGAATTATATTTTTTTTAATTCATAAAACTTGAACTTTTAAATTTAGCTAGTTTTTCTTTCTTATTTTCAAATTTTATTTTTATTTTGTCTGTTCTCTTTTTATTTATTAGATTTTTTCTTTTTTCCCCTCTTAATGGCAATAAAAGAAAAGGAAAGGAAAAAATAAAAATAAAAATAAAAAGATAAGATTTTTTATTAAAAAAAGGTTTTTTTTAACAATCATCTTATATGAAAATTCCATTTTTCTAAAATAAATATATTTAACTTCAAATCATAAATATTATTAAATTTAAGCCATAAAACACTACAAACAAAGCAACTTTTAAGGGCACTTTATTTTCTGCAGTTTTAACAACCGCTGACAATTCATTTTTTTAAAATGAATTTCCTGGCTTAAACCACAAGCGCCATTAGTAACTCTGCTTTTAACGACCCAACCATTTTACTCTTCTCCCTTTACTTTTCTCATTAAGCAATCTGAATATTCCCTTTACTTTTCTCTTGTTAAGAATTCTTTTTTTCTTCTCTCAAATCAAATTTCCCCAAATTTGGAAACCAAACCCTAGCTTTTCCTCTCAACTCTCACATTCTTCTCTTCTTTCCATCGATCATCTCATTTCAACTCTCACATTCAGAGCATCACCAAGCCGGCGAATTGAAGATTGGCTCATAGAGGTGGAGTGAGAAGAATCGTGGAGTGAAAAGAATCGATCTCACTCTTGTCCAAAACCAATGACATCGCCATCTCTGCTCACTCTTGTTCAACTGTAATGGACTGATCCTTTGTCAATCTCACTCTATAATTTCCTTTCCACTCAAATATTGACTCAAGATGAACTCATCATACAGTAGGCGTGTATGACTTAGGAGCGAAATATGTGAAATGACTCAGGTACTCACTTTCATCCATTCTCTATTTATTAATTTTTCTCTCAAAATTAAGCAATCCTTCTCAGCCCTCATGTTTTATTATTGCTTCTCTTTGCTATTTGCAAACTTAAGATGTGCATTGTGTTGTTGTCAAAGAGATGCAGTATTTTTTTAAAATTTTTTATACCGATTTTATAATTTATTATTTCTCTCTTTAAGTTCTTAATAGCTAATTAAAAGGTATTTAACATCATTCTTAACAGATACACTATGTAGTATATTCTTCTCTTGGTCTCCCATTAAATTGCCTACAAGGCTCCAACAAATCAAATGTAGGTATCTTCTACCACTGCATTATTATTATTATTATTATTATTATTATTATTATTATTATTATTGTCGTAACGGCTTCGCGCTCTACGATTTTGAAAAAATTTAAAAACAAAGGGAATCGCCACCAATCTTTTTTGTCTAGGTGTGATTGGTCACCTAAAATATTTATCTTTTTAACAAAATCTCAAAACTAATTAAGTTTTATTAAAAAGACAATTTTGGTCTGCGAAAACAAAAATCGGGTCCGGGAGTACGGTTACGCGTGGGGAAGGATTAGCACCCCCACGACGCCCGTTAAAAAACGGTACCATAATAATCATGTGTTATCCTTTAGTTTCAATAAAATGGTTTTAAATTAATATTTAAAAATAATTCATATTTTATTGCAATTAATTTTATTCTTTTTATTCAAAGTCATTATTTATTTGTAGAAAAAAATCATTTTGTTTTATTTTAAAAAGTTAGATTTTATTTTTCAAAAGTGAATGTGAACCTTTTTATATTGAAGAATTAAATAAAATATCCCAATACTCTGGTAACATTTGAAATAATTTTACTCACCTAGAGATTTCTTAAGAATCACTACTTGTGAGTTCTAAGGAATCTCATCATCGGAAGACTCACACTCGCTTCGAAAATTATTATGGATGCAAATGATGCAAACAGATAATGAATAATACAAATGAAATTTTTTTTAATTATTATTCTTTATTATTATTTTTTTTATTTTAAATAAAAATTTTTATTATTGAAAAATTGCACTAAGTATCCCAATACTCTGGTAACATTTAGTGAACTTCTCTCACCTAAGGATCAATCAAGAAATCATTACTTGTGAGTTTCATGACATCCCATCATCAGAAGAATTTCATTTATTTTAAAATTTAATTTTTATTATTAATTTCCTTTTTTGATTTTCTTTTAAAAATTATTTATTTTTTATTTTTAAATAAAATTTAAATTATTGAAAAATCATACTAAATATCCCAATACTCTGGTAACATTTAGTACGACTCTTCTCACTTAAGGATCAGTTAAGAAATCACTACTTGTGAGTTTCATAACATCCCATCATCGGACGAATTCCATTCATTTTAAAATTATTATTAATTTTCTTTGTTTTTTTATTTTCCTTTAAAAATTTATCTGTTTTTATTTTTAATAAAATAAATTAAATTATTGAAAAATCATACTAAATATCCCAATACTCTGGTAACATTTAGTAGGACTCTTCTCACCTAGGGATCAGTCAAGAAATCACTACTTTTGAGTTTCATGACATCCCATCATCAGGCTTTGTCTATTTAATTAAATTTAAAATTTATTATTATTTCCTTTTTCTATTTTCTTTTAAAAAACTTATTTATTTTTATTTTTTTAATAAAAATTTAAATTATTGAAAAATCATACTAAATATCCCAATACTCTGGTAACATTTAGTACGACTCTTCTCACCTAGGGATCAGTTAAGAAATCACTACTTGTGAGTTTCATGACATCCCATCATCGGAAGAATTTCATTTATTTTAAAATTTATTATTATTTTTTCTTCTTTTTTATTTAAAAAAATATTTATTTTCATTCTTAATAAAATTTAAATTATTGAAAAATCATACTAAATATCCCAATACTCTGGTAACATTTAGTACGACTCTTCTCACCTAGGGATCAGTCAAGAAATCACTACTTGTGAGTTTCATGACATCCCATCATCGGACGTTTAAATTAAGTTTTAACATTGTTAAATAATATAATAAATGAAAAATATATATAGTTTTCATATTTCCTTTATTTATATTTGTTAAAAAAATATATATTTATATAACATATCTACTAACCATGTGTCTTTCAAAATTTACTATTCAACCTATATATAATCCACATATTTTCCTAAGATAATAACAATAATAATAATAATAATAATAATAATAATAATAATAATAATAATAATAATAAAACAAATAAAAGGGCTGAAAAAGATTATACCCAAAGTGAAGCCAGCCCAAGTTGCAAAGAAATGGGTTTGCTGTTGGGCTTAGTAAATGGTAGCCCAAAATAGGAAGGCCCGCAAAGTCCAGCTACCCAGCTAGCCACGAATCGAGTTGCGGAGCGTCGGGTCGGGTCAACGGGTGAGGCGCGACACGCGGGTCGCGGGAAGAAGTGGAGCCGGGTCGGGTCAGGCGACACGCGAATCTTCCGCCTCGCGGGTCAGGCGCGGGGACTTGGGTCGAATCCGGGTCCACGCGCGAATCCTGCGGCAATTCTTCTTCTCTTTTTTTTTTTCACACTATAAAAGCCCTCTTTTTTTCATCTCTTCATTTCTTCCTTTTTCTAAAAAAAAATTTCCTCAGAGCTCTCAAAGCTCCCCCGGCCAGGCGATTTCTGGCGCTGCCGGACCGCCGTCTGCCGCCATCGGCCGCCGTTCGCCGGCGACGGAAACCAAAAAGGTCTCCCCTTTCCTAAGCCTTTTTACCTCCTCTACCCAAATCTAGCCTCTATTTTGCGAAAAACCCTTCCTAACCCCATGAATCTGACCAAAACTGAAACCTCCTCCACCTTTTTTTTTATTTTTGTTTCCCTCTTCTTTTGTGATTGATGGTTTTTGGTTGTGGCTGTGGTTCTTTGTTGTTGTTTTTTCTTTTGCAGGTTTGAGATCTAGGGTTTTGGGGGTCTCAGTTTCGGGTTTTTGGTCCCGGTGGTTTTTGGGGTTGTGCTGACGGTGATGATGGCGGTGTGTGGTGGTTGCTGTGGGTAGGGGCTATGATGATGGTTCACGGTGGTGTTTTTCGGTGGGGCTTTTGGGTTGCTGGTTTGGGGGAAAGGGGGTTTCCAGGGCTCTGTTTTGGGGTGACCGAGAATGGTGATCGCTGGGTTCGGTGTTGAGGGAGGGTTCTTGTAGGGGGAGTGAGCTTGGGAATGGTGGCTGGCAGAGAAGGGTGACAGAGGGGATGGCCGGCGGTTATGGGAACTAGTGGCCAGCCTCGGGAGGGAGGCTATGGCAGGGTGGCAGAGGGCTGATTGATAGATTGGACAAAAAAATAAAATAATAATAATAATAATAATAATAATAATAATAATAATAATAATAATAATAATAATAATAATAATAATAATAATAATAATAATAACAAAACAAATAATAATAATAATAATAATAATAATAATAATAATAATAATAATAAAGAGAAAAAAATGCTAATAATAATAAAACAAATAATACAAATAAAACAAATACAAACATATAAAAATATATAAAAATAATAACAAAAGTGGGATAAAATTAGGTGTCAACAGCTGCCCCTCTTTGCTCATTGCTGAGGATCAGAAATAGAGCAAAGACAATAGACACTAATTTTGTCCGGCTTATGACCTAATCTCTTTTTCTTCTTTTTTCTTCTTTCTTTTTTTTCTTTTTCTTTTTTTGTATGTGCTCCTCTTGTAGCAGAGGCGATGAAACTTTAAATTTAAATCATCCATTTTTTTGTTTTTTTTTAATGCGCTCCTCTTGCAGCAGAGGTGATGAAACTTTAAATTTCTTTTTGTTTTGTTTGTTTTTTCCTTTTTTCGAGAAAACTCCTCTTGCAGCAGAGGCAATTAAACTTAAAATTCTTTTTCTGAAATGTGCTCCTCTTGCAACAGAGGCAATGAAACTTAAAATGTTATTTTTCTTTTTTTCGAAATGCGCTCCTCTTGCAACAGATGCAATGAAACTTAAAATGTTATTTTTCTTTTTTTTTTCGAAATGCGCTCCTCTTGCAACAGAGGCAATGAAACTTTAAATTTAAATTTGTTTTGTTTTTTCTCTTTTTTTTTTTCGAAAAAGCTCCTCTTGCAGCAGAGGCAATGAAACTTTAAATTCCTTTCTGAAAATGTGCTCCTCTTGCAACAGAGGCACTGAAACTTTAAATTTCCTTTCTTTTTTTCTCTTTTTTTTTCGAGAAAGCTCGTCTTGCAGCAAAGGCAATCAAACTTTAAATTCCTTTCTGAAAATGTGCTCCTCTTGTAGCAGAGGCGATCAGACCTTAAAATTCTTTTTGAAATGTGCTCCTCTTGCAGCAGAGGCAATCAGACTTTAAAATTTTTCCTGAAATGTGCTCCTCTTGCAGCAGAGGCAATGAAACTTTAATTATTTGTTTTGTTCTGAGAAAGCTCCTCTTGCAGCAGAGGCGATGAAACTTTAAAATTCTTCCTGAAATGCTCCTCTTGCAGCAGAGGCGATGAAACTTTAAATTTTTTCCTGAAATGCTCCTCTTGCAGTAGAGGCGATGAAACTTTAAAATTCTTCCTGAAATGTGCTCCTCTTGTAGCAGAGGCAATCAGACTTTAAAAGTTTTCCTGAAATGTGCTCCTCTTGCAGCAGAGGCAATGAAACTTTAATTATTTGTTTTGTTCTGAGAAAGCTCCTCTTGCAGCAGAGGCGATAAAACTTTAAAATTCTTCCTGAAATGCTCCTCTTGTAGCAGAGGCGATGAAACTTTAAATTTTTTCCTGAAATGCTCCTCTTGCAGCAGAGGCGATGAAACTTTAAAATTCTTCCTGAAATGTGCTTCTCTTACAGCAAAGGCAATGAAACTTTAAATTTCTTTCCTGGAATGTGCTCGTCTTATAGCAAAGGCAATGAAACTTTAAAAAAAATTTTTTTTGAAATTGCTCTTCTTGAGTGCCAACTTTATTGGGCTTAAACTTTTAACTGTGCCAACTACGATGGGCTTAAACTTTCATCCAATAATGTGCCGATTTCGATGGGCTTAATACCACACAATGGTGCCAACTACATCGGGCTTAAACTCATCTAGGTGCCAGTTACGTTGGGCTTAAATTCATCTTTGGTGCCAACTTTACTGGGCTTAAATTTTCATCTAGGTGCCAGTTACGTTGGGCTTAAATTTTCATTTTGGGTGCCAACTTTACTGGGCTTAAACCTCATTTCATAATGTGCCGATTTCGCTGGGCTTAATACCACACAACGGTGCCAACTACATCGGGCTTAACCTCATCTAGGTGCCAGCTATGTTGGGCTTAAATTTTCATTTTGGGTGCCAACTTTACTGGGCTTAAATTTTCATATAGGTGCCAGCTACGTTGGGCTTAAATTCCTCTTGGGTGCCAACTTTACTGGGCTTAAATTTTCATCTAGGTGCCAGCTACGTTGGGCTTAAATTTTCATTTGGGTGCCAATTACGTTGGGCTTAAATTCTCTTTTTAAGTGCCAACTTTACTGGCCTTAAACCTTAACTAAGTGCCGATTTCGCTGGGCTTAATACCACACAACAATGCCAACTACATCGGGCTTAACCTCATCTAGGTGCCAGCTACGTTGGGCTTAAGTTTTCATTTTGGGTGCCAACTTTATTGGGCTTAACAATGTCATCTCATAATGTGCCGATTTCGCTGGGCTTAAAACCACACAACGGTGCCAACTACATCGGGCTTAACCTCATCTAGGTGCCAGCTACGTTGGGCTTAAGTTTTCATTTTGGGTGCCAACTTTACTGGGCTTAAAACCTCAGAACAGTGCCAGTTACATTGGGCTTGAATTCTCATCTCATGCTCACAAACACTCTCTTTTTTTTTAGAATAGTCTTCCCTCACATTTGGAATTCTCACTTTCTAAAAATTTAAAATCAAGAATCATTGACTTGTGCATTCATCTTAAAAGCTCTCAACTTTTCATTTCAAGTATTCTTCAAATATTCCCAATGTGAAAACTCTCTTCATTGTTTTTCATCTTCTCAAATATTCTACTTACCTTTTCTCATTTTTTTTTCTTCTTCTTCATTTGACTTTCCCACTTTCCAAAAACTCTTTTTTTTATATATTACCTTTTCTTTTATGTGTTTGAAATAAATCTCTTCTTTTCTTTTCAAACTACATTTTCATAAGCTTATTATTTTCAACAAGAAATTTCTTTTTATTTCTTCCACTCTCCTTTTTTTCTTTTTTTTTTCTTCTTTCTTTTTTTTCTTTTTTTTCTTTTTCTTCTCTTTTTTTTAAATTAATTTTTGCAATCTAAAAACTCATATATTCACATTTTTCAATATTTGGCAGATACAATGATCACTGATGCAAATGCAAATGCAATATCAACAATGCCAATGCAAATTTCTTTATCAATGATGTTAATGATCTTTTTTCCTTTTTCTTTTTTCTTTTTTTCTTTTTTTTCTTTTTCTTTTTCTTCTCTTTTTTAAATTATTTTTTCTTCAATCCAAAAACTCATATATTCACATTTTCAATGTTTGGCAGATGCAATGATCACTGATGCAGATGCAAATGCAAATGCAATATTAACAATACCAATGCAAAATTCTTTATCAATGATGTTAATGAATAGCCAACTATTATGATTTAGATATAGACAACTTTTTTCATGTTGCGAATGCAAATGAATTCTATCAAGATGCAAATGTAAATGTTTCATGCAAATGCAATTATCCAAAATTTTCTTTCAATTTTCTCTTCTTGTTGACCAAAACTTTTTCATTTTTGATTTCTCATCTACCTTACCTTAAAGTATTTGTCTCATCACTTGAAGCCATTTTTTTACTGTGCAACAAAGGTTGCCCCAAGACAATCATCACATTTTTATTTACTATTACTTTTTGAAACACCATAAGAATTCATTTTACAATAAAAATTTTTCCTAACAAAATTTTCCCCCAAAATGGCACAAGAAATTCTTTACGCCACAATAATTATTAAATTCTCTCTCATTTCTGCTTGAAACACCATCAAAATTTTGATTAGCAATCAAAAAATTTTCAAACAAAATTGCCTCAAGCATCCTTCCCATTTTCAAATTCAAAAGATAAACGGTTTTTGTTTTTGAAAATGTTTACCTATCCAAAACTTTTTAATTTCACAAGATTGCCCCACACAACAATGATCAAAGAAAGTTAAACACAAATGCAACAAAGAATTATCATTTGAGTTTCTTGAAGATTGGTGACCACTATTTAGGTGGGTGTGGGGGGAAGGTAATTTGTTCTCATCAAATGAATCAGGTGGCTTCACACATCAATGTTTTGGTTTGGCAAGAAAGGCTTACAATCTGATAGAAAATGAGATGAATGTTCTCTCATCTAGGCTCACAAACAAAACACAAGTTTTTCAAAAATAATGAATTCCTTGCAAATCATGGTTTTGCAAAAAAGTTTATCTTGAAATGCAGACAAAATTCGACACTCCTTTAATTTTCAATTTATGTATTTTGATAGTTGTCAAGACAAGCCACAATGGGCTCAGGCTTTTGCTGAGTTATTTGGGAATGGAGAGAAGGTTCAAAATTTTATATCAATCCCATTAATGGATCATCAAAATGGACATTCTTGGTTTTCTTAAGGGTTATGGATGGTCATGGGTTTTATTGAAATTATTTCATAAAGTCACTTCTTGTTAGACCTTGACAATACCATGAATGACCTCAAAAGGTTTTCACTTTTGCTCTAGACTGCCCCTTTTGGGGTTTTCACCCTAAAGCTTAATTCTTTTTTTTTGCTTTTTTTTATTGTGATTGTTCCATCATGCACTTAGGAATTCAAAATTCATCCAACTTTGGTTATGAAGATTCTTGAAGGATAATCCTGGTTGAGAATGAGCTAAGTGCCTCATTGGTTATGATGATTCATCAAGGAAAAATCTCTTCAGTTTAAGTATCCACGTTTGATCGAAATGGACTTTTCAAGGTACGTAATGAAGACCAGGTTTCAGGGTTTTGAAAGAATGGATAATAAGGCCCAAAAATGTGTTTAAGGGTGATCAACCAAGGATCATTTAGTATAATGTGAAGACTTATTCAATTCATTTGTCCTCTTATTTCTTATTTTGTCACTCCTTCATTTCATTTTCTCTTTTTTGTCTTTTTCTTTCTTGCAATTTCTTCTTTTTTTTTCATTTTATTTTTTATTTTATGGAGTGAAATCAAAATCTTGTAAAGCTAATTCACCTCACATTTGCCCCTCAACATGATAAACCATTTTGACTTAGAATTGGGGCTGGTCATTCGTACTTTTGGAGAAGGTTTTTGTATATGTGCCCCCCACTGTGGAGGGTGATCCTTGGTTAAGGTTTATTTAGAAAGAATTTACAAGGCTCAAAGAGGGTAGCAAATGGATAAATTTCAGATTAGTGAAAAAGATGATGAAAGATGGCCATTTGTCATTTCAAACATGGTCACTTAAATTGTCAAAAATTTCCTTGAGTCAAAAGAGTCAAACATTTTGTCTTTCTTTTTTTTTTTTTTACTTTTCAAGATGGAATTTCTTGGATATTTTCAAATTTTGGTTCCTTATTCTTCTTCTTCTCTCTCTCTCTTTCCCTCTCTCACTCACTTTTTCTTTTTTGTGTTGTTTGGAATCATTTGAATATCCTGAGTGCATGATGTCACAATTGATTTTTCTTTTTCATTTTTTTTGTTTCATTTTTCTTTTCTTTTTTTGCTTTTTTTACAACTCATGCGGCAATAAAACATTGCTACAAAATGCCTACAAGCTAGTGAAAACTATTGGAATTGGCATATTTAACTTTGGGTTGCCCATGGTATTTTTATCGAGAGAGGAAAAAGGTACTGCATTGTTTGGGCAATTTAAGGGTGTGGTACTTCGTCCTCAATTTTGGCTTATGTCATAAGAATGAATCAGAGATTAAGAAACGGGCCAAGGAATTTCATGATTTATGGTTCTTCGAACAAAATTAGGCAACTCTGACAAGTATGAATTTCTGGCATAGTTTTGATACATATCAAATTATCAAAATTCAAATTTAAAAGAGTGTCATGCTTGATTATTCAAGGAATCCAAAAATGAATTTTATCAAATTGATTATTTCATTGTTCATTGCCCAGGTAAATGTCATTACACTGTAATGGCATATTGTGATCGGATGAAAATGAATCATTTGAGTTCAAGTTTTTGCCCCTCAAATGCCTGAAGGCCTTTTAAGAATTTTAGGGCATGGAAACAATCGGAGAAGGTAGTGGATGAATTTTTTAGATAATGATCACCAATTTTTCAAAACTCTCTTCAATCTTTCTTTATTTTGTCATTTTGTTCAACTTCTTTGATCATTTAGTTTAGTCATGTGAGGCTTTATTTGAATCATTATATATATTTAAAAAATGTGATTTCTTTGCAAAAAGAATCAATCAATGCCATTTATATATATCAAATACAATGACGAATCAAAATAAAAAATGTACATGAAAAATTTTCTACTATATTTTCAAAAAAAATCTATTTACAACAATTAATGGCATAGCAAAGTAAAATACACAAAAAAATTTTGTTGAAAATTCCCTCCTGTTTGACAACTTTACATATCAACTTGGAAAATCAAATCTGAAACATGTAGAAATGACAAGTTAAAAAAATCAAAGAATCATTTTATGCCCCACAAAATGTTCCAACAAGTTTCCTTTTTCATAAAAATCAAAAAGAATTTCTTCCACTTTGAAATGCGGTGTGAAATGCATGAGATATGATACAATAGGATGGAATACAACGAATGTTTGCATGAAATGTAATGTATGCCCTATTGCAAATACGATGAAGATCTGACCTCTTCTTTTTTCTTTTTTAACTTGACTTGCACAACATGTTAATGAATGTATGGACATCATGTATGCGATGATGACAAATGAACTAGATGACATGAAGTAAAAATGATGTGAAATGCAAAAATATTTAAGAAACTAGGTTTCTATATAAACAACACCTAAACAAAAAAAAATTTTACCAAGAGAGAAAAAAAGACAAATATAACTCCTAACTAAACCTAAAATTTTTTTTTATTTTTTTTTCTTAAAACATTTTTTTCCTTTTTTCACCATACATTTTTTACTTAATTTTCTTTTTACCTGACCATTTGCACATAACCATTTTCACATTTTCTACGAGACTTTTATTGTACCCAAAAATTTATTTCTTTTGCATTCTTTTTCAATATCAAATTATTCTTGAAATTATACACCAAACAAATTCAAGGAAAACTTTTGTTGCCTTTTTGTTTACCTTTATTCAAAAAATTTCTTGCAATTAGAAGATTAAAAACAATTTTTGTTTTTATTTTCAAACCATTTTTCAATTATTTTTCACAAGCATTTTACCATTTTCATTAAACTTCCTAGACATCCAAAAATATTTTACATGTCAAATTATTCTTTGAAAATTCTATATATAAAAAAAATTATTCATCTTTTTTCTTCAATATTTTGACTTTAAAAAGAAAGTTTTTTTTTCATTCCTTTTCTCATTTTATTCCTACTCTTTTTCCAAAAAGATTAATTCATTTCCTACTCAATTCCTTTACTTTTCTTTTTATGCCTTTATCTCACGAATTTTTTTTCAAGAATAATAAAGAATTCTTTTGAATTAAGAAACCTAATTGAATTTCCTCTTCTTATTTTTTTTTGTGAAAAGGCAAAAATCTTTATTTTTCTAAACCATTTTTAACAAATTATTTCTTTTTTTATTATAAAAAGAAAATTTTACGTGTTTTTTTTCATTATATATTTTTATTTTAAAGAAAAAAGTGAAAGAAAATTTTTTGCTTTTGTAAATATAAAACATCTTGTAACTAAATAAACATAAACCTTTTTTTATTCCTCTTGCTTTGAAGAACGCATTTTTATTAGTTCTAATTTTTATAAACCTATTTAAAAAAAATCCCCCTTTTTAAAATAGGATGAAGAATTATTTGTATTTTTAAAAGAAAAATTACACATTTGTTCTATTATTTTTATCACACATCTTTATTTTTTTTTAAATAAGTGGATTTCTTTTTTTGACAAGATCTTTTCCAAAGAAAATATATTTTTTTTCACTTTTATTTTACAAATTTTTTTTAAAAGATCAAAGACTTAAATTATATACAATTCAAATCAAAATCGATTGTACCTTTATTATTGACATGAGAAAATGGGTCGAATAGTGTTCCCTCGTGTCCTAATTTTAGGGTAATCTCTACAGAATTTGGGCATGGCTCTACCTAAAGCTGGTTTCCTAGGGCCTTTTACATGCTGGATTGGGACTTATAAAGATTTAAAGGTTCTCAAATTATACCTTACTGTCATCCACACTGGACTAGCAAGATTTAATTTGAGTGAGAGTATTTCGCTTGCCATTGCGGAGGTGATTACCTCACGAGAGCAAAGGTACTCTACTCCCTCCTAAAAAGGACGGAACCCGGGTATAGAGCTCATGTTATGCAAATGTACATACAAATGTGTGCATGAGGGAACATGTAAGACTCAAAATTAAATTATTATCTTTATCCTAAATGCCTCAACAATTTATTAACAATAAATATGTACAAATATAAAACGTAAAACAAATAACATAAAAAGCAAATGCAAATAAAATTATTTTCAAAATCCAAGTGAATTAAGTTTAAATATCAATCAAGACTATTAAATTAAAACTTTGGATAACACATGATTAATGCATGGCTTGACCCTCTTAGCGTCCCCAGTAGAGTCGCCAAGCTGTCGTAACGGCTTTGCGCTCGACGATTTTGAAAAAATTTAAAAACAAAGGGAGTCGCCACCAATCTTTTTTGTCTAGGTGTGATTGGTCACCTAAAATATTTATCTTTTTAACAAATTCTCGAAACTAATTAAGTTTTATTAAAAAGATAATTTTGGTCTGTGAAAACAAAAATCGGGTCTAGGAGCACGGTTACGCGTGGGGAAGGATTAGCACCCCCACGACGCCCGTTAAAAAACGGTACCAAAATAATCATGTGTTATCCTTTAGTTTCAATAAAATGGTCTTAAATTAATATTTAAAAATAATTCCTATTTTATTACAATTAATTTTATTCTTTTTATTCAAAGTCATTATTTATTTGTAGAAAAAAAATCATTTTGTTTTATTTTAAAAAGTTAAATTTTATTTTTCAAAAGTGAATGTGAACCTTTTTATATTGAAGAATTAAATCAAATATCCCAATACTCTGGTAACATTTGAAATAATTTTCCTCACCTAGAGATTTCTTAAGAATCACTACTTGTGAGTTCTATGGAATCTCATCATCGGAAGATTCACACTCGCTTCGAAAATTATTATGAATGCAAATGATGCAAACAGATAATGAATAATGCAAATGAAATTTTTTTAATTATTATTTTTTATTATTATTTTTTTTATTTTAAATAAAAATTTTTATTATTGAAAAATTGCACTAAGTATCCCAATACTCTAGTAACACTTAGTGAACTTCTCTCACCTAAGGATCAGTCAAGAAATCACTACTTGTGAGTTTCATGACATCCCATCATCGGAAGAATTTCATTTATTTTAAAATTTAATTTTTATTATTAATTTCCTTTTTCGTTTTTCTTTTAAAAACTTATTTATTTTTTATTTTTAAATAAAATTTAAATTATTGAAAAATCATACTAAATATCCCAATACTCTGGTAACATTTGGTATGACTCTTCTCACCTAGGGATCAGTTAAGAAATCACTACTTGTGAGTTTTATAACATCCCATCATCGGACGAATTCCATTCATTTTAAAATTATTATTAATTTTCTTTGTTTTTTTATTTTCCTTTAAAAACTTATCTGTTTTTATTTTTAATAAAATAAATTAAATTATTGAAAAATCATACTAAATATCCCAATACTCTGGTAACATTTAGTAGGACTCTTCTCACCTAGGGATCAGTCAAGAAATCACTACTTGTGAGTTTCATGACATCCCATCATCGGGCTTTGTTTAAATTTAAATTTTATTATTATTTCCTTTTTCTATTTTCTTTTAAAAAACTTATTTATTTTTATTTTTTTAATAAAAATTTAAATTATTGAAAAATCATACTAAATATCCCAATACTCTGGTAACATTTAGTACGACTCTTCTCACCTAAGGATCAGTTAAGAAATCACTACTTGTGAGTTTCATAACATCTCATCATCGGAAGAATTTCATTTATTTTAAAATTTATTATTATTTTTTCTTCTTTTTTATTTAAAAAAATATTTATTTTCATTCTTAATAAAATTTAAATTATTGAAAAATCATACTAAATATCCCAATACTCTGGTAACATTTAGTACGACTCTTCTCACCTAGGGATCAGTCAAGAAATCACTACTTGTGAGTTTCATGACATCCCATAATCTGAAGAATTTCATTTATTTTAAAATTTATTATTATTTTTTCTTCTTTTTTATTTAAAAAATATTTATTTTCATTCTTAATAAAATTTAAATTATTGAAAAATCATACTAAATATCCCAATACTCTGGTAACATTTAGTACGACTCTTCTCACCTAGGGATCAGTCAAGAAATCACTACTTGTGAGTTTTATGACATCCCATCATCGGGCTTTGTTTAAATTTAAATTTTATTATTATTTCCTTTTTCTATTTTCTTTTAAAAAACTTATTTATTTTTATTTTTTTAATAAAAATTTAAATTATTGAAAAATCATAGTAAATATCCCAACACTCTGGTAACATTTAGTACGACTCTTCTCACCTAGGGATCAGTTAAGAAATCACTACTTGGTAGTTTCATAACATCCCATCATCGGAAGAATTTCATTTATTTTAAAATTTATTATTATTTTTTCTTCTTTTTAATTTAAAAAAATATTTATTTTCATTCTTAATAAAATTTAAATTATTGAAAAATCATACTAAATATCCCAATACTCTGGTAACATTTAGTACGACTCTTCTCACCTAGGGATCAGTCAAGAAATCACTACTTGTGAGTTTCATGACATCCCATCATCGGGCTTTGTTTAAATTTAAATTTTATTATTATTTCCTTTTTCTATTTTCTTTTAAAAAACTTATTTATTTTTATTTTTTTAATAAAAATTTAAATTATTGAAAAATCATAGTAAATATCCCAACACTCTGGTAACATTTAGTACGACTCTTCTCACCTAGGGATCAGTTAAGAAATCACTACTTGGTAGTTTCATAACATCCCATCATCGGAAGAATTTCATTTATTTTAAAATTTATTATTATTTTTTCTTCTTTTTAATTTAAAAAAATATTTATTTTCATTCTTAATAAAATTTAAATTATTGAAAAATCATACTAAATATCCCAATACTCTGGTAACATTTAGTACGACTCTTCTCACCTAGGGATCAGTCAAGAAATCACTACTTGTGAGTTTCATGACATCCCTTCATCGGAAGAATTTCATTTATTTTAAAATTTATTATTATTTTTTCTTCTTTTTTATGTAAAAAAATATTTATTTTCATTCTTAATAAAATTTAAATTATTGAAAAATCATACTAAATATCCCAATACTCTGGTAACATTTAGTACGACTCTTCTCACCTAGGGATCAGTCAAGAAATCACTACTTGTGAGTTTCATGACATCCCATCATCGGACGTTTAAATTAAGTTTTAACATTGTTAAATAATATAATAAATGAAATATATATATAGTTTTCATATTTCCTTTATTTATATTTGTTAAAAAAATATATATTTATATAACATATCTACTAACCATGTGTCTTTCAAAATTTACTATTCAACCTATATATAATCCACATATTTTCCTAAGATAATAATAATAATAATAATAATAATAAAATAAAACAAATAAAAGGGCTGAAAAAGATTATACCCAAAGTAAAGCCAGCCCAAGTTGCAAAGAAATGGGTTTGCTGTTGGGCTTAGTAAATGGCAGCCCAAAATAGGAAGGCCCGCAAAGTCCAGCTACCCAGCCAGCCACGGATCGGGTCGCGGAGCGTCGGGTCGGGTCAACGGGTGAGGCGCGACACGCGGGTCGCGAGAAGAAGTGGAGCCGGGTCGAGTCAGGCGTCATGCGAATCTTTCGCCTCGCTGGTCAGGCGCGCGGACCCAGGTCGGATCCGGGTCCATGCGCGAATCCTGCGGCAATTCTTCTTCTCTTTTTTTTTCACACTATAAAAGCCCTCTTTTTTTTTATCTCTTCATTTCTTCCTTTTTCTAAAAAAAAATTTCCTCAGTGCTCTCAAAGCTCCCCCGGCCAGGCGATTTTCAGCGCTGCCGAACCGCCGTCTGCCGCCACCGGCCGCCGTTCGCCGGCGACAAAAACCAAAAAGGTCTCCCCTTTCCTAAGACTTTTTACCTCCTCTACCCAAATCTAGCCTTTGTTTTGCCAAAAACCCTTCCTAACCCCACGAATCTGACCAAAACCGAAACCTCCTCCACCTTTTTTTTATTTTGTTTCCCTCTTCTTTTGTGATTGATGGTTTTTGGTTGTGGCTGTGGTTCTTTGTTGTTGTTTTTTCTTTTGTAGGTTTGAGATCTAGGGTTTTGGGGGTCTCAGTTTCAAGTTTTTGGTCCCGATGGTTTTTGGGGTTGTGCTGACGGTGATGATGGCGGTGTGTGGTGGTTGCTGTGGGTAGGGGCTATGATGATGGTTCACGGTGGTGTTTTTCGGTGGGGCTTTTGGGTTGCTGGTTTGGGGGAAAGGGGGTTTCCAGGGCTCTGTTTTGGGGTGACCGAGAATGGTGATCGCTGGGTTCGGTGTTGAGGGAGGGTTCTTGTAGGGGGGAGTGAGCTTGGGAATGGTGGTTGGCAGAGAAGGGTGACAGAAGGGATGGCCGACGGTTTTGGGAACTAGTGGCCAGCCTCGTGAGGGAGGTTATGGCAGGGTGGCAGAGGGCTGATTAATAGATTGGACAAAAAAACAAAATAAAATAATAATAATAATAATAATAATAATAATAATAATAATAATAATAAAAGGTAATAATAATAACAAATAATAATAATAATAATAATAATAATAATAATATAAATATTAACAAAACAAATAATAGAAATAGAAATAAAAATAAATACAAATATAATAATAATAATAATAATAATAATAATAATAAAAGAAGAAGAGAAAAAAATGCTAATAATAATAAAACAAATAATACAAATAAAACAAATACAAACATATAAAAATATATAAAAATAATAACAAAAGTGGGACAAAATTAGGTGTCAACAATTATTATTATTATTATTATTATTATTATTATTATTATTATTATTATTATTATTATTAAGCTCCTTTTAAAGAAATTTTATACGAGTTTGAAACTGAAAAGCTATGGCAACTAGGTTAAGCCATTAGTGCACCTTTTACAATTATTAGAAGAAATTTTGTAACTTGTGCCGTTACTATTGTGGTCGCTCTAATGAATTCAAGAACAATTAGGGATAACATTGATGCTTCTATAGTTAAAGACATATTCTTTTTGGGATGCAAAGTAGATTTGCAACTAGTGATCTTCAATTGCAGTGCTTTCTGTTACAGACTATCAATTACTATTTGAAGAATGCCTTGTCACTTGCTTCCTGGTACTTCTAAAATTCTATTTCAAATTTAAGTTGGTTGAATATGAGGTTGTTAATCTTTTTCACTGCCTTTTGAATCTAATTCCTTCTTATGATTAACCTGGTTTAACTATAAAATGTGTATTGAGTTTTTATGATTTTTGCCATAGGAGATTGGAGTTAAAAGACAATGAAGAACTTTGTTCCTGATCAGAGAACCATTAAGAGTGAAGATGAGCATTCCTATTAAAGATTCCTGGAAGCAACTAAAAGGCTAAATACAGAACCTTCAAGTTGCTTAGTCATTAAAGATTCTTTGTAAGTGACCTCCACTTTTATTTAGGTATCCTGGCCAATATGTTTTCCCATTTGATGATGCACCATTAGTAACATTTTCCATTTAGTAATAACTAAGTTCATTTTTCACGAGGTGAAGCTTGTAAGAGAGCCCACAAAGCCACTGCCAAGTGGTGGGAATTTGAGTTTGGGGGATTTGCTCAAGCACAAGTCGTAAGAAGGGGTTAGAGTTCTGTTGTTCGTTTGGGATGACAAGACTTCCTATAGCAAGTTTTTCATTAAAACGGTAAGAATTTTCTTGTTCTGTTTTATAGGATATTAAGAATCTTGTCTTTGTTTGACTTTTGTTCAAAGATGCTAGCTTTTTGCTTGTCATTATCGAGCTGCCTTTAAAACTTATACTACATTGTTGAGATTGGGGCTACCTTTGATATTAATTGGGGTTCTTACAAGGGACTAGCCTGATTTGTTTGAGGAAAATGGAAATCAAATACTATATATATATATATATATATATATATATATATATATATATATTGGTCACAAAATCAAATACTATATACATATACATATATATTGTGTTTTTGTTTTTGTTGATTGAGGCTAGATATTCTTTAGTTTTTGATATGGAAAGTGTTTGAATACAGACGGGAGTGATGCAAACTCATGATGAAGAAACTCGGAAGTTTTTCAAGCGCTCTTTTGTTTCATGTGTGCTGCTCCCTTGTTATGCTAGCAGTAAGCTTAGCATTTTCAAGCAACAGGCATGCTTTATGCTATGGCACAATATACTGTATTCAACATGATTATCACAACCCAACATTTTCTGTGAGTATATCATTGATAGGAGTTTGCCAAGTATTTGAAATCTATGTAGCACATATAATCTTCAGCTAGTTTAAAAAATTTTGAGGTCAATTGCTCTTACTGGTTCAATTTTTTTTTAATGTTTTTCCTTTTAATTGTTAGGTAGGAACCAAGGGCTCAAGGGAACCGTGGCATGATTTACATTGTAAGGTTGAAGGGCCAGCTGCTTATGATATTCTTACCAACTTTGAGCAGCGTTGGAGGAAAGCTACAAAGTGGGCAGAGTTTGGACATTGATTCAAAAGGGTTACTAAGTGGCATGATGATTCTTTAATAAAGTTAGAATGAATTTCTTGGATACTAAGCCCTTCTGCGTCAATCTCACTTGATGATCCTGCATTATGGGTTTCCAAGGAAGGAGATTCAGAGAACTGGCATGTTCGGGTAATTATCGCATGCCTCTTGAAGCAGAGCACTTCAAATTTATCTAACCTTTTACTGGTTCTTTACATTTTTAGGTTTTTCGGTTTATAGATTCAGGATCTCTGAAAGGGTTTCCTAAGGATGTTTTTCAATAAGAATCTCAGGTTTTATTCTTTATTTCCTTTCTGTTCTCTCTGACAAAGAAACAGTAAGCACATTATTTATATTTTTACTTCTTTCACTTTAAATTACTATTAGATGGTTTCTTTTTCATATTTTTGCAAGGTGGGTCATGTAATTGCTAGTTTCTTTGACTGTAGAATCTTGTTTGTGCAAAAAATCTGGTGATAAACAAGAGCATTCAGACAACATACATCTAGGCAATTAGATTGGCTCAGCACTTCATATATATTGAGAACTAATATTTCATTGGATCATCATATGCTTGGCCGTCTTACAAAGAAGCAGGTTTCATATCTACTTTTTGCATAATTTTCTCAAACTCAAAGCATTTAACTCCATTCCTCATAAGTATATAAGAAATAATGTCTTGTTCCCCTCTAATAACATTTGTGCTTTGTAAGATACATATGAAGCGATTTTCTAGTAATGAAATTGTGAATTTAACAACTAGTTTCAAATATCCTGAACATTTGTTTTGTTACTGTGAAAAGGTTGTTGTTCCTGGTAATTGATGATCATATATGATAGGAAGTCTAATTTTTCTACTATTACTCTTTAGGTCTCTGCTTTATGCTTGTATTAGACTTCTAGGAAGTTTAAAAAACTTTGTGGCTGTTGTGATTGATTCTTAAGGACATTATTGGTTACTTTGTGAAGTTAATTGTTGCTTTAAGGATGATAATTGATATTTTGATAACTTTCTAGTTATAAGCACTTTGAATTGAACTTTGAACAAATGAAAGTCATAATTCTTAGGAAATTGTTAATGCATGTGAGTGTTACAGTGCAAATAATTCTAGCTTTCTTTTTTTATTAGTGCAATGGACATGAATTAATTGAGTTACCAAATGAAGCATGCTGCCAATGCCTCCATATATACTATTCATGCATTAACAATTATTTTATTAACAAAAAATTGCATTAGCAATTTATTAACTTGCATTAAAAAAATTGAATCAAGAATTAAAATCATTGTATTATACTATGAGTGAATAATGACATTAACACAAAGAATTAATCAAACTTTTAAATTTAAAATAAAATTTAATAAATATAAGAATTTTAAATTTCAAATAGGACTTTTAAGTGCCGGTAAAAACTTATAAATTTAAAATAAAGCTTAATAAAAATAAAAAATTTAAATTTCAAATAGGACTTTTCCCGGCACTTTAAAATGTGCCAGCAGACCTTCACCAAATTTAAAATAAAATTTAAAAGCGCCGAGAAAAGTCATGCCGTAATTTGCCAAGCCTTTGTCAGCACTAGAGAACATCACCGCCAGCAGACCTTCACCAACATTCACCTAGCCGACGGTTTGTTGACCGCCAGTAACATTTTTACCGGCGGTTGATTTGTAAGTGCCGGTAAAAAGTGATTTGTCATGTAGTGAAAACAAATAGAAAAGAAAATGAAAGAAAAAGAAAAATAGTAAAAAAAATACAGAGAAATATTTGTAATAAGAAATATTTTTTAACAAAATCAATTTTTCGAAAACATTTATTTAATTTAAAATCAAATTTTTATTGAAAAATTAACTTTTTATTTAATATAAAATTAACTTTTAATTATAGAAAATATAATTGATATGGGCCCAAATCCATGACACAGAATACGACAAAGGCCACCACGTGGCCTTTAGTCATTAGGCCATGTGGTATTAGGCGGGAGACGTTGCGTGGCACGCGACAACATTGCGGGAGACCCCCTCCCTCATGCGAAAGGATCCTATTGTTTGTGACAAGTGCCAAATGACCATCCGTGTGATAACTTGCCGTTGCATGAGTGTGGCCTTCGTTTATGAGCCTCCCACCTAGCGGCAGACCTCTCCCGCCAGAGATCGAATGACTGACGACCCATTAGTGCGGTACCGGGAACAAACTCTTCTAAAAGGATGAAATCGTCCTCCAGGTAATTACTCTGCAGTAATGGTAATTTACTCACCTATAAATAGGCCACAGTTATTATTTTACTCTCTAATTTTTGACTTCTTGCTTTTACATTTCCCAATACTTAAGAATCTTTGGCTAACTTAAGCATCGGAGTGCCTACGCAGGGAACCACCCCCTGCGTTCCTTTGACTTTTGTTATTTTGCAAAAGCTTTTGGGAGACACGTGGAGAAAGAGACATACACTTACGTCAGCAACTAATCATTGTTGTTTTGTGCACAACAATTGGCTCCGTCTGTGGGAAGCGGAATAAAAGCCAACCAAAACTTTGAAGATGGTAAGAACAAGATCGACTACTGTTAGAGATGGAAGCGACGAGAACTCCGTGAGTTGTCCTGAACAACCTATTCACCATAGGACACAGGTGAACAGGGAAGAGGAGAGAATGATAGTGTCTGTGGCAGAGTTCGAAGCTTTGAGGCGGCAGAGCGAGGAAACAACTCAGGCGCTAAGGCTATGGTGGATCTATTTAAGGGAGTTCTCCCATAGTTGAGCCTGTCGCAGGTTGTTCAGAACTTGGTGGGAAAGACGAGCCAAGGGGTACCGCTGCAGGCAATAAGGCGATAGGACAATTAAGTGGCGACAAACCCCTCGCTACAACAAGGGGCACCTCTTGCGGGAGAGGCTCACAATCAACAGGATGCGGCAGGGCTGGGGAGTAAGAGGCCTGTCACAAGTATTCAACGGGAGGCTGAGGATGCGACAAATCTGGAACCTGCAGTAGGGCTTATGCGGCAGGGTTTTGAGGCTGTGCAACAGGGTCTTGGGTGACAAGGTGTTGAAGCTGCAATAGGGTCTTCCGCCTTACACCGGAGTCCATCAAATCTTGTCATGACTGACCTGGGACATGGTGTCGGAGGTGCTGGAAAGACCAGTGTTAAGGATGAGAGCACATGGAGGGTCGGGTAGGAGTTTGACCCTTCTTGGAACACACAGATGACACGAGGTGGTGCACCTCAAAGTATAGGAAAGGATATAGTTGTCTAAGACCAGCCTAACTCATCCCATGCTGAAAGAGATAAAAATCTGGATATGAAGAAGATGATAGAACAGGTGCTGGAAGAGAAAAAACTGGTGTCGGCAGAGGAAAGCCAAAGGAGAATGGTACCATTTAGCACGGCCATCATGCAGAAACCGCTACCCTCGAAATTCAAAATGTCGCAAATGACTGCATACACAGGGAAGACGAATCCCTATGATCATATGCAGAACTATAAGGCTTTGATGTTACTACATAAATAGGAGGATGAGATAATGTGCAGGGCCTTTTCGCTAACTCTAACGAGGCATGCGATGAAGTGGTTCAAAAATTTACTCGAGGGATCCATAGCCTCTTTTGATCAGTTGAGAAATGAGTTTCTCAAGGCATTTGTGGTTAATAGTCAGAGGAAGAAGGAGCTGACTTATTTGCTCACCCTGAAGCAAGGAAGTAAGGAGTCACTGAAGAGTTATGTAGATCAATTTAGGGATGCCACTCTGGAGGTACGCGATTTGCAAGTAGAAGTAGGAGTAGCAGTGGCAGCCACGTTACAGGGGACTAGGTCGGAGAAGTTACAGGAGTCCCTGTCGTTAAACCAACCGACTACAATCTCAGACTTATTCTCTCGAGCGAATAAGTACATCACTCAAGAGGAAGTGATGAAAATGGTATCAAATGGGGAGAAAAAAGAAGGAAGGAAATGAGTAAGAGAAACCCTTGGGGCATCATCCAATCAATCGAGCAAACATGATAAGGCCCTAAGATTGAAATACACCACTTATACCCCATTTACTGAATCTAAGGCTTCGATTCTTGCAGCCATTGAGGGGTTAGGTCTTATACAGCTTCCGAAGAAGACCTCGAGGAATTTAGGGTATAACTTAGACGCATACTGTAACTACCATTCAGTGTATGGACACTCCATAGAAAAGTGTACGGAGTTGATGAATCAGCTGGAGAATCTGGCGTAGGAAGGTAAGATAAACCGATTTCTGTGGAGGAATGATAGAAAAAACTATCCCACGCGCAACATGGGGAATTACCCTAGAGACAGAAGAGAAGAGAATAGGAGGAATGTAAGGAGAAATGAAGATATCAAGAGAAATGATAATTGAAAAGCGAATAGAAGAAATCAAGAGGAAGATAATGAGCCCACGAGGCTAGTGATGAACGTTATATCTGGAGGAGAATCGTTGGCTGGCACTTCCTCCTCTTCTAGAAAGTCCTACGCTCGGCAAGCCTACCAAGTCAACTCGGTAATGGAAGAGAGGCTGGATGAGGAGCCCATTACCGTCACACCAGCCGATAGAGGGGATATTACGATTTCCCATGATGACCCGATGGTGATCTCGGCAATCGTGGCAAAACATCCAGTCAGTCCAATCCTAGTTGATAACGAGAGTTCAGGGAATTTGATTTACTGAAATTGCTTTGAGAAAATGAACATCTTAGAGAATAGGCTGAAGCTAGTGCCCGCGCCCTTATATGGATTTTCTGGTGAAAATGTGAAGGTGGCAAGGGCAGTTCATCTACCTGTCACGTTAGTAGAGAGTCCAAAGTGTGTAGTCCAACAGGCGTTGTTTATGGTGGTGAAGTCAACTTCAGTGGCTTACAACATGATTTTTGGGCGGTCGCTACTAAATGACATGAGGGCAGTGGTGCACCCGTATTATTTGTTGATGAAATTTCCAACTCCCCACGGTGTAGGCCAAGTGAGAGAGGACCAAAGACGAGCCAGGACATGTTATATCGTGTCAACTACATGCAAAGGGATTCAGAGGAAAGAAACTCTCACGATCGAGGAGCCACCTAAGCCAACGCCAAATGAATAAATAGAGGCAGTCTAGTTAGTTAAGGAAGATAAAGAGAAGGTAGTCTATGTCGGGAGACAATTGCCTAGCAAAACAAAAGAGGAGATAATTCGGTGCTTGAAGGAGAACGCTGATGTTTTTGCTTGGACTCCGGACGACATGCCGGGAATTGACCCAGAGGTTGCTTGTCATCGGTTGAATGTAGTTCCAGGAGCAAAACTGATCAAGCAGAAGAAAAGAAATTTTGCCCCGAAAAGATAAAAAGTTATAGACGAAGAGATCTCAAAGCTACTACAAGCAGGGTTTATCAGAGAAGTTGACTACTTCGAATGGTTGGCTAATGTAGTCATAGAGAAGAAAGCCAACGAAAAATGGAGGATGTGCGTGGACTTCACTGACTTGAACAAGGCTTGCCCCAAGGATTCATATCCATTACCCTGTATTGATAAATTAGTGGACGAGACTTGTGGATATGAACTGTTGAGCTTTCTGGACACTTTTTTGGGGTACCACCAAATTGTGATGTAACCATATGATAAGGAGAAAACTTCTTTCATTACTGATAGCAGAACATATTGTTATCGAGTAATGCCTTTCGGTCTAAAGAATGTAGGAGCTACATATCAGCGGATGGTAAATAAGGTGTTTAAAGACTTGTTGGGTAACACCATGGAAGTGTATGCGGACGATATGATCATAAAAAGCCGTAAAGAGGAATCACATGCTGAGAAAATGTCGGAGGTGTTCAAAGTGTTACGGCAGTATAACATGAAGTTGAACCCCAACAAATGTTTGTTTAGAGTGAGGTCGGGAAAGTTCTTAGGGTTCATTATCACTAATCGGGGAATTGAAGCTAACCCCAAAAAAGTTTAAGCCATCTTGGACATGAAGCCGCGCAACACTGTTAGAGAAGTTCAAATGCTAACTTGGAGGATAGCAGCCTTGAACCGTTTCTTGTCCAAATTAGCAGAAAGGAGTTTGCATTTCTTTAAGGCAATAAAGGCGGGAAGGAATTTCGAATGGACCGAAGAGTGGCACGATGCTTTTGAGAAATTGAAAGATTACCTGAAAGAGTTGCTTTTGCTATCTCGGCCTCAACTTAAAGATCGACTTTTTATATATCTGGGTATAAGCGAAAAGACGGTGAGAGCAGTCCTGTTGAGAAAAGACGGGGGCAAGGATTGCCTAATTTACTATGTGAGCAAAGTTTTGCTAGATGCTGAGACAAGATATCCCCAAGTGAAAAAGGTAGTCTTACCGCTGGTGATGGCAACCCGAAAGCTACGGCCATATTTCCAGGCCCATTCAATAACTATTATGACAGACCAGCCTTTGAGGTAGATATTAAAAAGGCCAGAATACTCAGGGCGTTTGACCAAGTGGGCAGTCGAGCTCAGTGAATTCTATATTCACTTCCAACCCTGCCAAGCGATAAAGGGGCAAGCATTGGCAGACTTTATTGTAGAGTGCACTGGACAAGAGGTCCAAGAAGAACCATAATTAGTTTAGTGGAAATTGTTTGTAGATGGAGCTCGTAGCGTGGATGGTAGTGGAGCCGGAGTAGTATTGATTTCACCTGAGGGGGAAGCCTATGAGTATTCCTTGCATTTTAACTTTCCAAGCTCCAATAACGTAGCTGAGTATGAAGCCTTGATAGCCGGAATGAAGCTGATTGAGAAACTGGAAGTTAGTAACCTAATGGCTCATAGTGACTCCCAATTGGTGGTAAATTAGTTTTCTGGTGAATATGAAGCACGGGAGCCGGCTCTAGTCCCTTACTTGCAGAAAGTCCAGTTATTGGCACAATCATTTAAAAACTTTCGGTTAACCTATATAAACTAGTCTGAGAATACTCATACAGATGCCCTTTCAAAGTTAGCATCCTCAGGGGGAGTGAAAGAAGGAGTAATAGAGGTGGAGTGTCTAGCCAAGCTGAGTACTGAAGAAAAGGAAGTCTATGATGTTGAGATTGGGAGTGATTGGAGAAACCTGATCAGAGATTACATTTTGGAGGGAAAACTCCCTAATGACAGAGACAAAGCCCGAAGGCTAAAATTGCAAAGTGCTAGATTTACTATGGTAAATGGAGAGCTTTACAAGCGTGGGTTTACTATGCCCTTGTTGAAATGCTTAGGGCATGAACAAGCTAAATATGCATTGGTTGAAGTTCACGAGGGCATATGTGGTGAACACTTAGGGGCTCAAGCATTAGCTACGAAGATACTACATGCGAGGTTTTATTGGCCAACATTGAAAAGAGATGTCATTTAGAAAGTACGAAGATGTGAAAAATGCCAAAAATTTGCTCCCATAGCGTCTGCACCAGTCTCGGCCCTCTAGAGTACCCTTCAACCAACACTATTCACGTAATGGGGGCTCGACATTTTGGGACCCTTTCCCTTGGGTACTGGGCAAAGGAAATATCTACTAGTAGCCACTGACTACTTTACGAAGTGTATAGAGGCAGAACCTTTGGCTACAATTTCTAAAAAGAAGGTGGAAGAGATGGTATGAAAAGATATTATCTGCTGATTCGGAATCCCTCAGGTGTTGAATGCCGATCATGGAAAACAGTTCGATTGCGACGCGTTTCGAGAGTTTTGTAAAGGCTTGAATATTCAACCAAGGATATTGTCTGTATCCTACCCACAAGCCAATAGGCAGGATGAAGTGAGCAATCGAACCATACTGCATGGGCTGAAGACTAGATTGGACAAAGCAAAGGGAGCATGGGTGGATGAGCTCCCTAGTGTTCTTTGGGCATATAAAACAATAAGTCAGGTGTCAACAAGAGAGACACCATTTAGTTTGGTATATAGAACCGAGGCCCTCATCCCGGTTGAAATTTGAGCTGGATCGCATAGGCTAATTCCTTACGTTCAAGAAATCAACTCTCAGGGGCTTAGAGAGAACCTTGATTTGATAGATGAACTAAAGGACACAGCAAAAATAAAGTTGGTCGCCTACCAACAACGGATAGTCGCATACTATAATACTTGAGTTAAGAGTAGGGAATTACGAGAAGGAGACTTGGTGCTGAGAAAGTCAGCCGTTACAAATGCTCACAGGGAAGGTGGTAAGCTCTAAGCAAATTGGGAAGGACCTTACAAAATCAGGAGGATGATTGGACCAAGCACGTGCACCTTGGAGACTTTGCAAGGAAAAAAGATCTCGAAGACTTGCCCTAAGCAAAAAATGCGCGAGACGGGCAAACAAAAAGTCCCTAAGCGAAAAATGCGCTAGACGGGCAAACAAAAAGTCCCTAAGCGAAAAATGTGCGAGACGGGCAAACAAAAAGTCCCTAAGCATAAAAGGGTGCGAGACGGGCAAACACAAAGTCCCTAAACACAAAAGGGTGCGAGATGGGCAAATAAAAAGTCTCTAAGCGAAAAATATGCGAGATGGCGAACTGAATAAGTCTCTAAGCAAAAAAATGCGCAAGACAGGCAAACAGATTAAGTCCATAAGCCAAAAATGCACGAGACGGGCAAACAAATTAAGTCCATAAGCGAAAAATGCACAAAATGAATAAATACTTAAGCAAATAATGCGCGGACAGATGCTTGAATAAAGTTCTTCTTTGAGAAGAAAGTAACACTGTCTCATAAGAAGAACTGGGGAGCAACCTAGAGAGCATGTGGAAAGGCATGACAAAAGGTATGCTGTAAAGGTATGTTATAACTTTGTCGAAAAGCGTGTTACAACCCTATCGATGAAATATCTTGGTTTTGTGACTTTTTAGCATATTACGTAGCATTGTGGCTATAAAAATGCTAAGATTTTGATGAATATGATAACATGTCAATTACAGCCACATTTCGATAACATACTGTTGACACCTAATTTTATCCCATTTTTGTTATTATTATTATTTTTATATATATTTGTATTTGTGTTTTTTTTATTATTATTAGTATTATTATATTTGTATTATTATTATTATCTATTATTATTTATATTATTATTACTTTTATATTAATATTATTATTATTTTTGTTTTTTGTCTTGTTGTTCACTGCCAGCTCCTCTCCCAAGGTCTCCTCAGGTTGTCACTGACCCCTGCTAAGCCAGTCTGCCAGCCGCCCAAATCCTACTCCCCAGGCCGTCCCATCCCCGCCGGTTAGCCTCTGCCAGCCACCATTCCCAAGCCCTATACTTACTCCCTCTAAAAACCCCCATTCGATCACCACCCGAGGGAGAGACGATTCCACAGAGAGACCCAAGCTTCAAGCCCCCTCCACTCACCCGAACACTCAACCATCACCAAGCTATCATCACCATCATCCTCGGCTCACTAGAAACCACTACTCGAAACCCCAAACACACGCACACACAAACCCAAAACCGAAATTTGAAAACCCCAAACACCAACCACTACCCGAGACCTCTTCAAAAACCCTAGATCTAAGATCCAAATCCCCCACCTGCAAAAAACACAACAGATCCGCAAGCCCAAAAAATAGCCAAGACCATCGACAACAAGAAAAACAGAGAAACCAAAACAAAAAAAAAGAGGGGGAAAAGGGCTTTCGGTAAGGTCAGATCTGTGGGGCTAGGAGCTTTTTTTGGTTAAACGGAGAATGGATTCGGGCTTAGGAGGCTGAAGGCTTTCAGAAAGTCGGAAGCTTTTTAAGCTTTGGTCACTGGTGACGGCGACCGAGGCGGCGGCCAGAAATCGCCTGAGGGGAGAGCCTTTGAAGGCTTTGATTTTTTTTCTTTTCGTTTTTGGATAAAAATGAAGTAAAAAAAAGAGGGGTTTTATATAAAAAAAAAAAAAGAGGATCCGCACGCGACCCGGGATCCAACCCGTTGGAAGAAGGATCCGTGCGTCGCCCCATCGCCCGACCCGAGATTCACCCGACCCGACTCCGCGACCCGCTTCCGCTGGCAGATTGGGCTTTGTTGTTTAGGCCCGGTTTTTTGGCAGATTTTCCTTTGGGCTCTTAGCCCAAATTCATTTTGGTAATTATTTTTTTGTTTATTTATTTATTTATTTATTTAGTGTTTATTTATTTTGTAAAAAAAAAAGAGAATTTTAATTAGAAAATTAAAAATTAAAAAAAATAAAAAACTAAAAAAATTAAATAAAAAATTATTATTAAATTATAATATTATAATTATTATCATCATTTACGTTTATTTATTTATTTATTATTATTATTATTATTATTATTATTATTGTTGTTGTTGTTGTTGTTGTTGTTGTTGTTGTTGTTGTTATTATTATTATTATTATTATTATTATTAATACATGTTATAAAATAAAAGTTTTTTAAAAATTTTTCTTTTACCTGTATTTTCATTAATTATTTTGATTAGAAAATGTATAAATATATATATTTAAAAAAAAGCAAAACAAAGAAAAAGGAAATCACAGAAAATTTAAATTTAATAAAATTTCCGATGATGGGATGCTACGAAAGTCACAAGTAGTGATTCCTAGCTGATCCCTAGGTGAGAGGAGTCGTACTAAATGTTGCCAAAAGTATTGGAATATTTAGTGTGATTTTTCAATAATTTAATTCTTTGTTAAAAATAAAAATAAATTTTTAAAAGAAAACTAATAATAAATTTTATAATTCAATTAAATAAATTTCGATGATGGGATGCTACGGAAGTCACAAGTAGTGATTCCTAGCTGATCCTTAGGTGAGAGGAGTCATACTAAATGTTGCCAAAAGTATTGGAATATTTAGTATTATTTTTCAATAATTTAATTCTTTGTTAAAAATAAAAATAAATTTTTAAAAGAAAATTAATAATAAATTTTATAATTCAATTAAATGAATTTTCGATGATGGGATGTTACGGATGTCACAAGTAGTGATTCCTAACTGATCCCTAGGTGAGAAGAGTCGTACTAGATGTTGCCAAAAGTATTGGGATATTTAGTATGATTTTTCAATAATTTAAATTTTTATTAAAAAAGAAAATGAATAAGTTTTTGTTTTAAAAACAAAGAAATATAAATAAATAAACAAATAAATAATGAAATTTGAAATAAAAAAATTCATTTGCATCATGTGCATTCATAATAATTTTCGAAGCAAGTGTGAACCTTTTGAGGATGAGATTCTATAGAAGTCAAAGTAGTGATTCTTAAGAAATCTCTAGGTGAGAAAAATTATTTCGAATACTGCCAAAAGTATTGGAGTATTCGATTTAATTATTCAATACAAAAGGGTTCACACTCACTTTCGATAAACAAAATCTAACATTTTTTTTAAAAATGAAAAAATAATTTTGATAAATAATAAAATGCTTCAAAAATGGAATAAAAAGGAATTAATTTTAATTATTAAATTAAGACCATTCTTTTAGAACAAAAAGGATAACACATGATTACTATGGTACCATTTTTTAACGGGCGTTGTAGGGGTGCTAATCCTTCTCCACGCGTAACCGTACTCCCGGACTCGATTTTGTTTTCGCAGACCAAAAAATTGTCTTTTTAATAAAACTTAATTAATTTTGAGATTTTGTTAAAAAGATAAATATTTTGGGTGGCCAATCACACCTAGTCAAAAAAGATTGGTGGCGACTCCCTTTGTTTTTTAAATGTTTTCAAAATCGTCGAGCGCAAAGCCGTTACGACAGCTTGGTGACTCCACTGGGGACGCCTTTTGAGGGTCAAGCCATTCATTAATCATGTGTTATCCAAAGTTTTAATTTAATAGTCTTGAATGATATTTAAACTTAATTCACTTTGATTTTGAAAATAATTTTGTTTGCATTTATTTTTTTATGTTATTTATTTTTTGTGTATATGTTATTGTTAATAAATTGTTGGAGCATTGTAGGATAAGGGTTATGGTTTGATAAAAGTTCCCTCATACACATTTGCACTTGCATTTGCATAACATGAGCTCTATACCCGGGTTTAGTCCTTCTTAGGAGGGAGTAGAGTACCTTGCTCTCGTGAGGTAATCACCTCTGCAATAGCAAGCGAAATACCCCCACTCAAATTAAATCTTATTAGTCCAGTATGGACGACAGTGAGATATAATTTGGGAACCTTTAGATCTTTATATCCCAACCCAGCATGTAAAAGGCCTTAAGAAGCCGAGCTTTAGATAGAGCCATGCCTAATTTTAGTAGAAATTATCCAAAATTAGGACACAAGGGAACATATTCGACCTTTTTCTCATATCTATAATAAAGGTGCTATTGATTTTGGGTTGAATTGTATATAATTTAAGTTTTTCATTTTTCTTAAAAAAAATTGAAAAGTAAAAATGAAAAAATATATTTTCTTTGGAAAAGATTTTGTCTGAAAAAGAAATCCATTTATTTTTGAAAAAAATAAAAATGTGTGATAAAAATAATAGAACAAGTATGTAACTTTTTGTAAAAAAAAGATGCAAATAATTCTTTATTCTTTTTTTAAAGGGGAATTTTGTTTTGAAAATAGGTTCATTAAAATAGGAACTAATAAAAGTACCTTCTCCAAAGCAAGAGGAAGAAAAAGAAGTTTTGTGGTTACAAGATGTTTTTATATATGAAAATAAAAAAGGTTTTAATTTCTTTCACTTTTCTTTCTTTAAAAAGAAAAATATAAAATGAAAAAATGTGGATAAACCTTTCTTTTTACAATAAAAAATGAAGAAATTTGTTAAAAAAAATATCTCTTTCACAAAAAAAATAATAAGAAGAAATTCAATTAAGTTTTTTAATTAAAACTTTTATTCTTTATTATTTTTGAAAAATTTTCTTAAGATAAAGGAATAAAAGATAAAAAATAATAAGAAGAAATTCAATTAAGTTTTTTATTCTTTATTATTTTTGGAAAATTTTCTTAAGATAAGGGCATAAAAGACAAAAAATAATAAGAAGAAATTCAATTAAGTTTTTTTTAATTAAAATTTTTTATTCTTTATTATTCTTGGAAAATTTTCTTAAAATAAAGGCATAAAAAATAAAAGTGAAAGGGATTTTGAGTAGGAAATGAATTAATATCTCTTCAAAAATGAGTTAGAATAAAATGAAAGAATGAATGAAATTTTTCTTTCTTTCTTTTTGAAGTCAAAAAAAAAAAGAGATGAATAATTGACTTTCCTGTATAGAATTTTCAAAGAATAAGTTGACAAAAAAAATTTTGGATTGTGTAGGAATTTTAATGAGAGTTTAAAAATGCTCCAAAAAAAAGGGGGCTTAAAAAATGTTTTTCTTTCCTTTTCTTGATTATCTCATTGCAAAACATTTGGTTGAATAATAAAAAAAGGATGTCAACAAAATGATCCTTGAATTTATTGGGAAAGAATTTAAAGAATAATTTGATCCAGAATAAAGATGAAATAAAAAATAAAAAATAATTTTTGAAAAAATAATGTAGTAGGACACATGAAAATTTTTGGAAAAATAGAAATTTGAAAAAAATTTTATTTAGTGATAAAAGAAATATGATTTTTAGAAAAATTGAGAAAAATGTTCAGGTTTGGTTAGGAATTCCATCTTTCTTGCATGTTGGATTAAGGAATAATAAGATTAGTGTCTAGGTATTGTGAATACAAATATTCGTTTGTCTCAAACATGTTAGGGACATATATCATTTTAATTCATTTCATCATCATTGTGTATGCATATATTGATAATCATATCATGTGCATTTTAGAATCATGAAGGTTAGGTGAAATAAAATAAAATTTGATCTTCATTGTAATTGCATTTTGCATAAATTGCATTTTTTTTGAACATGTCTTTCAACAATGTCTTGTTATTGTGTCATGTCTTGAACATTTTACATAGAATTTCATGGTTAATAATGTTTCCTCTCACCAAAAATTAAAAAACAAAAAGAAGAGAGAGAGTTTTTGAAACAATTTTGATATGGTTTAAGATTACTCTTCAACTTCTCTTACTTGTTTCGGACTTAACCTCTTAAGTTAATAAGTGAATATGATAAGTAAGGGGCAAATTTCAGTTTGAACTTTGGTATGCATTTTGCATTGTTGCATCACATTTCGTAGATAAGTCTTTGAGAAACTAGACTGAGTCTTTTACAATCTTGAATTTGTTTATTCTTTCAATTTTCTTTTCTATCAAATTTGTATACATGTTCTATTGATTGATTATTTGCGTTGAAATTATTCTTCCCTAAGATTTGGTTAAAGTAAAGGCATAAATACCCAACATGTAAAATCAAGAAAGTTATGCAAACTAACAAAATAACAAAAAAAGGGAAAGAAAGGAATAAAAATGAAAAAAGGGAAAAGAAGAAGAAAAATTGTTCCATTTCATAGATTTTGTCATACATATCATTTGCATACATATACAAATAACATGATTTTCATAAAATTCACATTGTATACTTGTTATACTTTAGTAAACACGCCAATACTGTTCATTTTTCAAAAAAAAAGAAAAGAAGCAAAAAATTTGTTTGTTCCAAAAATTTTTGAAAGAAATAAGAGAAATTTTTTAGACAAAGGTAAGATTACAATGTAGAATTCTAATTAGAAAATTGTGGTAATAAGGTTCCCAGGCTTCTCGACCATCAAAGGTTACAAAGCAATTCGGGACTCTCAAGTATAGACCATGGAAGAAGGACAGGCTAGCCGAATGGAGAAAATAGAAAAGGCGCAAGAAGAGATGAAGGGGCAATTAGCTGCAATGATGGAGATGATGACCAAAATGAGTAAAGGAAAGGAACCAGCACAGGGAGTAACTACTCAAGTCCATACTTCACAGCATATGCCATTTTCGAGGCACGACATTCCAAACCCCAGGAGGAACCCATCAGACCCAATCTATGTCCATGATTCGGATAATTCTAGAGAACAGGAGAAATTGAAGATGGGTGTATCAACAATGAAAGAGAATTTAGAGCCTCAAACAAAGTTAGATCTCCTTGAAGAAAGGTTACAAGCTATCGAAGGGATGGATTCATATGGTTCTTTGGAGGCGAGCGAGCTCTGTTTGGTACCAGGTGTAGTTATTCCACCAAAGTTCAAAGTTCCAGATTTTGAAAAGTATGATGGGACCAAATGCCCGGCAACTCATATCAAGATGTACTGTCAGAAAATGGCTGCTTATGCTTAGAATGATGAATTATTGGTGCATATTTTTCAAGACAGTCTAACCGGATCAGCTGCCAGGTGGTACACCCAACTAGATCGAGCCCATATCCGCTCATGGAAAGAATTGGCTCAGGCATTCATTGCTCAATACAAGCACATTGAAGATTTGGCACCAGATCGCTTATCCTTACAGGGCATGATGAAGAAACATGAAGAGAGCTTTAGAGAATATGCTCAAAGGTGGAGGGATGTAGCTGCCCAAGTTCAACCACCCCTCACAGAGAAAGAAACTGCCATCTTGTTTGTCAACACACTCCCAGCACCATTTTATGAAATGATAGTTGGAAATGCTACAAAGAATTCTGCGGATATGGTGATCTCTGGTGAAATAATAGATAATGCAATCAAGAGTGGCAAGCTTGTAGGAGACGATGCCATGAATGCAAGAAAAGGTGATACATTGGGGAATGGAGGAGATGTTCATGCTATGAATTATGAGGGGCAACATGTGGGAGACTTTGCTCCATATTATCCTTATCCAATGTACCAAACCCATTAACCCACCATAAATCATATCTCTCCAAGCCTGAATACCTGTCAGCCAATCCCCCAATCTAGTTGGCAAATAGGTCTCCAAACACCTATGCCTACCCAAAGTAACCAAAGAGGATCTCGTAACAAACGGAGGAGGATCGACATCGATCCGATTCCTTGGTCCTACACTGAACTATTTCAATACCTTCTTGAGAACCAACTTGTTACCCCAGTTCAATTAAAGCCTTTGGAACCTCCATATCAAGAATGGTATGACCCAAATGCTCAATGTGACTATCATAGTGGAAATATGGGTCATTCGATAGAAAGTTGCCCTGTTTTCAAGCACAAGGTGCAAAGTTTGATTAGATCTGGTTTGTTGGATTTTGGGACAAAAGAAGGAACGGGTTAACCATACTGCAGTATGATTGCAAAAGAAGACTTTTTGGCTGGTCATTCATGATGGTATAAAGCTGTTTCTTTTTGTAGTGCTCATAAACTGAAAAGCGCTTTTTGTGTATTGACTTTCATTTATTTTTTGTCATTTCAACAGAGTAATCGATGCATTTTCATTACATTTTCTCTCCCTTTCAAAGTCTTATATTTTTTTTGCATTCACCTATATTTTACCTTTTTCTCCTTCTCTTAGCTTCTAAACGATTAATTTCCATTCTTTGCCCAATTTTGTTGTTAAATAATGAATATGAAGTTGATTATGATAATAATCTGGGATAAAACTTTAAAATTCTATTTGTATTGACAATTTTGTCTCCCATGATCGATAGGAATGTTGAAATCAGTCGATGTAGTGTACACAAGGAAAGCAGATTTTTCATAAGGTTGTGATGGCTCAATAAATAATTCTTTGATAAGAGTATTTACGTTTGAAATGAGAAATGGCCGTCTTTGGTTTACCCTTCACATATGAGAAAAATTATCCATTGTTACCCCTTTTGAGCCTCATAGTTATATATGTTTTTTAAAGAAACCTATCAAGGATCACCCTCCACATTGGGGGGCAAAATTGAGAAAAATGAAGTAAGATTTGCCCACGAAAAATTTTCAAGTCATTAGAAATCTAGGGGCAAGATAAAGAAAAAGATATCTTCATGCTGGAATTCCTCAAAAAAAAAGGAAATGAGGAAAAGAGTGAATCAAAAGAAAAAGAAATGAACGGAAAAAAATGGAAAGGGAAACGAGAAACCAAAGAAGAATAAATAAAGAATGGGGTAGAATGCTAAAGTTTTTAAAATGATGAAAAATGATCCTATGGCTTGAAACCCTTGAAACACGTATTTTGGGCCTTATTATCCATTCTTTCAGAACCTCAAAACCCGGCCTACATTACGTATCTTAAAAGTCCATTTTGATCAAATTTGAATGCTTGAGTTAAGGAATCATATATTGAGCTTAGATGTGTTACAAGTTCATGATTTGGAGCTTGGCAAGTGTGTTGATTATGGATAAGTATGGTCCTTGAAAAAGAATGAAAATGTAAAAAGAAAATGATGAAAAAAATAAAAAATGAAAAATGAAAAAAAAAAGAAAGAAAAAGCTAAAATAAAAAAAAAGAAAAGACAAGAAAAGAAAAAAGAGAAAAGAAAAGAAGGAGAATAAAAAGGGGCTCAAGTTGAAAACCCGAAAGGGCGATTTGAGTCAAAAGAAGAATGGAAGATTTGGTTAAAATCTCGAGAAGATAGCTTTTATAAGGGAAACCAGTACTGTTCGAAGATTTCATGAAGTAGGGGGCAAAGCATTGATGGAACCAAAATGATTAGAATGTCAATCAAATAGAATTTTGGGAAAAATCTTAGATTAGTTTATCAAGATTGATTGAATATTCATTGTTTAGATATTGTTACCTTCCCTTGACCTCTGGAAATTACCTATTATTCTTGGTTAAATTTGTTCTCGTTTACTTCATCATAAATGTCTTTCCTTCAACTTTCAACCAATCTACATACTCATGATTATTGAAAGAAATATGATGGCATTACATCTGTTATGAAATTGAAATGGCGATAAATAAATAATTGACAATATTTGTGAAAGCCCGATGCATTACAAAAGAGGAAAGTCGAAAATGATATGAGACAAAGAAGGAAAAGATGAGAACCATGGGAAGGTTTACAAGTGCGCCTAAGAAATATGAATGTATGATCAAATGGTGAAGAATAACCAAGAATTAATGGTGTTTCGTGGAATTAGTGGATGTATGGAAGCTTATGTTTTGAAAAGATTCAAAAAAGGTGAGGATGGTGGTCTTGTGAACCTTATTACTGCAACTTTTGATTTTTTTTTCTATTCTTTTTCTTTCTCTTTTCCTTTTCTTTTTTTCTTATTTCTCGACATTTGCATTGCATCCATCACATACATTCAAAAAAAAAACAAATGAAAATTTCACCTATAAGTAACAAAGTTTGTACATTCTTGATCAAAAAAAAGAAAAAAAGAAGAGGTGCAAAACACAAGAAAAAAGGAAGGAAGCGGGATTTTGAAAATTTTAGGATAAGATGAGAAGATTGTTTTTAAGTGAAAAGTTTTAAAAGGATGATGTATCAAGAAACTAAAAAGTTTTCCAACTTCAATATTCGGATGTGAATCTCCGAATCAAAATTTCGGATGTGAATCTCCGAATCAAATCTTTGGATGTGAATCTCCAAATCTAAGTTAAAATTTCGGATGTGAATCTCCAAATCAAAGTCAAAATTTTGGGTGTGAATCCCTAAATCAAATCTTTGGTTGTGAATCTCCAAATCAAGAATCAAATTCTGGATGTGAATCTCCAAGCCAAAATTTTGGGTGTGAATCCCTAAGTCAAATTTTTGGATGTGAATCTCCAAATCAAAATTTCAGGTGTGAATCTCTGAATTCCAAGTTGAACTTTTGGGTCTGAATTCTAAGTCAAATTTTTGGATGTGAATCTCCAAATTAAAATCTCGGATGTGAATCTCTGAATCTAATTTTTGGATGTGAATCTCCAAATTAAAATTTCGGATGTGAATCTCCGAATCTAATATTTGGATGTGAAACTCCAACTCAAAATTTCAGGTGAGAATCTCTGAAATTTCGGATGTGAATCTCCGAATCAAATTTGGATGTAAATTTCCAACTCAAAATTTTAGATGAGAATCTCTGAATTTAAGATGCGAATCTCTATATTAAAGTTTACGTTTGCAATTTTCAATGCAAATCCTCAAATTGAGTTCCTGAATGTATCCTTGTCAAGAAAATGCAAGATTAGAATATGAGGTTGGAAGAATAAGGTCTTGAAGTAAAAAAAAAAAGAGGAAGAAGGAGGTTAAAAAAAAAGGGGAGAAGAAGAAGGTTCAGGGCTATATTTTAAAGAAGAGGTTCGAGATTAAATTTGAAATGAGATTAAACATAAGATTTAAAGATGAAATTAAAGAAAAATCAAGATAAGGAATTTTAAGATAGGGAATTTTAAGATAGGGAAATTCGATTTGGGTGTGAATCCCTAAGTCAAATTTTTGGATGTGAATCTCCAAATCAAAATTTCAGGTGTGAATCTCTGAATTCCAAGTTAAACTTTTGGATGTGAATCTCCAAGTCAAAATTTTGTGTGTGAATCCCTAAGTCAAATTTTTGGATGTGAATCTCCAAATCAAAATTTCAGGTGTGAATCTCTGAATTCCGAATCAAATCTTTGGATGTGAATCTCCAAACCAAGTTAAAATTTTGGATGTGAATCTCCAAACCAAAGTCAAATTCTGGATGTGAATCTCCAAGTAAAATTTTGAATCTTCAAGTTAAAATTATGGGTGTGAATCTCCAAGTTCAAAATTTTGGATGTGAATCTCCAAAACAAAGTTAAAATTTTGGATGTGAATCTCCAAGTTGAAATTTTGGATGTGAATCTCCGAATCAAATCTTTGGATGTGAAATCTCTCAATTTCAGAAGAACTTTAAAGTTTCATTGCCTCTGCTGCAAGAGGAGCACATTCCATAAAAAAATTTAAAGTTTCAAGGCCTCTGTTGCAAGAGGAGCAAATTTTCAAGAAAAATTTTAAAGTTTCATCGCCTCTACTCCAAGAGGAGCACATTTCGAAAAAAAAAATTAAAGTTACTTCGCCTCTGCTGCAAGAGGAGCGCATTTCAGGAAAAATTCAAAAAAAAATTTTAAGTTACATCGCCTCTGCTGCAAGAGGAGCACATTCCAGAAAGGAATTTAAAGTTTCACGGCCTCTGCTGCAAGAGGAGCACATTTTCAGAAAAAAAATTTTTAAAGTTTCATGATCTCTGCTGCAAGAGGAGCTTTCTCGAAAAAAAAAGAAAAATACAAAACAAATTTAAATTTAAAGTTTCATCGCCTCTGTTGCAACAGGAGCGCATTTCGAAAAAAAAAAGAAAAAACAACATTTTAAGTTTCATTGCCTCTGCTGTAAGAGAAGCTTTCTCGAAAAAGGGAAAAGAACAAACAAAACAAAAAGAAATTTAAAGTTTCATCGCCTCTGCTGCAAGAGGAGCACATTAAAAAAAAACAAAAAACAAAAAAATGGATGATTTAAATTTATAGTTCCATTGCCTCTGCTGCAAGAGGAGCACATTCAAAAAAATGATGAAAGAAAAAAAAGAAGAAGAGAAAGAAAGAAAAAAGAAAGAGATTAGGTTATAAGTCGAACAAAATTAGTGTGTCTATTATCTTTGTTCTATTCCTAATCCTCAGCAATGAGCAAAGAGGGGCAGCTGTTGACACCTAATTTTGTCCCATTTTTGTTATTATTATTATTTTTATATATATTTGTATTTGTGTTTATTATTATTATTATTATTATTAGTATTATTATATTTGTATTATTATTATTATTATTATTATTATTATTATTATTATTATTATCTATTATTATTTATATTATTATTACTTTTATATTAATATTATTATTGTTATTATTATTTTTGTTTTTTGTTTTGTTGTTCACTGCCAGCTCCTCTCCCAAGGTCTCCTCAGGTTGTCACTAACCCCTGCCAAGCCAGTCTGCCAGCCGCCCAAATCCTACTCCCCAGGCCGTCCCATCACCGTCGGTTAGCCTCTGCCAGCCACCATTCCCAAGCCCTATACTTACTCCCTCTAAAAATCCCCATTCGATCACCACCCGAGGGAGAGACGATTCCACAGAGAGACCCAAGCTTCAAGCCCCCTCCACTCACCTGAACACTCAGCCATCACCAAGCTATCATCACCATCATCCTCGGCTCACCAGAAACCACTACCCGAAACCCCAAACACACACAGAGAAAAAAACCCAAAACCGAAATTCGAAAACCCCAAACACCAACCACTACCCGAGACCCCTTCAAAAACCCTAGATCTAAGATCCAAATCCCCCACATGCAAAAAACACAACAAATCCGCAAGCCCAAAAAATAGCCAAGACCATCGACAACAAGAAAAATAGAAAACCAAAACAAAAAAAAAAGGGGAAAAAGGGCTTTTGGTAAGGTCAGATCTGTAGGGCTAGGAGCTTTTTTTGGCGAAATAGAGAATGGATTCGGGCTTAGGAGGCTGAGGGCTTTCAAAAAGTCGAAAGCTTTTTAAGCTTTGGTCACCGGCGACGGCAGCTGGTGGCGGCGGACGGCGGTCGAGGCGGCCGCCGGAAATCGCCTGAGGGGAGAGCCTTTGAAGGCTCTGATTTTTTTTCTTTTCGTTTTTGGATAAAAATGAAGTAAAAAAAAAGAGGGGTTTTATATAAAAAAAGAGGATCCGCGCGCGACCAGGGATCCGACCCGGATCCGCGCACCCGACCCGTGGGAAGAAGGATCCGCGCGTCGCCCCATCGCCCGACCCGAGATCCGCGCGACCCGACTCCACGACCCGCTTCCGCTGGCAGATTGGGCTTTGTTGTTTGGGCCCGGTTTTTTGGCAGATTTTCCTTTGGGCTCTTAGCCCAAATTCATTTTGGTAATTATTTTTTTTGTTTATTTATTTATTTATTATTTAGTGTTTATTTATTTTGTAAAAAAAAAGAGAAAATTTTAATTAGAAAATTAAAAATTAAAAAATTAAATAAAAAATAAAAAACTAAAAAAATTAAATAAAAATTATTTTTAAATTATAATATTATAATTATTATCATCATTTGTGTTTATTTATTTATTTATTTATTTATTATTATTATTATTATTATTATTATTATTATTATTATTATTATTATTATTATTATTATTATTATTATTATTATTATTATTATTATTATTAATACATGTTATAAAATAAAAGTTTTTTGAAAATTTTTCTTTTACCTGTATTTTCATTAATTATTTTAATTAGAAAATGTATAAAATATATATATATATTTTAAAAAAAAGCAAAACAAAGAAAAAGGAAATCACAGAAAATTTAAATTTAATAAAATTTCCGATGATGGGATGCTACGGAAGTCACAGGTAGTGATTCCTAACTGATCCCTAGGTGAAAGGAGTCGTACTAAATGTTGCCAAAAGTATTGGAATATTTAGTATGATTTTTCAATAATTTAATTCTTTGTTAAAAATAAAAATAAATTTTTAAAAGAAAATTAATAATAAATTTTATAATTCAATTAAATGAATTTCCGATGATGGGATGCTACGGAAGTCACAAGTAATGATTCCTAGCTGATCCCTAGGTGAGAGGAGTCGTACTAAATGTTGCCAAAAGTATTGGAATATTTAGTATGATTTGTCAATAATTTAATTCTTTGTTAAAAATAAAAATAAATTTTTAAAAGAAAATTAATAATAAATTTTATAATTCAATTAAATGAATTTCCGATGATGGGTTGTTACGGAAGTCATAAGTAGTGATTCCTAACTGATCCCTAGGTGAGAAGAGTCGTACTAGATGTTGCCAAAAGTATTGGGATATTTAGTATGATTTTTCAATAATTTAAATTTTTATTAAAAAAGAAAATGAATAAGTTTTTGTTTTAAAAACAAAGAAATATAAATAAATAAACAAATAAATAATGAAATTTGAAATAAAAAATTCATTTGTATCATTTTTATTTGTTTGCATCATGTGCATTCATAATAATTTTCAAAGCAAGTGTGAACCTTCCGAGGATGAGATTCTATAAAAGTCACAAGTAGTGATTCTTAAGAAATCTCTAGGTGAGAAAAATTATTTCGAATGCTGCCAAAAGTATTGGAGTATTCGATTTAATTATTTAATACAAAAGGGTTTACACTCACTTTCGATAAACAAAATCTAACCTTTTTTTTTTAAAAATGAAAAAATAATTTTGATAAATAATAAAATGCTTTAAAAATGGAATAAAAAGGAATTAATTTTAAATATTAAATTAAGACCATTTTTATTAGAACAAAAAGGATAACACATGATTACTATGGTACCGTTTTTTAACGGGCGTTGTGGGGGTGCTAATCCTTCCCCACGCGTAACCGTACTCCCGCACCCGATTTTGTTTTCGCAGACCAAAAAATTGTCTTTTTAATAAAACTTAATTAATTTTGAGATTTTGTTAAAAAGATAAATATTTTAGGTGGCCAATCACACCTAGTCAAAAAAGATTGGTGGCGACTCCCTTTGTTTTTTAAATGTTTTCAAAATCGTCGAGCGCGAAGCCGTTACGACACATAACACACACTTTATACTCTATTACAATATCACAAGCATGCAAAGAAAAGAAAAAACACTACAAAAGAAGTCATGATTTTCATTACAAATGAAACTGTATATCGTTTGTATGAATTACAATCGAAATGAAAAATGAAATGAAAGAGAAAAATATCCTAATCAGTCTATAGTGAGGATTGAGTCAGCTGGAAGATAAGGCACTGTGTCAGCATTAGGATCTTGGAGCGCTGGACCTGAGTTTGGATCTTCTGGAAGAGCTACCTCGAAAGAGGGAGTGTCACTTAAAGGCCCTACAGTCTCAACAGTCGCAGAGTCTAGCCCGAGTTCAATAGCAGTAGAGTCGGAGAGTTAAAGATCTTCGCTGTCTAAACCCTATAAGGCCTCAATGGGCTCGAGTTGATCGCGTGGCTCAATGGGCTTGAGGTGACCGTGTGGCTTGCAAGGGGGCCAGGGACCTTCGAGGTTTTCCAAGTGATCCACGACCCCTTCCTCCAAATAATCCTCAGGATCCGCCGAGTCAGGCTCGTATTTAGCCCAAGGAGGAGTGTTATAGAACTCGGCCTCTTCAGTAATAAGGAGCTCCGGGAAGGTCTCATTAGGCCTTTGCTTCTCTAGCCTAGCACGGGCAAGATAGAAGCCGTACTTGACGAATCCTGCTGAGTAAATTTGCTTCTTCTCGAAGCAATCTTGGAACAAGCGGTATTCAGGAACAACTTGGGCTTAGACCTCCCTTTGTCGCTCCAACACGTTATGCATTTCATCAAGGGCCTCGTCCCGTTGCCACCTCATGGCCTCCAGGTCGTTCGTTGCTTTATCATAAGCCTCTCGATACCCTTGAAGGGAATTAGCCCTTGCCTGTTCATCTGTTAGCTTTAGTTCAAGGCCCGTTATATGAGATCTCAGAGCCTCATTGTCTCTCCTCAACTCGTCCATTTTGTTAGCAAGTAGACGGAGTTGGTTAACCTTATTTTGAAGCGTTATGTACTTCTCCCGAAGCTCATGTAGCTCTTTCTCAGCTCGCTCTCTTAAAGTTTGATGTTGTGCATTGACAGCCACCAGTTGTTGTGCAGCCTAGCAAAATAGAAAGAAGATAATTAAAATACCTGGACCGAAGAAGATAAAACATACTCATTATAAAAGAAGTTCGAAGCTCTTACCTTCATCACGAGATAATCAAAGGTGTCCTCGCCCGCGGAAAAATTTTTAAAAATCTCTTTCTCGTCGTGCGGAAGGATAGTGCTCCAAGCCAGGTGAGAAGCTACCCCGGGCTCCTCGATGCTGTCGTTGTCATTGACGCCGAGGTAGGTCTGAAAGTCGTCCCCATCGACAACCTTCCCTCCATCTACTCGGTAGCGCCTAAGGGTAGGAGCAGCCATCTTAGGCAAAATTGGCCTCGCAGGCATCGCGTCTTCAATATGCAGCCTTTTTCAATACTTATGGTGAGGCTTGCGAGGGGCGCGTATGTCACCTGTAGTTTCGGGGCCACCCCCTTGAGGAGCGAACTCACTTCTTTGTGACCTCGAGCTCTCACGATCCTCTGAGCTAAGGCCACGGATAAGGTGCCTCTTCCGTTTACCCCGTCCGACCTCTTGCGTGGGGCGACTAGGCTCACCAATGGTCGGAGGAGGAGGAGGAGTAGGAGCACAAAGATGCTCCGGAATAGAAGCCTTGACTCGTAGTTGTTTCCGAGGTGAGGGAGCTTTCAAAAGAACTCTAGAGGAGGATACAATGGTTTTCCTCCGGCGCATGGCGTCTAAGAAGCTCATATATGCATAACACAAAAAGAAAGAGTTAGCATACTAAGTTAAAAGACTTTAAACACGTGTGCAAGAAATAAAAAAGAATCATCGTTAAAAACCTAAAAGGTCACCAAAATCATCTAAGTTAGCCAAATTTTCATCCGATGGGAAGTCATAGAAGGGACTCCTAAAGGCATCGCCTTAGTTCCACTCGAGATCTTCCTCGAATGAATCATTGGCGCTCGTGGTCCTAGGTATCTCATCTCCCAAGTCAGAAGAAGATTCATCTATTAGACGACCTACGGGGTTTGTTGATCCAGCTACGGGAACCACGGGCGGACAATTAGAGCCGAGACTAGGCGTGTGTGAGGCTGAAGGAAGGTTTGAAGGGATGGAGGAAGTTTCGGGGATAACTCTACCTACTCCCTAACCGGTTGCTATAATGTGCTTAGAGGTTAAAAGGGAAAACAAATTTCTCTCCTCGGTAGAATAGATTAGCCAAATAGGCTCGCCTAAGTGGTCCCTTAAGGAGTTTAAACTAAATTTTTCCAAGCACCTTGAGTGGTCGCTAGTATCACGGTTCCATCTAGTACGAATTCTCAAATCCCTTGGAATCTCAACAACGACCCACTCGCTCTCGAATTTGTGCAACTTAATGGGAAGGTCCGAAAAAAATTTATTGGGAAACCATCGACCTTTAATCTTTGGAGAGAGAATGTAACTAACCCGGTTAACCTGCGGACTCTAAAAAATGCACTCAGAAGGGGAATGGTAGGAATGATGCCTAAACTATGGCATATTATTGAGAATCCTACTAATTGAGCTCATGCATGAGAATGGAGTTGGCATGGGACTATATCCTTATACCTAAGGAAAGCTAGACCAAACTCGGGAAAAGGAAAACGAAAACCAAAGACTATGGATGCTTTATGTACAGCTATGCCGCTGGTAACTAAGTCAGTAGAATGTTCCTTATTGGTTGGGAGTCTATATTGGTAACCTGTAGGAAAGGGGAAGCGAGTTTTAATTTCCTCTAAGTTTGCATTTGACAACTTGCACTCAACATCGCCTTTCCTCAATGTTTTAACTGGGTGTTGAGAAGACATGGCTAATGACAGACGAAGTAAGTGAAACAGACAACACAGGTGACAGACCTAAGACCCTACTGGAGACTACAAATTCACAGGAGATAAAAAGTTGCGACGATTGAAATCTGCAAGAGACTTACTCTCTGCGATAGGGGTTAACTGTGAGAGACTGTCACGTGAGAGAGTAATATAGCAGCAAATTGAAGATTGCGAGAGGGTCAGGACGTGCTGCAAAGTGTTGATACAGAGGATTTCTTGCGCGATTCAGCTCACCTCCTGTTGCTTATATAGCAACGGTAGAGAATACGAAGCGTCGTGCGTCTGAATCCACGTCCCGCAGAATTGTGCTTTTTTTACCCGCAAAAAATACCAAAAAAACAACAAAAATTCAAGAAAAGACTAAGATGTCTTGGATTCAAGTATATATATTTATTGGAAAAAAATCCAATAAGAGAGTGGGGAGCAATTGATATGGGCCCAAATCCACGGTACAGAATACGACAAAGGCCGCCACGTGGCCTCTAGTCATTGGGCCGTGTGGCATTAGGCTGGAGACGTTGTGTGGCATGCGACAGCATTGTGGGAGACCCCCTCCTGCATGCGAGAGGATCATATTGCCTGTGACAAGCACCAAATGACCATCCGTGTGATAACTTGCTGCTGCATGAGTATGGCCTCCGTTTATGAGCCTCCCGCCTAGCGGCAGACCTCTCCTGCCAGAGATCGAACGACTTACAACCTGTTAGTGTTGTACAGGGAACAAACTCTTCTAAAGGACGAATCACCATCCACATAATTACTTTGTAGTAATGGTAATTTACTCGCCTATAAATAGGCCACATGTATTATTTTACTCTCTAATTTTTTACTTCTGGCTTTTACGTTTCTCAATACTCAAGAATCTTTGGCTGACTTAAGCATCGAAGTGCCTACACAGAGAACCACCCCTGCTTTTCTCTGACTTTTGTTATTTTGCAGAAGCTTTTGAGAGACATGTGGAGAAAGAGATAGACACTTACGTCAGCAACTAATCATTGTTGTTTTGTTTGTTTTGTGCAACAACAACAATAATAATTTTTTTAGATAATTATATTTATTAAAAACTTATAAATTTAAATAAAAGAGTTCTTTTGATCAACAAAAAAATTTATTTTATCACACAATTTAATACATAATAAATATAATGAAAAATGTATAAAAATCATCTTATTTTATTTTTTATCCTTATACACACTAAATATAAAATGCATAAGATGATATCGTTTAATTTTATACTATTTATAATCTTATAATATCCTATCCTCACATTCATTCAATGCATCAAACATGATCTTGGAGATTAACAATGTGAAAAGTGACGCATGTGAAGTTTCTTACATCTTCAAAACGAATATGATCAATGGGTGAACAGTAAAAGATCATAGGCGCAAAATTAGATGTGAATTAGGGCACATTACTTATCTTTAATCACGTACAGAAAAAAACATAAATAATAAACAAAATTAAAATCATCCTGAAGGTGGAGAAGTGCACAAATCTTTTGTGTTAATGTTTGTTTATAAGTAATTATATGATATCATTCTCACTTTTTATTTATTCAAAAAAAATCATTCACCTCCCCATTGTTCTCAGATTACGTATATCCGCAACAAGTGTTATATAACTATTTTATTACAATGTTGCTTTATGAATTTATATCTGATATATTATTGATAGATAGATTTTATATATAATTAATGATTTATGATATATCATTTTATTCATTATAAATTTTGATATAAAAAGTATATGAAAATAAACATTTTTAAATTTACTAATCGATGAAGTATCTTGATGTAATTTAAAATGATGATGTATATGATTTATATATAAACAATATATCAAATATAAGCCCTGGTTTATTACAATATTATATGTTTTCCAACTTTTGTCATTTTTTTATTCTCACACGATAAGGAGAAACTTTCCACCAATCGATACAATCTTAAAGTAATCTACTTTATCAAACATAATGGTTGGGTTGTTTTTTATATTTTTGTTAATATATGTTTTATGAGTCCGATTAATTATTGTTTATAGGCATTCGTTATTTAGAAATTAAATTATTATTTAAATTTAAGAATGATTTTCATAATAAAGGCATCATTTTTAGTATATTTAAGTAGAAACAAGCATTTCTCTCCTTTTTTTTTATATTACCTTAATTAACAGGTAACATTGGTTAACTTTTTCCATGTTTTTTTAATACCTAATCAGGAACTGTTAAACTCTCCAACCTTCTTTTAATTGAATCTAATTAATAAAATATTTAACACCATTAATTAGGTGTATTTGAACAAATTAAAGCCACAAATTTATATATAAAAACAATTAACTTTTGACTAAGTGACTAAAAGTAGTGGTATGATGCAAAATTTAGATTTGAATTTAACCAAACCAATCTTTACTTCCAATTATTAAAAAAGAAAAGAAAAAAATTATTGGACAATTACTCCCAATTATCGGACAAGTGTACTTCAAACATGCGAAGTTCAAATTCTGTTCCGCATTAAATCTACTTTTGGCCGACAAGAAATCAAATCTTAAAGCAACAAGAAAGAAAAAAAAAAGAAGAATTAGGTGAGAATCAGTCCATTATTAATCAAATCAAAATTCTTTGTTTTCTGGAACTTCATAACGCCCAAATATTCAACATGATTTTTACATCATATATAGCAATCTCACCATCTCTTTCATATTAAAGTTCTGCAAATACATGCATAGTACTGCAGAAACATTCTTCCCTTCATACATGATTTAGATAATGATACAGGTTAATTACCTCATTCCCCTCGTGCATATGGACCAAAAATTTCTTTTCATTCCAATATATTCAAGGAATATCAAAAAAGCCAGATGGCTCTAATTCAGTGTCTAAATAGTTTGAGTTATAGATTGGAGATCCTACCGTATCAAAGACCATATCATCAATATTTATGTCGCAGGCTGATAGTCCACCATCACCGGAAGTTGTAGTAACGCTATGATCACCTTGAGTTTGTTCTGGCGGAGTATTGTTGTTTTGCCAATCGTGAATTTCATCAATGCGACGCAATGACGCAAATTTGGAAGCCATGTTGTTTAGAACTCGAGACGACGTACTGGAAAAGGACCTAGCAGGTTCAGATGCATTACTCTCTAGAATGCTCGATGCATCAGATAGAGGATACTCCATGTTAGTATCAACACTAAAACCCCCATCACCACTGGCGTTTCTGTATTCAGCTGACTGCGGAGAAAGTACTATATTTGACAAATCTAAGCAATTTGAAGGTGTTGTGAGTGGATTAACAGTATTCTCTAGCCAATAATCTGATGCGTCTGGTGCCATTGATGTATTATTTCCCTGACAACTTGAGGTAGGGCGGCAAATTACAGCAATAGTACTTTCACTATTGGCACCATCATCGTCAGTAGTACTATTCCATGACGTTAGTTGCAATCTTTGACAAGCTCTTAAGGGATCAACACATTGCAATGTCGTGACCTTAGTGGCTAATTTATTGAGTAGCTGAGCTGAAGCTGATGTAGGCCTTGATGTTGGCTGTTGCGGTGTGGGTTCAGATTCTTGTGCTGTTGCACCTTCTTCATGAATGATCATGGGATCGTTATTAGCCTCAGTTGTGTAGGAACTTCCGCTGGATGAGGCGACAAGGGTGGTGCCAAAAGGCTTGTGACTCACCGGATCTATACCCATTTTAGCCAAGCGTTTCTTGAGATGAGCGTTCCAATAGTTCTTGATCTCATTGTCAGTCCTCCTTGGTAAGTGCTTGGCTATTGCTGCCCACCTTGAAGAAAGAAAATACATTCGTGAGACTGATTATGACAAAACCTCATAAAACCAACCATTTTAAATAAAAAAAAAATTCTAAGCCATAATTAATCTCTTAAAAGAACAAAGAATGGTGCTGATTGAAAGGATCTCATTCTTTAGTCTCATTATATTTAACAATTGATTTTCTAGCTCCCTCCATATCTCTTTGCTTTCTCAAAAGATATACAATATTTTAGAGAAAGCTAGAGTTAAAATAATGAATATCAGTTAAAAACATTCTCTATCTGCTGTTTTTTGTACTTTGCTGTGACCTGTTGCCTAGTGTTGAATGAAGTTCAATGATTGTTGTATCTTCCACGGAGGTAAAGTCTCCTCTCTTGATACCGGGCCTTAAATAATTTGTCCATCTCAACCTACAACTCCTCCCACATCTTTGAAGACCTGAAAAAACAAAGAAACACGCATGATTCGTCAGTTTCCATAAAATAAGATTTGATGCCAAAATTTAGGCCATGGAAGAAAAAAGAAAGGGGGGCCTAACCAGCTTTCTCAGGCAGGGAACGCCATCCTTCTTCACCATGTTTTTGTACGAAAGCTACGAGCTTCTGGTCTTCTTCAGCTGTCCAGGCTCCTTTCTTCAAACCGTCTGCAGTACAGAATGAAGTCCTTCCCATTCTTATAAACCAATTACTGTGATTCTATGTGACAAAATCAATAACATAAATTCTTAATTTCTTAACTGTTAGATTGCTGAGCAAAAAAAAAAAAACTGTTAGATGAACTTTGGAAATGCTTCCTGGAGAAGTGAATCAGTGATGGAAAGAGTTTGACATTAATAGTAGTAAGCAAACTTTGCCTTCACATTAGAGTTGAGAGGCAGTGGTGAGTTGCTACTGGAGAGATGGGGGCGATATAGGGAATATTGGTTTATATATGCACGCGCTCGCGCTACAACACATTATTCATCAATAATATTGATACATATTCATTTTCATTACATATTTCCTTTCCTGGCACATATGGTCCACACGACAACAACTTAATTTGGACGCCAATCTTGAAAAGAATAACCATCAGTATGTCAAATGATGTGAATGCAAATAAAAATCTTAACTACTAAAACCTTGGACTTTTCCCACATGCCACAGCTGTTTGATCAGATTTCAAGAACAAAAGGGTTCAATGGATGAACACGGATGTGATGCTGACCAAATGGGAATGCTTCCCAGCTGAAGAGAGTTCGATAAGTCATGTTTGTCTGTCTAGGAGCTTTCATGCATGTTCTGTTCGATGGTCCCGATATCTTAATTGTTTTATAACCATTTTCTTAAAACCATGATTGATGGGAACAAAAGCAACGTTATATCCTTCTTACTTTTCCCCCGTTTTCTACCTTAATAAATGAGACATTCTGCCGGCAAACAGTATGCAGGTTCAAACATGGATAATCTTGAAGAAATAGGGTTACTCATGAATATGAGATTTGATAATTTTAGGTATAATATGATTAAATGACATGAAAACAAAAAATAAATAATATAAATTAAAGTTTTGACAATTATATATGGATTTAACAAAAATTAAAAAAATTATTTCATATTTAGTATATTTTATAAATATTTGACAGGATCCAACATAAATATACAGATTAGCAAATTTATCTTACATTTGTATAAGGTACCTTGGTGAAAAAAAATTATGCATTGTGAAAAATGTGAAAGAAATACAAAGTTTCATGAAATCATGTGTACATGTCTCCTTGTCGTCAAAACCCGCGTGAGCTCCACAAGACAGGTGAATTTCATTTATAAAATATAGAAAATTATCCTACTACGGTTAGAATGTTCATACATATATCGTGGATAAGGTATATTTATAAAAATTAATGAATTAAATAAATATATTATAGGTAAATAAATTTTTGGATAAATCAAATAATTCATAAATAATATTATAATAGGTAAATTAATACGGTATAATGTGAGGAAGTTTTGAAATGAATAGTATTTCCTTTATAATTTGAAATGAAGGTTGTTTGGTAGAACTGCCTTTACACTACTAAAAAATAAGCCTTTAGCAACCAAAATTTGCAACGACTTCATGACATTTGCAACGATTTTTTACAGTCGTTACTTAATTGATTTTTTTATTTTATGCAACGATTATTACTGTTGTTGTAAATTCTTATTAAATTGACAACGATAAAAAAAGTTATTATGATATGTTATTATATATTTGCAATGACTTTTAATTATCATTGCTTATTTGATTTTTCTTTTTATTTTATATAACGACAGTTATTGTTGGTGCAAATTTTTATCAAATTAATAATGATATAAAAATATTGTTGTTGCGAATTCTTATCAAATTGACAACGATAAAAAAAGTTGTTACGATATCTTATTACATTTGCAACGACTTTTAATTATCGTTGCTTATTTTATTTTTCTTTATATTTTATATAACGACAATTATTGTTGTTGCAAATTCTTATCAAATTAACAACGATATAAAAAAGGTCATTCCAATATCTCATTACATTTGCAACAACTTTTAATTGTTGCTACTTATTTGTTTTTTTCTTTATATTTTATACAACGGCACTTATTGCTGTTGTTAATTCTTATCAAATTAAAAACGATACAAAAAGTCGTAACCATATCATGTTATGTTTGCAACAACTTTTCATTGTCGTTGCTGTAGACATCCGATTTTATAGATAATCTTGAAGAAATAGGGTTACTCGTGAATATGAGATTTGATAATTTTAGGTATAATATGATTAAATGACATGAAAATGAAAAATAAATAATATAAATTAAAGTTTTGACAATTATATATGGATTTAACAAAAATTTAAAAAAATTATTTCATATTTAGTATATTTTATAAATATTTGACAGGATCCAACATAAATATACAGATTAGCAAATTTATCTTACATATGTATGAGGTACCTTGGTGAAAAAAATTATGCATTGTGAAAAATGTGAAAGAAAAAAAAAGTTTCATGAAATCATGTGTACATGTATCTATATTGTCAAAACCCGCATGAGCCCCGCTAGAGAGGTGAATTTCATTTATAAAACATAGAAAATTATCCTACTAGGGTTAGAATGTTCATACGTATATCGTGGATAAGGTGCATTTATAAAAATCAATGAATTAAATAAATATATTATAGGTAAATAAAGTTTTGGATAAATCAAATTATTCTTAAATAATATTATAATAGGTAAATTAATACGGTATAATTTGAGAAAGTTTTGAAATGAATAGTATTTTCTTATAGAATAATTTTTAATGAAATTTCTTCTTGAAATAAAGTCATCATTAATGTGGTCAACAGAGTAAGAACTAGAAATAATATATAATTTTGGAGATATCAGGTGCAATTTAATCTTGAAAGGTGTTAGATAGAATTGCCTTTAATTTTTTTATGTTGGGTTTGCCTTGAATGCCACATTAAAAGTATGGGACAAGTTATAAGGGTTCTTTTCTTATAAATGATGTGTTAGACTTAGTTTGTAAAATATCCCAAAGAGTTATAAATACCAATAGAATAGTTGAGATTTGGGCTATTTTAAAGGGTGTGGTTGGGTTCTTTGGATAGTTGGGTTAGGGCTTTGTAAGGAGATTGCAATTTTTTTTTCTAAAAATTGCATAGTTATAATTATTTGATTGGTTATTAATTTGATTTAGTGGTTATAGGCCAATTTAGTTGGGCCAAACCACATTAAAAATTATTGTGTTTATTTTTGCATTCTTCCGTTTTTGTGGGTGTTTGGTTTGAGAGATATTTTTCCCAACAAGTAGAATTAGAGCTGAAGGTTCGTAATCCTACGAGAGGAGGAAAGTTATGGCTGAAGCTATGTCTAAAGGTATGCCTAAGTTTGAGTTTCCTTTATTTGACGGTAAAAGTAATTTTATGTTATGGCAAAGTACGATTCAAGATCTTCTAGTGCAACAAGGTCTAGATTTGGGATTAGAAGAAAATAAGCAAGATGAAATGTTTGATAAGGATTGGGTTGGAATTCAGAAGAGGGCTGTAAGCACAATTAGATTGGCACTTGCTCCATAGATTAAGTATAATGTATTGACTAAGACGACACCAACCGGATTGTGGAAGAAGTTGAGAGATATCTATACATCAAAATCGTTAACAAATAGATTGTGTTTGAAGATGGATTTATATTCTCTGAAGATGAATGAAAGTACGAGTCTCCATGATCACTTAAATGAATTTAATAGACTCGTTTCACATTTATTAGCTATTGATTCTAAAAAGTTGAAAGAAGAAGAGAAGGCATTGATGTTGTTGTCATCTTTGTCTAAGTCCTACAAACCTTTAGTTTAGACTTCATTGGAGGTAAAACTACTTTGATGTTGGATGATGTGATTGCTGTGTTGTGTGAGAATGAAAGATTTATGGGCAAAGAAGATTTTTCATATGCGGGAGGTGTACTAGCTGCTGTAGAAGGTTCTACTCGAAGGAGGACTAATGAGAGACATGGTAGATCAAGAGGGAGATCAAGATCAAGATTCAGAGATTATAGTGAGGTGGAATGTTATTATCGTAGAGAGAAGGGTCATATTCAAACACGCTGCAAGACATTAAGGGAGGATATGGCTGCATTCAAGAACGCTTAGCAAAAGAGTGATGATGGAAAGAAGAATGATACATGTGTTGCTCTGACTGATACAAATGATGAGGTATTGGCAACTTGTTTAGATGAGTCTCACACTTATGAGAAAGGTTGGGTTTTGGATTCAGCTGCATCGATGCATATTTGCAATAATAAAGATCGGTTTGATGAATTGAAAGAGGTTGAAAGTTTAGGCAATATTGTGGTTGGGAATGGTAATAAAGTGAAGATTTAAGGTATTGGGAGTGTTCAACTCAAGCTTCATGATGATGGTGTTAGGACTCTTTGTAATATGAGGTATGTGCCTAGTTTTAATTACAATTTGATTTCTTTGGGTGAGTTAGCTTCACGTGGGTACATATATGTTGGTAATGATGATTGTTGCAAAGTATACAATAATGGTGATTTAGTTTTACAAGGAAAGAGGAATGAAAACAATTATATTTGCTTGATGATGCGAAGGATAGAGTTGTTTCCGAGAGTAAGAACATTTAGAGGCATGTTAGTTTTTCAGATATTGTTGAGTAGTTTGGGGAGTTTGAGAATTCAAATCAAGGGAGGATTTGTTAGGGTTTGCCTTGAATCCCACATTGAAAGTATAGGACAAGTTATAAGGGTTCTTTCCTTATAAATGATGTGTTAGGCTTAGTTATAAAATATCCCAAGGAGTTATAAATACCAATAGAATAATTAGGATTTGGGCTATTTTAAAGGGTGTAGTTGGGTTTTTTGGGTAATTGGGTTTGGGCTTTGTATGGAGTTTGCAATTTTTCTCTTTTAAAAATTGCATAGTTGTAGTTATTTGATTGATTATTAGTTTGATTGTGTGGTAATAGACCAATTTGGTTGGGCCAAACCACATTAAAAATTATTGTGTTTATTTTTCTTTCTTTCGTTTTTGTGGGTGTTTGGTTTGAGAGATATTTTCCCAACGTTTTATGTGCTAAAAAACAAAATCATCATGTATTAAAAAAAGAAGAAGAAAGAAATGGCCATTATCAGTGCTTGTAATTAGGGGACCAAATGCAACTCTGCCATTTGGAGTTCTTGAGTAGGGTTTCAGCTTTTTATTTCGTCTTTGGATAACCATGAATTTTTTTATTTTTTATTGATTTTTTTTACAATAAAAATCTTTGATAATTAAGCATGAAGATGAGGTTACTTGAATTCGAAACCAAACTTTTTTTTGGCGCAATTACAGGTATCCTCATCCGTTTTACGGTCTAAGATTAATTTTATTCAAGCTTAAAGTGGTAAATGGTAAAACTCTCCCAATAATAGGGACTCCAGGACTTGAATTCTGTCTAAGTACCTGGGGAAAAAGTCCACTTTCACTTCTTCCAACCACTTGTTGGTGAATTTGAAACTAAACTTTACAATATGTTACAACTCTTCTTTAATCATTCGATCAAGAGATTATTAGTTTTTTTATTGAAATTACAAATTACAAAATAACAGACAGTCATAATTAAGTATTATATTTATACAAAAAATCTAATACAACATAACTTGGATCAAACTCACAAATGATAACACTTAAACTTAAAAACTCAAAATTTCAATACATTTTTCTTACTATTAAGTGAATATTTCATTAACTTTTTATTTTTTTTATTTGTGATGTTACCTTTGGCTTACACAATGACAAGGGGGCATAATCTTTTCCCATTGCATATAAATCCAATCTATCTCAACTTCTCGAAACGCCTTATATATAGAGAGAGAGAGGATTATTATATTAAATTTTATAAATAGGGATATTGGTTGATGTGGTATGGATTAAATATTTCGCTTATAGAGTTTAGGTTATATTTGTGTATCAATAGTCTTTATTAATGAGTGATCCGTAAATTCAATATAAATCTTGTTGAAATTTGCTTATGTTTTAATCTTGCAATGGAGTAAGAAAGAAGTATCTCCTCAAATTTTTTTATTGACAAAAAAGAAAAGATTTTTAATTTCTGAAATGTCAGTTTTGAAACATTTTGCGTTATTATAATAATTAACCTTTTGTTCCCTCTTCGATGGTTTAATATTTTTATAAAGAAAACTAAAATTTCACTAATAAACTAATAAACTATATATAGCTTTAATTTGATTAATTCAAGTTTAGAGGAAAACTTTAATAAAATTTTTTCTAGGAACAAGGACATTTATTTGTTCCCACATATATGTTCTCACAATTAGAAGTTTTTGTTTTTTTTTTGAAAGATGAAATTTATTGCAAGATAAAATTACAATCCGAAAACAAAATCAGAAGATATGAAACTCTTGATTTTGCAAAAATGTTTAAAACCATGTTACAAAATCAAAAAAACGATTAATCCCTGCTTTAACTAAGAAATAGACAAGTGAATTATCTAACAATTAGAACTTAGAAGTTTAATAAAATATAATTTGAAATTTTCAAATTGAAATTTATGATGTTCGAATTAGAACTAACTCAAATCATATGCATTAAGAGCCAAAATCATGTATAAAAAAAAAAGAAGGAAAAGAAAAAACCATGAGTGCATGAAATAAGGGAGAGCAAAATCAAGCTTAGGTTTAATTTAAAAAAAAAAGCGCTTAGGAGTGTATTGGGTACTATAGTTTGGGATTTCGGGGTGTGTGTCTATATTTATGTCCATACACTTAGATTTGTCCATAGACCGAGCAATCCGTTGAATTTCAAATATTGGTATAATTTTTTGTGAGTTTGGACAAAAATATAATATACAATAAATGAGCTTAGACAAAAAAATGAGATCAATTAAAAATCAAAACTGAGTTAGATTTTATCATTTGAGGCTTGAGTTCGAGCTTGCCCAATCCAAAATTTATTTACTAAAATCAACATTGAATTTTCCTAATGAACAATGAGTAGAAGATTAAAATGCAAATTGGAAACTTACAGCTACTCATTGTTCATTCAGGCCTCTATTTGCACTGACCATTATATAACCGTTACTTCTTTCAAGCTTCCTTGTCTCCACAACGAAAGTGAAAATACTTAATCACAATAACTTGCTATTATTCAGCTTCAAATCAAAAGACTTGTTATTAAACTGTCATTATCAGTTTCCCAAACACTTGATATTGCTGAGAGCTTTTACAATAAGATCAAAAATTTTTATTTTACTGTAAGATCGATGTAATTGAATACTGATCTCATCTAGCCCCTTGACGAATGGACGGCTCACAAGGGTAAATTTTATCTCTATTGAAAAGCCAATCGTGACTCTCGAGTTATTGGTCAACCAACTCTTGCTCTCTTTGCATCCACTATCGAAGGGGTTTATCAGTTAAGAAGCTCATTCCATTAGTTTGATTAATCTTAAATTAAATTAATCAAAATTGATTTAATCGAATTATATGATTTTATTTTCATTATTTTGAAGATTTAATTGATCAAGTTTAATTTTATTTTCGAGTTAAATTAATCTAAAATCAAAATTCTTTAAAAATTATTTTCATTAATCAATCAAATTAAATTAATTCAATAACCGATTGACTAATCTAATTAAATTGATTCAATACATTAATTTGGTTAAAATCGAAATAAAAACCACTCTTGATTTGCTGAAGTGCCTAAATAGGATTGGATCACCTCTCAATCTCTCACTGACTTACTGTGCATCCAAAAGGAGCAAATGTAGGCACAACTAGGGTTATATTTGATATACGTCCGGTTTATAAATAATTTCCATTGATGGTTGACTTTGACTGCTTTATTGAATTTGGGACATGGATTCAAGAGGAATAAACTTCCGTGCGGGAAATTAAAATTTGTTATGTAGAATTGATTTTTGAACTAAAATTTATAAGTCCACAATCATTCATTTCGAGCATGTAAATGATTTCCTGACGTTCAGCTTCTTTCTGTCAAAAACATTGGAAGCGTATCAAGGTTGAATGGTAAAAATGCATAAACATTAATTGAAAGCAATACTTACAAACGTTTTTAATGGCTTCGTCACTCAGATACCAAATAGATTTGCTGGTTATAAATTCTCTTTGGGCATCATGTTGTTGAACATTATGAACTAAAACTGCCATTAGAGGCCAATCTGGGAAAGCGTTCACTTTAACCAAAGCTCCCCTTCTACTCTTGCTGCCTTCAGTCTATATATATTATATATAACAAGATTCAAGATGGTAATGCTGTAGAAGTTGGACAGATCAATCGCTGCATAAATAACTCTTCCCTTTCTTCTTTAATTTGTTAAGAATAAACGATAGGAAATTAGGAGAAATTTACGAATATGGCGTAATTAGAGTCTATACAGTTAACACATACCTGCAGCCACCCTTTATCGAAAAGCCTAGAAGCGCTAGAACTTTGCCTAAGCTGCGTCGGCAAAGAAGATAACCATATGGTTATTAATCCTGTAAACATCTAATTTTATCCGAATTTAATAAATTTAAAGATTAAATCCTATATAATAAAATTAATCCAAATTTAACTAAGGCATATTTTCTTCTTTTAAAATATGATTAAATTCCTATGAATTTAGATAAACCTAGCAATTCGTGTCTTCGTATCATGATATGACACGACATGAATTATAAAACGTGTTTGAATCGTAAACACAAACACGATATTTATTTTTTTACGTGTAACATGTGACATGACATGACTAATACGTTATAATTATTCATGTCACATGACACGCTTAACACGAAATTGACACGACACAACATGATTTAGAAAATAGAATACGAAATTGATACGATACAAATAGACACGACACGGATAATTCGATTAAAAATAAAACATAATTAAAAAAGGATAAAAAAATCATATTTACATTTATTCACATCTATATTAATTAACATTTAAATATAAGTAACAAATATAACAAAATAATAATATCTTCAATCCATAATATATATTGAAAATTGCAAAAATATACAAACAAAACATAAATAGTTAACATTAAGTTAATAAACATAAATAATTTAACAAAACATTCAACCATTAAATCAATAACAATGCAAGTCCAAGTCTCCTAATCTTATTATATATAATTTCATCAATTCATTGTTATCATATGACTATGATCTAAGATCAAATATATAAAATAAATCAATAAATCATTAATAAGTACATTAATATCTTATTCTTATTATAATAATTTGTATGTTAGTATTATCTTATTTTAATTTCCTATAATGTGATAATTGATATAGAATAAATCAATAAACTATAAAATCTCTTAGTATACTGAATAATGTAATTTTGTAAAGTGTAAATTCTTAATCTCTTATCAATATCATGTGATACAGTGTCCCTTGTATAAAATAACTAATTAATTATGCAATCTCTTATTAGTGTAATACAATATTTATATTTTATATATTATAATAAAAAATATCATATATACTTCTACATTATAGTATCATATATGTAAAGATTTGATAATTGTATCTTAAGTTCTTAAGTTAAGTTCTCAATACTTTATTTTCAAAATTTTAAAATTTTATTATCTTAACCATAATTAACTAACTTAATTTCATAATTAAATTTATTAATTTATTTTATTACAATATTTATTAAAGCATTAGTTTGTTTTAATAAATTTAACATATTATATCAATACATTATAATTGTTCATTTGGTAAAACATTTAAGCATTTTTACTTTTGGCCAAGGTTCGATACCTACTAAAAGTAACATGGTTAATGTGTCTTACATGTGTCTCTGTGTATTCGTATATCCGTATAACACGATTTTCTTTAAACATGTTTCTTGTGTCGTGTATGTGTTAATCATGTATTTGTGTAACACGATTTTCTTAAATGTGTTTCCATACCTTACACGTAAACACGAAAAATGTCGTGTCTAAATTCTTATCGATATAGATAAACATAAAACATGAATTTTCTAGACACGTATATGGTTTTTTCGTATCGTGTTCGTGTCATGTCCCCCATGTCATGTTTAGATTTACCAGGTCTAATTTTAGGTCATGTAAACTTTGTTGGGTTTACGAACTTAGAAATCCAATTTATGTTGAATTATGCTCTATGGGCTTAAAGGCCCAAATTTTTTTATTTTTAATTTTATTTTATTTTCTAATTTTATTTTTTATTTTAATGAATTTAATTAAAGATTATTATCCTATCCACTATCAGTGAAGTTTTTTAATTCCACAAACGAAATTAAAATGATGATATGTGTCTTATTGTATTTATTTTTTATTTTTTTAATATTTTTAAAAGATACATGTCATAATTCTAACTTTTCTTGTGCAAATAAAAAAATTTGATTGATGGTTTGATAGAATTATAATCTTTTAATTAATGACAATTTTTAAAAAAAATGAAAAAACCAAAAATAGAAAGAATTGCTGCCGTGTCATTTCACAATCCCTTTCCGGCTGTCACTCAGCGACCTGCTAACACCCCATCCCGCATGGAGCATCAACTCCTCCTGTCATTTCACAGTCCTTTTCTGGCTATCACTTAGCCACTCACCAACACCTCATCCCCATGCCATGCGGTTCTCATCCCTGTAACAGTCACTCACATTGCTCAAATTGGCTGCTAAAATCCTTTGGCGAAACAAGAATGAATGGATAAAAGGAAGGATCTCAATTGGTTTAAATCCTAGAGCTACAGTAGCGCAGAGGTGGTCGGCCATTGCTCTTTTCTTCTTACCCTACAACACTGCCTTGTCTCTACCACTTCACCAAAAGCCACCATTTCCCCAGCCCTTCCACCACCACACACTACTACCAGCCCAAATACCCACCTCCAACCAGAACCTCTACAATCAACTCCATTTCTTCAACTCAGAAAACACAATAATATATATATATATATATATATATATATATTCATTTTTTACACAATCCTGTCTAGGAAAACAAATACAACACAATCAAAAAATGAAAAATGAAGCTGAGATTTTCAGGTTACTCTTTGGTTATTTTCTTCTTGGAATTTAACAAAACAAAAGTTGGGATAGAAAAAAGGAAACAATGATAGGTTAGAATCGAAGCTTAGGACTAGAGATTTTATTGGTTTAGTGTTTTGGGCATTTGGCAAGATTCAACAAAGAGAGAAAAGAGAAGGGTTTTGGTTCAAGCTAGCATACAGAGAAAGGAGGAAGAGGAAGGAAAAGCAGCTGAACAGCAGGCAGGCAAACCGGCGATGGACTGAACGGCAGTAGAAACGATTGTCGCTACTAAAACTTAGGAGTAGGGGTGCAAAATGAGCTACAGGCCGCGGGTTTGCTCATTAAAATCGCAGGCTTTAAAAGGATTGGCCTTTAATTTTAGGTCCATTAAAAAAAATCTAAATGGATTGAGTCCTGCGGGCTAACAACCCGCGCAGGCTGGCACGTGCGATAAGGGCCAGTCTTCGGGTCCGGCTAAAAAAATTTAAAAAAAACCAATTAAAAAAGAAAAAGGTGGTCAGGCCTAAAGACAAAAGCCCAATCCATATGCCAACCAACCCAGCCCTCCTCACAGTCCAGACTGTCCCACTATCCCACCCACCCCTGCACCCAACGACCTACGAGCCAGGCCTGCCTGGCCTGCCAGCGCTGCCCGAACCGAATACCAATGCCTACCCCCCCAACCGGCCAACCCGTTCGACACACACAGTCAGTTAACAAAGTTAATATTATCCCTCAATAATTTTTTTACCTAGTACAAATAAAGTTTATTATCCAATATAAAAAAAATTTTAAATTTCACAAATGAATTAAAATTATGATATATATTTTTTAAAATTATTAAAAGATAAAAAAAATTAATTTCAACCGAATATAAGATAAGAATCTTCCAAATGATAATCAGTTATTTACAACTAATAGAATTAATTACTCCCCATTTTTAGCAATACAAAATTTCCTTCTTCAAATGAATAAACAACAAAAAATCCAGACCGCATGAATTTCGTGGACAAAAAATTGTGTCTCACAGATGACCTTAGCTGTACAACCACGCACAGAAACTCCAATATATTATTACTCTTGCCAAAAAAAAACTCAAATTAAACTTTGTATGTTAATCACAAGTTCATTATTCATATGATTTTTTTGTATGATTTTTTAGTTAATTTCCAACTCAAATCTCCTTCAACAAATTAAAGTTAGGTTTAATTAAGTGAAAATTTTCAATTTAATTGATAAAGTGTGGGCTTTAGTTCTTTGTTTTAGTTTTTGGGCTATAAAAAGTGTGGGTTTTAGTTCTTTGTTTTATTTTTAGGCTTTAGTTTTTTTTTTTACTAATGAAGCCTACGGGCCAATCCGACCCACATTCGGACCGGTCTAGCAATTTTTGGCCCGTTTAAATACGGGCTTAAACGATGTGGCCCGTTTATGGCTTGTACCCGTGTTGACCCGCACTGCTCCGCCTGTTTTGCACCCCTACTTTGGGGACGGCTCAGGTTGGAAAACAAAGGGTACAAGAAATACTAAACTTGCACTTTTTATTTTCACATATTTGTATGTAGAGATGTAAATGGGTACCTTATAAATGGGTACCCGATACTATCCGACTCGATTAAGTAAAATTAGGGTAGTTAATAATCGGGTTTGGATAGTAATTTTATTACCTGTCATGGGTTCGGATAGTGATTTTAGGGTACCCTACTACCTTAACCTGATTATAAATAATAATTTTAAAATATTATTATATATATTTTTATTTATAAAATATTTATTATTAATATAATACTTAATTAAATTAATTCATTAAGTATTTTTATTATGATTTTTAACATTAATTTATTTTTATGAGTTAATTTAAATGTATTAATTTAATTTTTTAAAATTAATTTTAAATTTAAAATTAAAAGTCAAATTTTGACTTAATGAATGGGTATTTAACGGGTTCGGGTAGTTAAACGGGTAGTTCTTCTATTAAATGGGTAAGGTTCGGATAGTAAAAATCAAAATAATCGAGTATTTAATTGGGTTTGGATATTTTAACATATAATCGGATTCAAGTACCTCAAATTTTGTGGGTACCTGCCCCATTTACATCCCTATTTATAAGTTGTTTTGATTGGTTAGAATGCCTATTTTCACTAGTCAATCGCTTTTATCATGTTTATGTTCACGTGATATTCTCTACCTTTTAATAGTTGTTCATTTGTTTTTTTATATAATTATTTCATACATCTTCAATAATTTTTTTATTATTTCATAAACGGCGTTAGAATCATAATATATATCTTATAAAAATATAAATTAATAAAATAAGACATACGTCATAATTTTAATCTTATTTATGAAATAAAAAAAATTCTACTCACAAAATAAATTTTGTCTTTACTCTTTTGCATGTTTGCTTTTATCTATTAAAAAAAAAATCAGTTTGACCATTTCACCACTTACCTACTTGCTTGCATGTACGTGCACTACAATGTTTTAACTAGTCTATTTATTTGCATGTATATTGATATATGACATATTTTTATCCATTGCCTTGTTCCATTGCAAATTTCTAGAAATGTGTTTTGATTACTTGATACAACCTTGAAAAGTAAGATAGGGTGAGTATGATTCGTGGTTTTCTGATTTATAAAACAAATTTGTAAATTAAAATTTTGCATTATGTAAATTTTGTAAATTTAAATTTAATTGAGAGCATTTCCGATGATAAGATGTTATGAAAATCACAAGTAGTGATTTTTAATTGATCTTTAGGTGAGAGGAGTCCGCTAAATATTACAAACATATTAGAATACTTAGTATGATTTTTCAATAATGTGGATTTTTTAAAATAAAAATTTATAAATTTTTTTAAATTAATAATAAAGTTTAAATTTAAGTAAACATTTGGCCGATGATGAGATGTTACAGAAGTCACAACTAGTGATTCCTAACTGATTCTTAGGTAAGAGGAGTCTACTAAATATCACTAGCGTATTGGAACACTTAGTACAATTTTTCAATAATACGGATTTTTTTAAAATAAAAATGAATAAGGTTTTTAAAAAAAATTAATAATAAAGTTCAAATTTAAGGAAACATTTGGCCAATGATGGGATGTTACTGAAATCACAAGTAGTGATTCATAACAGATCCTTAGGTGAGAGGAGTTCACTAAATATTACCAGTATATTAGAGTATTTAGTGTGATTTTTTTTTTAATTTGATTGGTTAGAAGGCCTATTTTGACTAGTCAATTACTTCTATTATGTTTAGGTTCACGTGATAGTCTCTACCTTTTAGTAATAGTTCATTTGTTTTTTTTTTATAATTATTTCATACATCATTAATGGAGTTTTTTTATTTTATAAACAGTATTAAAATCATAACACATATCCTAAAAAAATAAAAAAATAAAATATAAATAAAATAAGACATATATCATACTTTTAATCCTGTTTGTGAAGTAAAAAAATTCTACTCACAATCTATGAAATAATTTTTTTTCTTTATTCTTTTGCAAGTTTGCTTTTATCTATTAAAAAAATATCATTTTGACTATTCCACCACTTACCTACTTGCTTGCATGTACGTGCACTACAATGTTCTAACTAGTCTAACTATTTGTCTATAACTCTATTTATTTGCATGTATGTTGATATATGACATATTTTTATTCATTACCTTGTTCCATTGCAAATTTCTAGAAATGTATTTTGATTACTTGATATAACCTTGAAAAGTAAGATAGGGTGAGTATGATTCGTGGTTATCTGATTTATAAAACAAATTTGTAAATTAAAATTTTGCATTATGTAAATTTTGTAAATTTAAATTTAATTGAGAGCATTTCCGATGATGAGATGTTATGAAAATCACAAGTAACAATTCCTAATTGATCATTAGGTGAGAGAAATCTGCTAAATATTACCAGCGTATTGAATTACTTAGTATGATTTTTCAATAATGTGGATTTTTTAAAATAAAAATGAATAAGGTTTTTTTAATTAATAATAAAGTTAAATTTAAGTAAACATTTGGCAGATGATTAGATGTTACAAACGTCGCAACTAATGATTCCTAACTGATTATTAGGTGAGAAGAGTCCACTAAATATTACCAGTGTATTGGAGTATTTAGTGTGATTTTTTTTTTAATAATTTCAATTTTTGTTAAGAAATGAAAATGAATAAGGTTTCTATTTAAATTAGAACAAAGAAAAGTTAATGATGAAGTTTAAATTTAAGCAAACAAAGTCCGATGATGAGATGTTATGGAAAACACAAATAGTAATTTCTAACTAATCTTGAGGTGAGACAAACCTACTAAATATTACCAGAGTATTGGAATATTTAATGTGATTATTCAATAATACAAACTCTTATTGAAAATAAATGGATAAAGTTTTTTTAATAAATAATAAAAATTCATTTGCATCATGTATTACTTGCTTGCATCATATGCATTCATATAATTACAAAAATAAGCGTGAATCTTTCAAGTATGAGACTATAAAAATCACAAGTAGCGATTCTTAAAAAATATTTAGGTAAGAAAATTATTCGAAATGCTACTAGAGTATTGGAGTGCTTCTGTATAATTTTTCAATACAAAATATTCACGTTAATTCAAAAAAATAAATAATTAAATTTGGTTCTTTAAATGATTTTTTTTAAATAAAAATGATTTAAAAAAATGAATTTAATAAAAGAAAATTATTTTTAAATATTAAATTAAGACCATTTTTTTTAAAACTATAAGGATAACTCATGATTAAGATAGTATCGTTTTTAAATAAGCATTGTGGGATACTAATCCTCCCTCACACGTAATCGTACTTCCAAATCCAAATTTTGTTATCTCAAGATTATCTTTTTAATAAAACTTAATTATATTTAAGATTTGTTGAAAAGATAAGATTTTTAAGTGGCTAATCATATCTAATAAAAAAATTGATAATGATTCTTTATTTTTCATGTTTTTAAAATCGTCAAATAGTTTGAATCTCTAAACGAAATCATTACGACAAATACTAATAACAAAAACCATAAAGAGCTTGCGCAGGAACGGAGAGGTGTTAGTATCACCAATCTTGAAGATGGGTTAGTTGCCCAATTTGCTAGAATGAAAGCTGTGGATGCATGGTTTTGTGATTGTGAAGCTCATGATTGCTTCGGCCATTGTTTTGAATGTAGTGGTTGTTTTGCTAAGATACGGGAATTTTGCTGCTTTGTTATGTGCAGAGGAAACTGGATGAAGCAAGAAATTGTATCCACTCTTATTTACTTGGATAGTTTAAATATAATCATTTTTTTTTAATTATTAACTGGCCTATTAGCTCAGTTGGTTAGAGCGTCGTGCTAATAACGCGAAGGTCGCAGGTTCGAAACCTGCATGGGCCATTATTTGTAAATTTGTGCTTATTACGGGCATATCCAAACAAATTCAATATTCCTTTTTATTAAAATGGGTTTGATCCGCTAAAGGAGCAACATATTGGACCAAGCTAGTTTTATACTTTTTTAGTTTTTCGGTTTTTGACTTTCAAGTTTTAACTTTCAACTTAAATTAGTTTTGTAAAAGGGATCAATTGTTTTATATTAATTTTATAATTTTGGTTCCATTTAATTCATCGAAAATAAATTTTGAAAAATAATTTTTATATTTTTTGGTGTTGGTTGGTAGAAAATTTCTTTGTCGATAGAAAATGACTTTCTGGTCCACGAAAATTAAACTATTTTTATGAAAATTGTTTTATGCTATTGAAAAGGGAATGACATTTTTTTGGAAAATAGTTGTCTATGTGTAAAGTTATTTATTAAGCTTGTGAGTATAATTTTATTTAAGTTAGACCTTGAATATAATTTTTTAAACTTTGATTTAATTTAACATTACGTAAAATATTATTATATCTATAAAAATATTTTTTATTTAATTAGACTACAAATTTTAAATGTTAAAATATTAACATTAAAAATCTTTCAATATTTTAAGTTTAAATATTTTATTTTCTATAATATTAATCTTAATTATTCTTAATATTCCAATAATAAAAAATATTATATAATTATTTTAATAAAAATAAATACTAATTTAATAAATCATATATTTATTATTGTAATAATTCATATTTTTAATAATTTATTAATATTTTAAATTAAGATATAATGTTTTTATAATTTATTTACAAATACTTCTATATAAATATTTAATAATGAATATAAACAAATAATACTTTTGTTATGATTTTAATAATAAATGCTTTTAGTATAAAATATAATTATTTTAATAGTATAAATATTTTCAATATTTCAAAAATAAATATTAATATGTATTATTAATATTTTATATTTAAATATATTTTAAAATAGTAATATTACTTCAAATTTATAAAAATATTAATATAAGTAATATTACTTCAAACCATTAGACCCGAACTTGATCTAATTAAACCAACAGCTCCTTAAACTACTAGGTTTCTACATGTTGCACCATTAGTATTTATTTTAACAAATTCATCTGTTGCCGCAGACCACCTTACCAAACGTTGAGATCGCAAGACAGCCACCTCCTCTGTGAACACTGCATGCACCTCTGTTAACCTTAGAATTAGACGGAATTTTGATATGGCTCCTGAAATTAAGAAAAACTAAATCTATTATAGGATCATTAGGAACTTTAAGAAACTTAAAGGAAGTTATAAGATAGCATCAGCATTGATGCACATTAAGGCTTTAAATAAATTGATTCCACTCACCGAGGGCTTACGGTTGTCACATACCGAGCCTACAGATGCTTTGCTTGGTTTGAAATCAGGCTGCCAATTTTGGACTGTTAGGTAATGCTCAAAGACAATCCATGGTCCTTCTTTCATTACAAACTGCACAAAAAAGCATAGGATCTTGTACCCAATTGACCTTCCTAACAACTTAATAATCAGGCAATCTCTCCTTGGTTTAGACATATGTTCACAATATTTTTTTTGAAATTGAAATGGATGGACGCTTACCATTGGTAGCCACAGTTATCAAATCCCCATTATCTCTCAAGCAGCTACTATTGCTTCCTTTCAAAATATCCTTGAACAACGGCTTATTAACATTTCAAGTTTGCACCTGTATTGCATCAGTTGCTTTAATATTTTCTTAGATCGAATCAGTTCATCTTCTTCTTTGCTAGTTCTCGGTCGCTGGTCACTTGTCATTAATTGTTCTATCTATTGATAAGATTAATAGTTTATAAATCGAAAATTAGATTTAACAATTTACTCATATTCATGATTCATGTAAAGTTTCAATTCAATTTAATATTTTTATTATTTTGATCGAAAATAACATGTTCAATTTATATTACCAATTGAAATTTTGTTATTTTCAAACAAATAGTCAGATTTATTCAATTAAAGTGAATTTTGACCAATATGGTATGTGTAAATAAAATATAAAATTCAACTATTCGATTAAAAATTATAAGTCATATAAAAAATATAAAAGAGTGCAAGTGAATTTTTGATAATATGCGCTTCACGATTAACTTTTATTTTTTTTTAATTTTAATCATATATATACATAAATTTGAATGTGTATGTGTATATCTATGTGTGTGTCTATATACATAAATAAAAAAGTTAAAATTGAAGCATTAAAAAAAGCGCGAAAAATGTTCCAAAACCAAGTGAGAGAGAGAAGTAAAAGGCACTGGGCATTTCAAAATTAAAAAGAAAAGAAAAAAAAAACGAAGAGTTACTGCCCGAAGAACATTAAATGTAGCATGAGCATTTAGTCCGTTCAATTTTGGAAATTAAAAAACTGAATTAATTTATTTTTACTTCAAACAATTGTTGAAATTGATTGGAATTAAAAAAAATCACATTGACTTAAATTGATTGATTGAATCAATTTAATCAGTTTTAACTATTCTAAAATATATAATCTATATTATTATAGGAAAATTATTTTTTATTTATATTATATATTATATAAGTTTATATATGATGTACTGACAGTGACATTATATAGTTTCTATACACTATCAAATATTAATTAACTATGAAATGACACCTCATATAGAGGTCTTTAAAAATAAATATCAAGAAAAGTTTTTAAACTTATTTTTAAGAGCCTATACATTTTTAGACTTTACTCATTTTATGAGGTTGTTGACACCTAATTTTGTCCATTTTTGTTATTATTACTATTATTATTATTTATTTATATTCATTTTTATTATTTGTATTATTATTATCATTATTATTTTCTTTTATTATTATTATTATTATTATTATTATTATTATTTTTATTTTTATTTTGTCTAGTCCATCAATCACCACCAGCTCCTGCCACCGACAGGTCTGCCACAGCTAGCTACTCTGCTAGCCGTCCCATCTCCACCAACCCGAGACCCCAAGCTTTTCCCTCCAAAAACCCCATCTGCAACCCGAGACGGGGGGAGCCGAAGCTTGAAGCTCTTCCCATTCACCCGAGAGCCACGGCCAACCCAAGCAACCATCACCCAACCGAGCCCCCTAATCCTCTCCCATTCAACCCTCACCGGATCCCTCACTCACCCTCTCCGTTCAACCAACCATTACCATCATCAGTCGAAAACCCCAAAACCAAAAATTCCCATCCCAGCAATCATTCAACCACCACCATCGAAACCACCAGACGGCCATCACCCACCATCCCGAATCCAGCCCTTTCGACCCTCACAAAACCCAGCTCCGATCACTCCAACCAGACGACCCAAAGAACCCTAAACCACCACCGTCCCAAAACCGAAGCCCCAAACCTGCAAAAAAGAAAACACAAAAACCACAAGCAAACCACGGCCACAATCAGATCTAAAACAAAAAACAAAAAAAAACACACGAAAAAAAAGGGAAAGGGCTTTCGGTGGAGTTAGATCTAGGTGGTTAGAGAGTTTTTTTTGTGAAACGGTGGCTGGATTTAGATTTAGAAGGTTGAAAGCTTTCGGAAAAGGGCGAACTTTTTGATTTTTGGCCACCGGAGACGGCGGTCAACGGCGGCCGGCGGCGAACTAGGCGGCGGAGGAAGGCAGCCGGAAATCGCCTGGCTGGGGAAAGCTCTGAAAATTTTTTAGAAAAAAAAGGAAAAAGTGAAGAAGAAAAAAAAGGAAGGCTTTTATAGAAAACGAGCGACCCGCGCGTGGACCCGGATCCGACCCGCCAGTGAAGCAGATCCGCGTGCGCCCTTGCCAACCCGACCCTCGCCCTTGCCGACCCGACCCGATCCGGCCCACCTGTTTTGGGCCACGTGGAAGGCCTTTTGGGCCCTCAATTTGGGCTGTGTTTTTGGGCCATTCAAGAGCTTATTTGGGTTCCAAACCCAAATCCATTTTGGTAAATTTTTTTCTTCCTTTTCTTATTTGTTTATTATTTATTTATTTAGTATTCATTTATTTTGTTAAATAAAAATTAAAAATTAAAAAATTAAATTAAAAAATCAAAAATTTTATTATCATCATGTGTGCTTTTAATATATTTTCATGGCAATCAAAAAATATATAAATAAAAAATAAAAAGAAGATTTTTTTAGAAAGAAAAAGGAAATTAATAATAAGATTTAAATTAAATGAAGTCCTATGATGGGATGCTACGGAAGTCACAAGTAGTGATTCCTAGCTGATCCCTAGGTGAGAAGAATCTACTAAATATTGTCAAAAGTATTGAGGTATTTAGTAAGATTTTTCAATAATTTAAATTTTTGAAAATTAAATTAAATTTTTAAAATTAAATTTAATTAAATATTTTCCTATGATGGGATGCTACGGAAGTCACAAGTAGTGATTCCTAGCTGATCCCTAGGTGAGAAGAATCTACTAAATATTGTCAAAAGTATTGAGGTATTTAGTAAGATTTTTCAATAATTTAAATTTTTGAAAATTAAATTAAATTTTTAAAATTAAAAATTAAATTTAATTAAATATCTTCCGAGGATGAGATTATGTAGAAGTCACAAGTAGTGATTCTTAAGAAATCTCTAGGTGAGGAAAGTTATTTCAAATGCTGCCAAAAGTATTGGAGTATTTGATTTAATTATTCAATACAAAAAAGGTTCACATTTACTTTCGAAAAATAAAATAAAACAAAATAAATTTGCAAATAAAAAATGATTTTGAATAAAAAGGTTGGAATAAAAAAGAATTAATTTTAAATATTAAATTAAGATCATTTTATTAAAACAAAAAGGATAACACATGATTATTATGGTACCGTTTTTAACGGGCGTCGTGGGGGTGCTAATCCTTCCCCACGCGTAACCGTACCCCCGAACTCAATTTTTGTTTCGCAGACCAAAAGATTATCTTTTTAATAAAACTTAATTGATTTTGAGATTTTGTTGAAAAGATAAACGTTTTCAGGTGGCCAATCACACCTTACAAAAAAAGATTGGTGGCGACTCCATTTTTTTTAAACGTTCTTTTTTCGAAAAACGTCAAGCGCGAAGCCGTTACGACAGCTTGGCGACTCCACTGGGGAAGCTTTTTGAGGGTCGAGCCATTCATTAATCTTGTGTTATCCAAAGTTTTAATTTAACAGTCTTGAATGATATTTAAACTTAATTCATTTGGATTTTGAAAATGATTTTGCTTGCATTTACATTTTATGTTATTTATTTTATGTTTTATATTTGTATATACTCGTTGTTAATAAATTGTTGAGACATTTAGGATAGAGATAATAATTTAATTTGAGTTTGATGTGTTCCCTCATGCACACACTTGCACTTGCATTTGCATCACATGAGCTCTATACCCGGGTTCAGTCCTTTTTAGGAGGGAGTAGAGTACCTTTGCTCTCGTGAGGTAATCACCTCCGCAATGACAAGCGAAATACTCCCACTCAATTTAAATCTTACTAGTCCAGTGTGGATGACAGTGAGGTATAATTTGAGAACCTTTAGATCTTTACAAGTCCTAACCCAGCATGTAAAAGGCCTTAAGAAGTCGATCCTAGCTAGAGCCATGTCCGATTTTTGTAGAAATTATCCTGAAATTAAGACACATGAGGGATCATTTTACTACTTTTTTTTCATATCATAACTGTATTGATTTTTTCTAATTCATGCTCTCATTAAATCAAAAGATATTTGTTTTCAAATAAAATTTCAGATTTTTACAATTTTAGAGAATAAAACAAAGACTTATTCGGTTTCTCTCTTTTGTCAAAAATAACATGAAAACATTCATTCATTCTTTAATAATATTTGAAAAATAACAATAATGTTTTTTATCTCTTTTAAACTAATGCATAGACATTAAAAAGAAAGAGGAATTTTGATGAGAAAATAAAAGGTAAGTGCATTGTCACATTCTTTTAAAAATAGATTAAATAAAAAGGGAAATTAAAGATAATAAATTGTGGTGTGAAAATAAGATTTTTTTTAAATAAAAAAGGAGAAAAAGAAAAGTTTATTCTTTACAAAAAAAGAGAAATCATCAAAATTTAAAATAAAGAAAAAAGAGAGAATTCATTCATTGAATTTAAATAAGAGAAAATTTTGATTCTTTAGCATGTCATATCTCATTACATTCATGCATTCACATCACATAATAAGGAAAGTATTTGTCTTTTTGGAATAAAAGAGGTCAAAGATATGGGAGATCAATTAGAAAGCTAGACTATTTTGGAGAATAATCGAGAGGAGTTTGGACGTGATATACGAGAGATGAAGGGAAAGCTAGCTAGGATAATGCAGATGCTTGAAAGTTTTGGAGAGGCTAAATTGGTTCATTCTCAAGGATCGTTGTTGTTTCCAGAACGACTACGTGTTGAATCATTAGCAAATGGAGACCAATTGACTTGTCATATAAGGAGAAAGGACTGATTGATGCAAAGTCCTCGATATAAGGGAGGTGGCTACAAAACTTTTTATAGGTTTGCATTCACTTCATTCATATGTGCATAACATGATTTTGACAGAAAATAATAAGGCTAACAATAACTGTTTCCTTAAAGAAAAAAGAAAAAATATAATGAAAAAAAGAGAAAGAAAAATAGTGGATCAAAACAAAGGAATGGTCAAATGACAATTTTCAGTTTATAATTTTCCTTTTTGCTTTTTTCTTAGTATACAGCTTGTGGCATTCTGAAATAATAACAAGATTGAATTTTCTTTTTATTTATTTCACAATTTCCATACAATAAAAGCTTCATGTTAGCATGACAAGTATGACATCTAATTCGAGGTTATGACAGATTAGGTGCCAAGTAGCTTGATCATTGAAAAGCTTCGGAGATAGTCTTAGACCATGGAAGGGACGAAAACGAGTCGAATGGAAAGGATGGAAAAAGCTCAACAAGAGATGAGAGAGCAATTATCACAAATGGCAGGTTTGTTGGAGAAGTTGAACAATGGAGAAATGGGACAATTAGCCACTCAAGAGGGACATCGGTTACGAAACGCTGAAGATTCTTTTTGTCCACTCAACATTGGCTCACGAGAAACCCAATCATCTCAAAAGCCACAAGCAATGCCCACCGAGGGTTATGTGTGCCCTAATATGCCGTCTGCAGTCGACCCTAGTCAATTTCAAGGGCACGCAACTCCCACCATGAACCCCCTCGAACCAATTCATGTCGCCAATCTAGATATTCACAAAGAGCAAGGGATGCCACGAGTGGAAGGAGGCTCAAGTTCCCAACAAAAGATAGAACTTATAGAAGAAAGACTTCGAATTGTTGAAGGGATGGATTTCCATGGATCTTTAGATGCAACCGAATTATCTCTAGTGTCTGGTGTGGTCATTCCTTCAAAGTTTAAAGCTCCAGAATTTGAGAAATATGATGGGACCACTTATCCAAAGGCCCATATCACTATGTACTGTAGAAAGATGGCAGCGCATGTGCATGATGACAAGCTGTTAATCCATGTTTTCCAAGACAGCCTTAAAGGATCTGCTGCTAGGTGGTATACACAACTGGGCAGGGGCGATATTCACTCATGGGAAGATTTGGCAAGGGCATTTGTTGCCCAATATAAGCATGTCGTGGATCTAGCCCCAGATCGTTTATCTTTGCAATCCATGGAAAAGAAAGCTACTGAAAGCTTTAGAGAATATGCCCAGAGATGGAAGAATGTTGCCACCCAAGTCCAGCCTCCCCTCATGGAAAAGGAGACTGCAACTCTGTTTCTTAGTACCCTTCATGCACCATACTATGATAGGATGATTGGGAATGTTACTAAGAATTTCGCCGACATGGTGGCCTCCGGAGAGATAATTGAGAATGCAATCAAGAGAGGCAAGATCAAGATAGGTGACATGGTTGATAACAGACTTGAAAGAACGGAAGAAGAAGTGCAAGCTGCGACATTTGAGGGGCAATTTCTCAAAAATCCCACTCCACATAATCCTTATTTGGCTTACCCATCACACCGTCCAATCTTGAACAGTGTCTCCTATGATCCTTATCTTCATTCACCAGTCCCACAACCAGGACTTCCAACAAACTCTTACCCTCCAACGATTTTTCATGCGCCTATCTTCATGCCTAGGCCAGTAGCTCAACCTCCTCAACAATCAACAAACAACAGAAAAAGATCGAGAAGCAATCAAGGAAAAATCCCAATTCCAATCTCCGATCTTTTGCCCTTTTTGATAAAAAACCAATATTTGGCCCCTATACCTTTGAGAATAGCACCAAACCCATTGGCCAAGAGCTATGATCCGAATAGCAGATGTGACTATCACATGGGGGCAATTGGGCATGCAACAGAAAAATGCAGACAGTTGAAGGAAAGGGTTGAAGAGCTCATCAATGGTGGAATCTTGACCCAAGAACTTATGGATCGATGGAAGTCCACTTTGATGCAAAGTTAGGTCATGATGAGACACTAGATTGGAAGAAACTGAAATGTCAAGATCTTAGAGTTTGTATTTTGTTGGAAAGTGCTTGTCATTTCCGTTGGCCTAGGTGACAAATGTATGAGCACAACTTTTTGCATAATTTATTTTCTAGTGGCATATGACAAGAATGTTTCTTTTCTTCACAATAATGATAAATGATTATAAGAAAATCAGTGATTACGGTCAAAGATGAACATCTTAAATCATTTTTGGATCATGTCTTCATAAAATCTAAGGCAGTCGAGAGCTAAAAAGCTAAATTGGGGCATAAAATTTTGAAAGTTCCATTTTGTTTTCACTTTGACCATGATAGGGCTTTACTGTTAATGATTTTCAAGAAATAATCGATTTGCAAAACTTTTTGAGAATTTTTTTTTTTGGAAATCAATGACAATCTCAAAGATTCTGAATAATGGAAGTCAAACATGCGACAAGATCATTTTGAAATACCTTTCCACCTAAATTCTTGTACAAATCCCAACCCCTTCAATCTTGTACTCCCAAGATGCCTTTCGCCCATGATTTGGAGCAAGATAGCAAAAAAAAAAAAACCAAAGTTGAGGATTTTTCACTGTTGTCCATCTATACAATACCTTGGGTTACGCGTCGCCTTTTTCCTCAAATGACGATGTGGTGTGTGAGGTCAAGCTCTGTCATATTAAAGTGTTGCATTACAAAAAAAAAACAAAAACAAAAAAAACACAAAAAAACAAAGAAAGAAAAGGAAGAAAAAAGAAAAAGAAAAAATGAAATTGATTGTGACATCATGCAAACATGATATTTAGAGAATTTCAAATGTCAAAGGAAAAACTTATCCTAAGGATTGCTTTTCAATGGAAGCATTTTAATTTGAGATGATGAATGGCCGTCTTTCATATTCCATTCACAAATATAAATATTATCCTGTTGCTACCCTTTTTGAGCTTGATAATTTCTTTCATAATAAACCTCCTCCAAGGATCACCCTCCACACTGGGGGGCATGTGCAGAAAATATCTCTTCAAAGAAAATGAATGATTCAACTGTTGTTTTTGATCAAATAAGATTAACTATTGTTGTGGGACAATTTAGGGCAAATCTTTTTGAAATCTTAGATATGAATCAATGAAGAAGGAAAAAAAAAGAAAAAGAAAGAGAAAGGAGGAGGGATACATGTGAAAGTACACAAAGAAAGATGCTTCAAAGGATGGATAGGATGTTGAAAAAGAAAAAAGAGTTGAAAAAAAAAGGAAGAAAAAGAAAGAAAGAAAAGGAGAAGAAGAAGGAGAAGAGATACATGGAAAATTGGAAAAGAAAGGTGCTTCGAAGAGTGAAAATGATGGAAAACCATAAGAGAAGAAATGATCCTTGGATTGATCACCTTCAAACACATTTTGGGCCTATTTATCCATTCTTTCAGAACCCTAAACCATGGCCTACATTACGTACTTAAAAGTCCATTTTGAACAAGTAGGGATGCTTGTATCGAAGAGCTCTTTTTTGGAAGATTCTCACCTTTCTTTGGTTTGAATAAAATTTGAATTCTTGAATACATGGTGGAGCAATCAAAAAAAAAAGAAGAAGAAAAAAAAAAGAAAAGAAAACAAAAGAAAGAATGAGGCTCTAGGGTGAAAACCCGAAAATGGCAGTCTAGAGCGAACAATGAACTTTTCATGAAACCAAGTCAAGCAGTGACATGAACTGAAAATGTGGAAAAAGAATTAACAAGCCTTGAGGGACCCTCCAAATATCCAAAGATTTTGATGTCATTTGATTGCTGACATTTTTTGAAAAAGTTTGAACCTTTCTTCTTGTAAATACTCTCCCTGAACAGGAAAGACCTCAGTCATTCATATCGTATCTTGGCATTTGTGGAACGCCATTATTCGAGAATTTAAGAGATTGTCAAACCAAGTTGTAAATATTTTGTTTCTCTTCTCATTCAGAATTTTGTTTAAAACAAAAAAAAAAGATGGAGAAAAAGTGGTGGTATTTTGAGAAAGCTATGTTAAGCTAAGTAAGGAATCATTGTTTTTTTGTATAAATGGCAAAGTATGCCCTAAACAAAGAGCATCATGGCCACCAAACTTTCAATTGTCTAGTTGAAAAGATCCGAATAGGGTTTATGTCATTCATCTTGAAAAGTAATCACTAATCTTTCGAAAGGATCAGGTATCACTTGTGAAATTTAGATTCATTTCTCCTGGAAAATAGTTATGAGGAAAATTTAGTGCTATTAGTCAAAAGGCTGTGATGAGAATGCAAGAACTCTGCAAAAATGGAAAATAGGAAGGAGCTTTCATGGTCATGCTGGGGGCAAAGGAGACAAAAAAGGCAAATGATATGCCTCTTTGGCAAGATAGGAAAGAGTTTTGAAGTTAGAAAATGTACAGGATTGAGTATCATGCATTCATGCATACATACACAATATCATACAGCATCAACATTGAAAGTTTTCGGGAAAAATTTTGAGATTAAAACATGTTTCTCAAGTTGAAAACTCAACACCATTCAACCAAGTTTTCAAAGGTTATGCAACCTTTTCCAAGAAAAAAAGAAAAAAAAGAAGAGAAGAGAAAAGAAAGAAAGAAGAGAGAAAAGAAAGAGAAAAGAGAAGAGAAAGAAAGAAGAGAGAAAGAAGAGAGAAGAGAAGAGAAGAGAGACAAAAAGAAGAGAAAAGAGAAGAAGAGAAGAGAAGAGAAAAAAAGAGAAGAGAAGAGAAAAAGAGAGAAGAGAGAAAAAAAAGAAAAAAAAAGAAAGAAAAGAAAAGAGAAAAAGAGAGAAGGGAGAAAGAAAGAGAAAAAAAAGAAGAAAGAAAAGAGAAAAGAAAAAAGGAGGGAGAGGAAAGAGAAAAGAAAGAAAAAGAAAAAAAAAGAAAGAAGAGAAAAGAGAAGAAAAGAAAAAAGAGAGAAGAAAGAAGGAGAGAGAGAAAAGAGAAGAAGAGAGAGAAGAGAAAAAGAGAGAGAGAAAAAAGAGAAAGAGAAAAAGAGGGGCAAGTTTGCTCATGATAAAGAAAATTACAAATCCAGTTTTACCAGTGCCATGTTTAATCAAGATTAAAGATTAATTTTCAGAAGATAAGCAAATTTCAAGTCCTCCGGGCACAAATTCAAAAATCAAGTCCTCCGGGCACAAAGTTTAACTCTTCAAGTATAATTCTAAGTCCTCCGAGCAAAATTTCAAATCCAGTTTCAAGTCCTCCAAGCAAAATTTCAAATCCAATTGTAAGTCCTCCGGGCACAAATCATAAGACCTCCGGGCACCAAATCTCAAGTCCTCCGGGCAAAAGCATTTAAGTCCTCCGGGCACAAATCTCAAGTCCTCCGGGCAAAATTTTAAGGTTTCATCGCCTCTGCTGCAAGAGGAGCACTTTTCAGAAAAAGCATTTAAGTCCTCCGGGCACAAATCATAAGTCCTCCGGGCACAAATCACAAGTCCTCCGGGCAAAATTTCAAAGTTTCAATGCCTCTGCTGCAAGAGGAGCACTTTTCAGCAAAAGCATTTAAGTCCTCCGGGCACAAATCATAAGTCCTCCGGGCACAAATCTCAAGTCCTCCGGGCAAAATTTTAAGGTTTCATCGCCTCTGCTGCAAGAGGAGCACTTTTCAGAAAAAGCATTTAAGTCCTCCGGGCACAAATCATAAGTCCTCCGGGCACAAATCACAAGTCCTCCGGGCAAAATTTCAAAGTTTCAATGCCTCTGCTGCAAAAGGAGCACTTTTCAGAAAAAGCATTTAAGACCTCCGGGCACAAATCAAAGACCTTTGGGCACAAATTCTAAGTCCTCCGGGCACAAATCTCAAGTCCTCCGGGCAAAATGTTAAAGTTTCATCGCCTCTGCTGCAAGAGGAGCACATTTTCAGAAAAAGAATTTAAAGTTTCATCGCCTCTGCTGCAAGAGGAGCACATTTCCAGAAAGAATTTAAAGTTTCATCACCTCTGCTGCAAGAGGAGATTTTTAGGAAGAATTTAAAGTTTCATCGCCTCTGCTGCAAGAGGAGCACATTTTCAGAAGGAAATTTAAAGTTTCATTGCCTCTGTTGCAAGAAGAGCATTTCAGGAAAAAAATTTAAAGTTTCATTGCCTCTACTGCAAGAGGAGCACTTTTCAGGAAAAAATTTAAAGTTTCATCACCTCTGCTGCAAGAGGAGCATTTTAAAAAAAAATTTTAAAGTTTCATCGCCTCTGCTGCAAGAGGAGCACATTTCTAGGAAAAGAATTTAAAGTTTCATTGCCTCTGCTGCAAGAGGAGCTTTCTCGAAAAAAAAAGAGAGAAGAAAAGAGGAATTTTAAAGTTTCATTGCCTCTGCTGCAAGAGGAGCACATTTCAAAAGAAAGAAAATTTTTTTTAAAGTTTCATCGCCTCTGCTGCAAGAGGAGCACATTTCTAGGAAAAGAATTTAAAGTTTCATTGCCTCTGTTGCAAGAGGAGCTTTCTCGAAAAAAGAAAAAAACAACAAAAAAATAAAACAAAAAGAAATTTAAAGTTTCATCGCCTCTGTTGCAAGAGGAGCACATTTCAAAAAAAAAAGAAGAAAAGAGAAAAACTTTAAAGTTTCATTGCCTCTGCTGCAAGAGGAGTGCATACAAGAAAAAAAAGAAAAAAAAGAGAGAAAAGAAGAAGAAAAAAAGAGAAAGAGAAAAAAAAAAGGAAAAAGAGAAAAAAGAAAAGGAAGAAAAAAGAAGAAAGAAAGAGAAAGAAAAAAAAGAGAGAGAAAAGGATAGAAATGAGTCATAAGCTGGACAAAATTACTGTCAATTATCTTTGCTCTATTTCTGATCCTCAGCAATGAGCAAAGAGGGGCAGCTGTTGACACCTAATTTTGTCCCTTTTTGTTATTATTACTATTATTATTATTATTTATTTATTTATATTCATTTTTATTATTTGTATTATTATTATCATTATTATTTTCTTTACTATTATTATTATTATTTTTTTTTATTTTATTTGTTTTTTGTCTAGTCCATCAATCACCACCAGCTCCTGCCACCGGCAGGTCTGCCACAGCCAGCTACTCTGCTAGCCGTCCCATCTCCACCAACCCGAGACCCCAAGCTTTTCCCTCCAAAAACCCCATCTGCAACCCGAGACGAGGGGAGCCGAAGCTTGAAGCTCTCCCCATTCACCCGAGAGCCATGGCCAACCCAAGCAACCATCACCCAACCGAGCCCCCTAATCCTCTCCCATTCAACCCTCACCGGATCCCTCACTCACCCTCTCCGTTCAACCAACCATCACCATCATCAGTCGAAAAACCCAAAACCAAAAAATCCCATCCCAGCAATCATTCAACCACTACCATCGAAACCACCAGACGGCCATCACCCACCATCCCGAATCTAGCCCTTTTGACCTTCACAAAACCCAGCTCCGATCACTCCAACCAGACGACCCAAAGAACCCTAAACCACCACCGTCCCAAAACCGAAGCCCCAAACCTGCAAAAAAGAAAACACAAAAACCACAAGCAAACCACGGCCACAATCAGATCTAAAACAAAAAACCAAAAAAAATAAAAAAACACGAAAAAAAAGGGAAAGGGCTTTCAGTGGAGTTAGATCTAGGTGGTTAGAGAGTTTTTTTTGTGAAACGGTGGCCGGATTTAGATTTAGAAGGTTGAAAACTTTCGGAAAAGGGTGAACTTTTTGATTTTTGGCCATCGGAGACGGCGGTCAACGGCGGCCGGCGGCGAACTAGGCGGCGGAGGAAGGCAGCCGGAAATCGCCTGGCCGGGGAAAGCTCTAAAAATTTTTTAGAAAAAAAAGGAAAAAGTGAAGAAGAAAAAAAAAGGGAGGCTTTTATAGAAAACGAACGACCCGCGCATGGACCCGGATCCGACCCGGGATCCGCGCGCCCGACCCGCCAGTGAAGTAGATCCTTGTGCGCCCTTGCCGACCCGACCCGATCCGGCCCACCTGTTTTGGGCCACGTGGAAGGCCTTTTGGGCCCTTAATTTGGGCTGTGTTTTTGGGCCATTCAAGAGCTTATTTGGGTTCCAAACCCAAATCCATTTTGGTAAATTTTTTTCTTCCTTTTCTTATTTGTTTATTATTTATTTATTTAGTATTCATTTATTTTGTTAAATAAAAATTAAAAATTAAAAAATTAAATTAAAAAATCAAAAATTTTATTATCATCATGTGTGCTTTTAATATATTTTCATGGCAATCAAAAAATATATAAATAAAAAATAAAAAGAAGATTTTTTTAGAAAGAAAAAGGAAATTAATAATAAGATTTAAATTAAATGAAGTCCTATGATGGGATGCTACGGAAGTCACAAGTAGTGATTCCTAGCTGATCCCTAGGTGAGAAGAATCTACTAAATATTGTCAAAAGTATTGAGGTATTTAGTATGATTTTTCAATAATTTAAATTTTTGAAAATTAAATTAAATTTTTAAAATTAAATTTAATTAAATATTTTCCCGTGATGGGATGCTACGGAACTTACAAGTAGTGATTCCTAGCTGATCCCTAGGTGAGAAGAATCTACTAAATATTGTCAAAAGTATTGAGGTATTTAGTAAGATTTTTCAATAATTTAAATTTTTGAAAATTAAATTAAATTTTTAAAATTAAAAATTAAATTTAATTAAATATCTTCCGAGGATGAGATTCTGTAGAAGTCACAAGTAGTGATTCTTAAGAAATCTCTAGGTGAGGAAAGTTATTTCAAATGCTGCCAAAAGTATTGGAGTATTTGATTTAATTATTCAATACAAAAAAGGTTCACATTTACTTTCGAAAAATAAAATAAAACAAAATAAATTTGCAAATAAAAAATGATTTTGAATAAAAAGGTTGGAATAAAAAAGAATTAATTTTAAATATTAAATTAAGATCATTTTATTAAAACAAAAAGGATAACACATGATTATTATGGTACCGTTTTTAACGGGCGTCGTGGGGGTGCTAATCCTTCCCCACGCGTAACCGTACCCCCGAACTCAATTTTTGTTTCGCAGACCAAAAGATTATCTTTTTAATAAAACTTAATTGATTTTGAGATTTTGTTGAAAAGATAAACGTTTTCAGGTGGCCAATCACACCTTACAAAAACAGATTGGTGGCGACTCCATTTTTGTTTTTAAACGTTCTTTTTTCGAAAATCGTCCAGCGCGAAGCCGTTACGACAGAGGTGTTATCCTATTATTAACTGACAGTATATAAAAGTTATACATTGTCAGTGTATCATATAAAAACTCATATTATATGCATGATACATCATGTAAATAAATGATTTATTGTATAATAATTTTGAAATATTATGTAAATTACATTGTATTTATATTATATTTAAAAATATATATTTAAAAATAAATTATAATGCAATTTATTTCAATCAATTAGATTATCAATTTTAAAAATCCATAATCGATCAAATTCATCATTATCAGAGCCTTTATATCTACATAAACCAATATATGAACTTACGTTGAGTCGTGACTATAAATTCTCTTCCTCCACTTATACCTATCTAAAACACCATTACCGATCAAATTAATTAAATAAATCATTTTTCTTATTCAATTAATGCCAAAACTAAATAAACAAAACTAAATTAATATATTTTAATTGTTCCGTCCATTATATCGAATATCAAATATCATCTATTAATCTCACAATAAATGTGAGAAAATATAGCTCTATAAATAGTTTCAAGATTTTTTTTTTCATAAAAGGTACAAGAAGAGATAAAGAATCAAAAATTGATCTAATCTCTCCTAAAAGGAAAAAAATTAATTAATTAAGTCTCAAGATTCTCTATTAGTTATATTGCATAGTGTAATATTCATGTAATTTCATTATAATTCGGAATCCAATAAACATTCATATAATAAAAATTAAATTGTTATCCCTTTTTATTATTTAAAGAATAAAATATTAAAAACCTTAAGAATTCAATATAAAAACATGTAATACTGTGCCAATGAGACCTTGGTTTAGTGACAAGGAGGAGGCCCTGAGACTTTGAGGTCTCAGGTTCGAGTCTTACTAAGTGTGAGCTTAAATTAGTCTAATTATTTACTAGTTTGTTTAGTTTATTATAGTTATTTTTTAGTTTACGTAGTTTGAGTAATGTGATTTTTATAATTACATGTTCATAGAATGTAATATGTTCATAAAATGTAATATGCTTTCTAATGAAAATAACTACTCAAAAAAAAAAACATGTAATACTGTCCCTGCAAAAAAAAAAGTCCAAAACAAAAAGAAGTTACAATTACTTGATAAAGAAAATCATAATTAACCTTCCATAAAAAAAAGAAAATTATAATTAACCAAGCTTAGTCAAATTTGTTATTCTTTTTAAAAAGAATATGATCTAATATTGGATTTTTTTCTCTCCTGATAATTCCGAGTATGAAATAAAAAAAAAAACCTCATAATTGACTAAAATATGTTAACCAACATCCGCACGCATTTATGAGGTGTTATCCTATTATTAACTGACAGTATATAAAAATTATACATTGTCAGTGTATCATATAAAAACTCATATTATATGCATGATACATCATGTAAATAAATGATTTATTGTATAATAATTTTGAAATATTATGTAAATTACATTGTATTTATATTATATTTAAAAATATATATTTTAAAATAAATTATAATGCAATTTATTTCAATCAATTAGATTATCAATTTTAAAAATCCATAATCGATCAAATTCATCATTATCAGAGCCTTTATATCTACATAAACCAATATATGAACTCACGTTGAGTCGTGATTATAAATTCTTCCTCCACTTATACCTATCTAAAACACCATTATCGATCAAATTAATTAAATAAATCATTTTTCTTATTCAATTAATGCCAAAACTAAATAAACAAAACTAAATTAATATATTTTAATTGTTCCGTCCATTATATCGAATATCAAATATCATCTATTAATCTCACAATAAATGTGAGTAAAATATAGCTCTATAAATAGTCTCAAGTTTTTTTTTTCATAAAAGAATCAAAAATTGACCTAATCTCTCCTAAAAGGAAAAAAATTAATTAATTAAGTCTCAAGATTCTCTATTAGTTATATTGCATAGTGTAATATTCATGTAATTTCATTATAATTCGGAATCCAATAAACATTCATATAATAAAAAATAAATTGTTATCCCTTTTTATTATTTAAAGAATAAAATATTAAAAACCTTAAGAATTCAATATAAAAACATGTAATACTGTGCCGATGAGACCTTGGTTTAGTGACAAGGAAGAGGCTCTGAGACTTTGAGGTCTCAGGTTCGAGTCTTACTAAATGTGAGCTTAAATTAGTCTAATTATTTAGTACTTTGTTTAGTTTATTATAGTTATTTTTTAGTTTACGTAGTTTGAGTAATGTGATTTTCATAGTTCCATGTTCATAGAATGTAATATGTTCATAAAATGTAATATGTTGATTGTGATTGTAACTTTTAATGAAAATTATTACTCAAAAAAAAACATGTAATACTGTCCCAGCAAAAAAAAAAGTCCAAAACAAAAAGAAGTTACAATTACTTGATAAAGAAAATCATAATTAACCTTCCATAAAAAAAAAGAAAATCATAATTAACCAAGCTTAGTCAAATTTGTTGTTCTTTTTAAAAAGAATATGATCTAATATTGGATTTTTTTTTCTCTCCTGATAATTCCGAGTATGAAATAAAAAAAAAAACTCATAATTGACTAAAATATGTTAACCAACATCCGCACGCAAAAGCTAGCGCGTTTGCTTCACTGTAAACATCGTTAATTCCGCCATCGTCTTCCAAAGGCAGCAGAAACCTTACGGTAGACAAACCCCCCAATTAATTAAGAATTAAACTTGTTCTCGTCTTGGTCTTATCTATAGTGTCTTCTTGTTCACACTTCAATTGAGAAAAACAAAACAAAAAAGTTTTTCCAGATGGGAAAGCCAGCGTTGTTCGATCTTGAGAATCATTTTGCGTTCTATGGGGCATATCACAGTAACCCAATCAACATTCTGATACATACTTTGTTTGTGTGGCCAATATTTTTTACTGGTCTTGTTCTTTTCTACTTTACTCCCACCATCTATGATCTTTCTCAAGCTGGGATTTTGCCATCTGTGTTTAATCCTGCTTTGGTTTTTAATTATGGGTTTGTTTTTGCTCTTTCCTATGGCTTGTTTTATGTCATTTTGGATAAGAAAGCTGGGTCCTTGGCGGCTTTGCTTTGTTTAGCTTGCTGGGTTGGGGCTAGTTTTCTTGCTGCAGAGCTTGGATATTCTCTGGCTTGGAAGGTAAGTGGTGCAGAAAAAAAGAAAATAATTGATTTTCTAGTTATCTTATTATTCTATTTTATTCTGTAAATTATCGGCCTTAGTTTGAACTATGGGAATCATGCAAACCAGAACAATCTTTTCGATTTTATGCCATTAACCTCTTTTTTTTGGTTAATTTTTGAGGGGATTTTTTTATTTTATGTTTCTGAGTGAACTTTGTCTTGTTTACTGTTGGATTGTGGATTTCTTAATTTTTCCATGTTGAGGTTCTTGATTAAAGAAGCAAGATGTAAGAAACAACCTAGGTCTAGCTTGGCATCACAGTCCAGGTTTTTTTTTTTTTTTTGTGAAATCACAGTCCAGTTTTTGTACTTTTCAATACCAAATCCATGTGTTGCTAAAACCAATTTTTTTCTTTTTATTTATATTTTTATTTTGAGCATGAGGAATAAAGTATTCTAGGGATTGACTTTTCTACACTGCCATTTAATGTGTTTCTTTTCCTTGTTTGGCAAATCTTTGGCTAATATAGTGAGGCCTAGGTCTAGTATGCCCCTTTGTTATGTGCGGTACAGACGCATTGTTAAGGCAATAGTTTTAAGTGATGTTTATCAAATAAGGAAATCATTGTATTGATGGAGAATTGATGATGGTGTTAAAAATAATTCCATTATTTCAGAATAGATTTGTGATTGCTGCTTTCTGTTTCATTAAGTGCTCATTTTGCATATCTCATTTTAGTTACTTAGTTGATCATGTGCATAGAACCAAAGCTATAGGTGAATGAGTAAGGGAGAAGTGATGCCAATATCCAGAAAAGTGAATGAACAAGATTAATTCCTTCTTTTTGTGTTTCTAGCACAAGTTTTATAGAGTCATACGGTTAAACGTGGTGGACTGGGCTCAATGCTAAATACCAGCAATTAAGGGCCTTCTACGTTCATTCTGTTGCAGGGTCAGTCTATCCTCTGTCTATGAAGCAGGCTTTCTTGAATTTGTGTCCACTGATAATATGCAGAGGAATTAGAGGATAAGAAGCAAGAAAGCTCTTTAAGTGAAAAATGCTACATCAGACAATAGTATAATATGCCTGTGAATGAAAGATATTTGTATAACAATTCTTTTAACCTAAGATTAATACTGTAGAATATCAATATTTGAAAAAAGATGCATAGAGTTTGCTGCTAGATGATTTATTGTGGAAAGGAGAAGTTACTTCTTATGTTGAGAATTGATCAATATCGCTTTTCAGATTGTGAAGATAGTTGACCTTTTGTGTATTTAGTTGTTCATATTCAGTTGTGTGCCAGTTCCAATCATGGTATTCCTTTTATTTTGAATTTTAATTCCATACTCTCTATTCAGGTTGTGCTGGCTTCTCAATTGTTTTGTTGGACTGGACAGTTTCTAGGCCATGGAGTGTTTGAGGTGAATGATAGTGTAATGTTTGGAATTTTTTTGCTTTAATTGTCTTTTCTAGCACCTTTTATTAACCACTCATTAAAATATTCTCTGTAGAAACGTGCACCAGCACTTTTGGACAATCTTGTTCAAGCTTTTGTGATGGCTCCTTTCTTTGTTTTGCTGGAGGTAGGAATAGTAGTTGTGTTCCTTTATACAATATAGAAAAGAAAATTTTCCAAAGTTCAACACAGTTTGTGATATGAGTTTGATTGTGCAGGTTCTTCAATCACTCTTTGGATATGAACCATATCCAGGGTTTCATGGACGCGTGAAAGCTAAGATCGAAGCTGAAATCAAGGAGTGGCAGGAAAAGAAACAGAAAAAGGTTTCCTAGGTTTGGTCACCTGCTAATGCAAGGATTTAGGTTAAACTACTGTGAAAGCAATTAAGGAACCTATTACCAGGCTCAGGTTTATGACAATCCTTTTCTGCTTGTATCTTCCGATTGCCCTTATCCATCACTTTGGTCCACTCTTGTTACATATTTGCTTGTAGAGCGAATCACTGCTATGATGGACTCCAAATGATGTGTTCTCACCTTGTCATGTTCTGTGATGTTATTTTTATGCACCTGGCAGGCAGCCAGTTTTCTCCTCCAAGGGTTCTCATTGCATACATTTGGAATACTCATTATCAACTGGTGAAGCCTCTTCAACCAGCCTTGGTCATCGCAACATAGCCATCATGCTTCCATAGTGCTTTCTTGTTGGTTACTCTGTTCATTTTTGTTCATGACATTAAAATATCTCCATCCTTGATTGTCCTTTGGTCATCCCTCCATGTCTACAAGCACAGAAACTCCCAAGAAAGTAATATCATCTGGAGTCCCAATCTCATGTTCTATCATTTTCAAAAGAAGTCCCAAGGCCTTATTGGAATGGCCCTGCTTTTCAAGCCTAAAACAATCAGTGTGGCTCATCCCTCCTGAATGCCTTTCTTACCTCAACATTCTCAAGTACAAACAGGTCAAGTGGTGCTTTGAATTTACCATAAAAAATACATGATATCTTTGATGGTATTAGTTTAGACGCATGTTATGCTGTTTTCATGTCCTTAAACAGGCCAAACCTGTGTCTGGAAGTGTTCCGAGAAAAACACAGGCCCCACTTCTCATCTTTCTTGCATTCTTCTATAGTCTTTCCCGATGGCATTTCATGGCGATTAGTAGACTTGCTAAACCAGCCAATAATTCTTTCCATAAGCAACCCATCTAGGGTTTCAATTTTTTCAATACAGGTGCGGCATAATCCCTATCTCCATAGGATTTGAGGTTGCAAAAAAGATGCATGTTGATAAATTTCTAGCCAAAACAGAAAGGGTTTTGATCAGAACCAGACTTAACATTATAACGTCTTAGAAATGAGCAGAAGATTCTGTTCCTCTCTAGACAGAAACTAGTGATGATGAGGTTTGCGTATTATATGGGAGGATGGAGAGGGAAAGTTAAAGATTTGAACAGGAAATTGGAGGAAGTTTTCTGTGTCCTGAACACAAATCAGCACTTTTCAGGATTTGTTTTTGGTCTTCAGAGAGGTAAGACGGTGGGGAATTCTGAAGTAAGGTATTTTTAAGGTTAATGCAAACACGGAAGATAAGGATAAATTTAGTGTCAATAACCGTAAAATATGATAAAAGTATTATGAACACATAAGAAGAAACATAAAATTAGTGTCATAAATGTAAATACATGATAATTTGTTATAAGAATGTTTATTATTATATGTTTACGATATTTTTAACATAATTTATGCCTTTTGACATATAATTTATGTTTATTATCGTGTGTTTACGTTGATTTTACAATAAAATTAAAAATTTTAATCTTACTATAAAAGTTCATGCAAGGAAGATAATGGGAATAGTGACTAACTTATGGACGATAAATCCAAAATCGGTTTATTTCTCATTGATACCAGTACAATATACGCAGCCTTTCAGTTTACATTCAAAATGTGGCATAATAGATTAAGAAATACTGTGGTGGGAGCAGTTTGGGCTTAATTTGTTGTTCAGTATGCATATATAGACAAGGATGGATGATGAAATGAGGAATCTTGTTTTCCGGTATGCAAGAAATTGTTAATCAGTTTAGCTGTTTCAGGTCTTTGAACGTTGACTTCGGCCATTGCCATTAGCCTCATTTCTTGAATTTACAAGTTATTACCGAAGTCTGGTTCTATTCTCATAAACCTTTATATTATTCAGAGTCTTTTTACGACAGCAATGCTTGAAATTTCCATTAATATTGGGATTTTTAGTCTCTGGAGGTTTCGGATGACTTAAAACTTCAAACACATTGCATATATTGCATAAAATGCGATATTTAAATAACTGTAGCTTCAAAAGGCTTTTCTGAAGATTAGGAAGCACCTAGCTCGATCACCAGGATTGTAAAACGCCTGCTTCTGTGAATGAGTAGCTCTTCATTGGTATTATCATCAATCAGCCAATGATGCTTTGACTTAATGGTAACGAGGAGGCTTTGAGATTTTGAGATCTCATGTTCGAGTCTCATCAAGTGTGAGTTTAAGTTAGTTTAATTCTTTATTAGTTTAGTTATTTATTAATTTACTTAGTTTGAGTAGTATAATTTTTATAATAATCTGTTCATAAAATATAATATGTTGATTGAAATTGTAACGTCTCATGATTATCATTCAAAGCTTGGTTGGGCTTTCTAGCCTGATTTTGAACTATATATCCATTGAAGGCATGTATTTATGTATGCATAAAAAGTCAACTATTTCTGATCTTGAACATCGTCTCAAACAATCATGTATCTTTGTTGCGCGTTTGAAGGAATTAAGGCACCTCCAACACCAATGTCATAAATAAAATTTAATTGACATCACAACTAATGCGCTGACTCTGCTGAAATTTCCAAATTTTGTGTGATTTTCAGCCTCTAATTTTTTTTCGAACTTGTGGAGAGAGAAGATAAGGTGCTGGCACGGTGTGCAATCGTCACCAATAAAAGGCAAATTGTTGCTACAGCTGACACCTCCATCGTGTGTAGGTACGGGATTTTCCAAGTTCATTGATTTCTTTTATCTCGCTTTCTCTTTCATGTGCTTACCTTCTCCAACCCACATTTTCTTTTAATCCCTAATAACAATTATAAAACGAGCGGCTTCAATTACTTGAAATGTTGAGAATAACGGTGGGTTTAAGATCCTGATTAGTGCTGTGATTCGAGCAAAGTGTCGGTTGTGGATCGATTTTGTTGCAACTAATTGTCAAATTAATGACCTGATTACGACACAATAATTTGCTAGATGGAATTTTTACTGATGCTTGTTAACAAGCACATAGAGACAAAAAATATAGGATCAAATTTAATTTAATTAAGGGTAGTTTTTAAACAGAAACTTACGTTCTTGTCAATTCTTGATCAATTAATTCAACAATGTTTGGTAATTAAGTTATCATGGGAAGGGAATTATCTCCCGGAAAGCATTTCTCTCAAAATTTTAATTATTAGATTAACAAATTTAATTATGAAAAAACATATATAGTTAAAAGTCAATTATGATTTACACCGAAAAAAAGTCAATTAATTATGATTTGGTTGTGTAATATTAGATCTGTTAATTTGTGTATGTGTATCGTGTTTATTTTATATCAAACACATGCAAAATACAAAAAAAAAATCATGTCATAATTCATTTTGGTACACAAAACACAAAATAATTTTTTCAATTTTTGCCAAATTCATTTATATTTTTGTCAAAATTGCAATTTATCATTTTCATGTCTTTTTTTATGTTGATTTCGAATCATATCATTGTTTCATATTTAAAATTATAAAAATATGCAACACTTAGATTGAAATTAAAGAGGGAAGTTAAAAATTTAGAGGGTTATTTCTTTTAAATGTTAAGTTTGAGGAAAAGAACATAAAACTTATTTTTAAAGAGAAAATACTTTTGTCAATCAAGATATATTTCAACCATAAATTCTAAATGTTTTGGCTAATTATTTTCTTTTATACATAAACCCGAGTTTTTAATCAACAAGTTGTTGGAAGAAGTGGAAGTAGACTTCTTCCCTAGATACGTGGACAGAGTTCAAATTCTAAAGTCCTCATTGTTGGAAGAGCTTTACCGTTTATCACTCTCAGTTTAAACATGATTAATCTCAAATCGTAAAACGAATGAGGATACTCGAGCTTTAAAAAAGAAGAGAGATTTGGACATTAAATGTTAAATCAATGCCACACTTAAATTGTTCTCTTTACTTAATAATATCTAAACAATCAAACATGAGTTTATATGGATATATTATCAGTGTATGAATTAGTAGTGTATGTCTTAGAGTCAATTCACTTGGCAAAAGGCATCGTATCATGACAATATATGATCTCTTATGATAAGTGACATAAATGTTTCTCTTCACCATTTACTGTTGACAGTAATGAGTTCATTGTCACTAAATGGTTGAAGCCTATGAAACAATATGAGCCTTGAAAGGAAATTGTAAAAAGTTACAATTATAATGATACCTATGAATCAATGTTATGTTCCTAAAGAAGTTTCCAGTCATTGAACTATCAAGACAAGGCATTTATAGTTCTCATCATCCTAGCCCTGATTGTTAAGTCAAAAAACTTCATTGGGGATAATTCCTTAAAATAAATATTAGTCAAGAAGCTTAATTAAAATTTGAAACACAAAATTTTGGCAACTTTGAAAACATGAATTATGGTTGCATGAGTGTGTTATAGACGTCTTTGGCACAATGTGATTGTGTATGGCTGTACGTACATGATTTTTATTTTGAAATAAAGACTGCAAGCCTTACCTTATCTTTATTTTATTTTGGGCTATAGAATTCTTTTATTATCTAAATCTCCTTGAATGTAACTCAAGGTTTTTTTGCAATTGATATAATTAGATTGCAAAGAAAATGTAAATTAAAATTAAATAGGATTGAATTTTATGTAAATTGATTATGAAGATGGAGATCAAAAGTTGCCCTGAAGGATCCACACAAAGGCTTTGTGATGATTATGTATGTGATTTTAGAATATGACTAACTAATTTCCTTAGTGACTCAAAGAAACTAGATTAGATAGAAGGTCCATAATGATTCTAGTTGTGTAACATGTTATAGATTCATTTTATGTGACAATATAAATGCAATGCATGCATGCGTGGTAATGAGACCTGGATACACTCAAATAAAAAGACAAATAAGTTCCTTGTTAAATATTAAGTGAGATTTAAGTACGATAAAGTTGTTTTCCACCATCTTGCAAGATAACCAGAATTCTTTTAACTAGAATTCCTTTAATCAGAGACTAGTTGAGTTGCTCAGGGTCACACTTTTACATGAATATGTTTCAGCTAATGAAAGTGGATCTTGCTCAACTAATACGATACTTATAAACTTGACTATATGAGAATTAGAAGTATTTATTAGGTGAAATGCATATAATGCATTTAGCCAAAGATAATATATGGAAATAAATATCATAATTTAATCATCACAAACAATGTATAATAAATAATTGTATAACTACGTAACATGATTTGAATGAAATGAGCAAATGTTCAAAAATTATTGATATTCATTTTCTTAAGTTTGGGGCTTTAAGACTAATTACGTTTTAATGTGTATCATCCAGTCATGGCCACAAGTGAAAGAGAAGGAACTTGGTTGACCTGCCACATCAGCTTCGACAAAGGTTAATTGTTAACACTTAGGGTTTATTAAAGTAAATCAAGTTAGGTTAACAACCAAAATTTAGTCTAATAATTATTACATCTCATTAAGAGAGATTAAGTCTCTCAACTCTCCTTCACTTCATATATTAAAAAAATAAAAAACAAAGTTAGGTTTAGCAAAAAAAAACATAACAAGTTGCCAAGTGGCAGGGTTTGAACAATTACTGTGATGATTACGTGGCAGATATGGACGTTGACTAATTGCGAGGTTACCGAGACGCTTGAAATTCCTTCAAGTGGCCAACTTGACGCGTGTCGTCCAATTATTGGATATTTTCTTGAAAGTGCAATGTTGCTGTCCCTTCATAAATAGAAAGTACATATTCTTATTAATAATAATAAAATTACAAGTTGAGTAATGCAATTTTATCTCTAATAAGTCACTAATAATAAAAAAAATAATAGTAAATAACAAATTTGTTGGATTATTGAATAATCTTATAGTGTTATCCAAAATTCCATGCTTAGCTTTCTCTCCTTTTTAAACTTTTTTTTCTTATTTTTGCATTTTGGAAGGAGTTTTTTAATTAAAATGTTGATTGATTAGAACAGTTAATTAAACCCTTAATAAATTTAAAACAAAGCCCAAATTTTATAGCTCTATTGAAGATGACAAATTAAATTTATTCATCTTTAAACAACTGCAAATTTTAGTATCATATTTTAAATTTAATAAAAAACTAATTATAAAAAAATGATAATTCATAAGAAAATTTTGAATACTCTAAAAATATTATACAAATTATATATTTTTTATAATCAACTTTTTTATTAATTTTGTATTTAAATTAAAACTACCATGCTGAAACTATGTCTATCATTCAAAGATGAGCGGTAAATTTTATTTTCATTTGAAATAGAACCGTCTTGTTTAGATTGATTTCTTTATTTATTTTTTAGAAATATTAAATATAAAAAAACAAAAATTATAATCGTAATCAAATTTTATACCTCTTGTGAAAGTAAATAAATAAAATAAAAACAAATCAAATAATGGATCAGCACAAAATTTTAAAAAAAAAATTCAATACAAAATTAAATCAAAACCCCGTATTGTAATGATTAAAAAGCCTTGTAACCAAAAAGAAAAAAGATTAAAAAGCCTAATTACTCATAAACAGTTGGATTATTGAATAACCGATCGGTACTTTACATTGTCCTTGATAGACTTTTTTTTGGTACATCTTATTACACTTCTTTTATTATGGTCATTTTTAAACCGTTTTCTCTCTTATTTTACATTTTAAAGCTATTTTATTTAAAACTTGCCGCTTAATAAATAAAAATAAAATAGCTCAATCAGCATTCATACGCATCTGTCAATTAATCCTTAATATTTATGAGATGAAGTCTAACTTAATTATTATTTTTTTAAAAAGTCTAACTTAATTATTCTACTTAAGGTAACAGATCAAATTTATCACTAATCTTTGAATAGTATTAAATTTTAATAATCCACTTTAATTTCATCAAAAATTAAAATTTTAACAAAAATATTTCAGGAAGAAAAAAACAAATTGAATAATCTAAATATATTCTATAAAATATTCTTTTATTATTAATTTGACCCTTACTTGTAATCCTAATAAAATTAATTATCGATACACAATTTCATAAAATGTAGATATTGTTTGAATTAGCCGCTTGCATTAAAAAAAGTTAGCAACTCGCATAATGGTCGAATTTAATACGTGCTTATTGTTTTGTTTAAGTGAATTTCTTCCTATTGTTTTAATGAAGTTACAAATATGCCTAAAAGTTACAACTATAATAAAATATTGTATTTCACATAAAACAAATAAATGAAGTAAACCAAATAAACAAATCAACTAATGAATTAGCTTAAGAAATTCAACATAAAATCGAACCAAATCTTCATATTACATAATTTGAACTTAAAATAACAAAAATTTAAAACTTTCTCCTAGACAATCGCTAAGATAATGTCTCATTGAAATTTATATTTTGTTGGAAAAACCTAAGCTTAAATCGTACATCTCTTTTATTTTTATTTTTATTCTTTTTCATTTTTCTTTTTGGAGCCAAATTGCCTTTCAGATGGTGCTGCACTAATGAGTGGAACTTAGGCTGATCAAGTATTGGCTAATCTGTTTTAGGGTTAGAAATTGGAAAAGAACCTGAAATTTGGGTGCTTCTTGATTTAAGTCATAAATGAATTAATAAATCAAAATCCTTCTTTTCTTTTGTAATAGGGATAGAAAGATCTATTGCTTCTAAATGTTGCTACTTATCTTTTTAAAAGGAATAAGGTCATAGGATTTAACTCTTACCCTCCCCAACTTTTTTTCATATTACTACTAAAGAGTTTTTTTTTATACAAGAGAGATATTAAATAATTGAAGATGAAAGTGTTTGGATTCGAATTCAAAACTTATAATATGCTACAACTCATCTTTAACCACTAGATCAAAAGATTAATTTAAGCATATTAGCATTTTATAGGGCCTTTTCAGATAAAGTCAAATCAAATAACATTTGTAATTTTGTTTGAGTCCCTTCTTATGTTTTAGTGGGCAAAATCTTTTTGTGGGATCACATTAAATTTTAGAATAAGCTTAGCATTTGGTATTTATGCACCTTCAAGTTTCTAGACCACAAAAAGTTCTTAAATGTGTGTGGGTGTCAAAAATCAGCGCCACAGCTTTTGAAAAAACATTGGAGCAAATTAGCTCATAAACAGTAAGAACTTATTCCCATTAAATATACCAGCACTGAAGCTAAATTTTAAATGATGTTGATATCCTCAAAAAAATGAAGGATCATAAAATGTTTAATATTTAATAGATGTAAAATGATATCATTTTAATCAATTTAATTATACATAGACAGAGATAGGAAAGCCTATCACAATGATAAACTCGAAACGCAAAACAAATAGAAATTATAGAACAAAACTTGAACTCTGATAACTTGTTAAGCATGTATTAACTTAAAACTAATTGGTAATAAGTAGAGAGATATAATTTGAATATTGTTGAAAATTTTCAAAATAGTAAAAGAATGATTGATTAATATCATGTTTAATTAATGAAATAAGAAACTATAGTGCAACATAAAAGCACAATTATTCAACAAATAGTTTTTTTTAAAGAGTTACATATTCTTTCATGCAATGCTCTTTCACTTGTGAATGGTTGAAAAGCATAATCATTAGTTTTCAGATGTTGTGATTATATTAAATAATTACGTTTGTTCAATCAAACAACATAATTAAAATATCATAATATTTGGTAGTGAGGACATAACTCTTGGATTGGAACTCTATAAATACATATGTGAATGTTCATTTTAAACACACAAGAAAGAATATTAAATATGTGATGTTGTCTCTCTCATCTCTTATTCTTAAAGTAGAAATAAGTCTCTTAAATATTGTTTATAGCAAAAAAAAAATAATTAAGACAATGTACTTTGTACTTATCAAGGGTGTTTAATGATTTGATTTCACAAGTACAATATGATTTCAGATGATGGTTTCATTATATTCTAGGATTGTTCGATAAACTTCTATTGCATATCGTAATTAATGGAGACGAAATAAACTAAGTAAAGTGGTATTAGTAGTGATAATGGGTAATTGGTCAACAAGGGCAATTCAGTCTTTCACCTCGGCCAGACAAAAGAAGACCTGTCAGAGAGTGACGTGACCTTGGTTATCACGACTCAATGTTAACCTCGGACGAAGGTCTCAAGGTCAACGCCTGACACGCTGACCCTAATACGTTATCTAATGCTTGAATCGGCTTCTGATACGCTGACCAGGCCTGCCTCATCACCACATCGGTACTCAACGCACATTGGGAAGCATTAGGCGGGAAACTTGACCTCGACTGTTTCGCCAATCTGTACCGCAAGTTGGCAAGGCAGAACGAATCCTATTTGGCTGCAATCTGACGAGTCTGAATCAGCCCGTCCAGGTCATCTCTCATTACGTCCATGTCATCTTGAGGCCTTCCTCGGCCAATAAATAGGACCAGGATCTTCGGACACAGATCAAGCAACTAATTCTAAAAGAAACTCTGCCGCAATTCTCCCTATAATCCATCCTCGACTTCGACATTTGACGCGCCAGGTAGGGGAGCCTTTACCAACCCCATTGTTGACGTCTAGGATGGCACCCAGAAGAAGAACGGTAGAGGAAGAGGAACCTGCTGCTCCTGCAAGCCCAGATGGCATTCAAGATGACCAGCAAGGGAGACGGCCACCACCAACGGCAGAGCAATTTGAGCAACTCACCCAACAATTAATGAGCCTAACTGAGCTAGTCCAAGCACACCTTCTCACACCTTCTCCCCCAACCCAACGGCCACCGCCTAGAAACGACTCCGAACAACCGTTACCCTTTCCACCACCCCCACCCCCGGGAGGGGACACCAGCGGCAGCTCTTCCTTCGTACCAGAAGTCACGGAGAAAAGCAAACTCAAAACCCCACAAAGCCATTCCACAAAAAACACTAGTAGAACCATCTCAACGGCACCCACAGTGGAGGATAAAACTCGCGACCAACTTGAGGCCAGGATGGAAGCCGTGGAACGACAGATTCAAGATAAGACACAAGTCCATATGGTCTAGCTTCGATTGCTAGAAACCTCACCATTCTCGAAAGAAATCGAGCGAGCTCAGCCACCACCGGGATTTAGGATGCTTGTGATCGAAGTGTACGACAATACATCAAACCCCTTTGACCATTTAGAACTTTTCCGCGCTAATATGTCTATACAAGGTGCAGATGACTCTTTAATGTGCAAAGCATTCTTGGCAACCTTAAAGGGTGCAGCTCGGTCCTAGTACTCAGGGCTAACTCCTCGATCGATACGCTCGTTCAAAGAGCTGGGGCACTCCTTCTTGACTCACTTCATCAGTAGCTGCCGAGCTAAGAAGACAACTCTCAGCTTAATGGCGGTCAAGCAAAAGCCTGAAGAGTCTCTAAGAGAATATGTCACGAGGTTCAATGTCGAAGCTTTGCAAGTAAAGGACTTAGAACAGTCCATGGCGGTGGTCGACCTAATGAATGGTCTCACGGACGAGGAATTCCACTTCAAGTTCTCCCTCTCATTAGACCCCCCAAAGACCTTGCTCGAGCTGCTACAACGGGCTGAAAAATACATCAATGCCAAAAAGACGATGACCACTCGGCTAAACAATGAAGAAAACAAAGGAGAGTTCAGAAGCTACAAAAAAAGGGGGAGAGAGGTCGAGAGAGACCAAGGGGGAAAAAGGCCGAACCGGCCTGGAGGGTATCCGATCAGAAGAAGCCTAGAAAAGAAGGGCTACGACAATTACACTCCCTTGAACACAACGAAGGAAAGAATACTGATGCAGATAGAATCGGACCCCAAGCTAAAATGGCCAAGGCCAATGAAGCCAAACCCCCAAAGGCCCAAAAACAAGAGGTGCGCATTCCACCGAGACCATGACCACTCTACCGAGGAATGCACTGACCTCATGAATGAGATCGAAAACCTGGTGAGAAGAGGTCGGCTGAAAAGATTCGTGTTCGGCGACATCACACAAGACTTCAGCCAAAGAAGGTACCCACAAAGGAACCGTTGTGCCTATGATGGCCGACCTAGACAAAGAACGGGCAGAGCCCCGAACAACATCAATAGGAGAGATGCTAGGCGTGACCGATCAGAAAGAAAGACCAGTGAAGAGCGGGCCAACCGACCTATAGCAGGAATAATCAACGTTATCATTGGAGGAACACCGAGCTCAGCTAGAAAAAAAGCCAACCAAACTATAAACCCAATAGTCAGATCCCTAGCAAAGAGACCGAAGTCTTGGAGGGATGAGCCCATCACCTTTTCCTCGGCCGACCTCGCTGGTATTGAGTTGCCCCACGACGATGGCATCGTCATCAGCACGGTTATCTACAATCATGTGGTAAGAAGGATCTACGTTGACAACGGAAGTGCCAGTGATGTCTTGTATTACGAGGCAATGAGAAACATGGGGATCGCTAAAGACAGACTTAAACCATATGTGGCACCTCTCGTGGGATTCGGGAATGAGAAAGTCCCCGTACTGGGCACAATAACCCTCCCACTCACACTAGGTTTGGAGCCAAAGACAACCACAATAATGGTGGAGTTTATGGTGGTTAGAGTTCCTTCAGCGTACAACGTTATCCTGGGAAGACCAAGCCAGATGAGGATAGGTGTGATCGGATCCGTACTGCACTTAAAACTCAAGTTTCCCACCCTACATGGAACCGGCGAAGTTAAGGGAGACCAGACCTCGGGTCGCAGATGCTATGTAACAGCCACGAAAGTGCAGAGGGGAGGTAACAAAACACTCGCTATTGAAATTCTGGATCAAAGACCCGAAGAGGATCTAAGCCGACCTAAACCTGTGGACGACCTAACCAGTATACCCTTCGATGAGGCCCACCCTGACAAAAACATGATGGTGAGCTCTGTGCTGGGAGAAAAGCAAGAGCTCGTACGCCTCATCAGAAAGAATGCCGATCTCTTTGCCTGGAAGCCGGAAGACATGCCCGGAGTAAGCCCCAGCGACATGACCCATCGTCTCAATGTAAACCCAGAGGCAAAACCAGTTCGGCAAAAGAAGAGAAGTTTCGCACCTGAAAGGCAAAGGGCAATCAACGAAGAGGTGACCAACCTGCTAGATGCTGTATTCATCAGAGAAGTCCATTATCCAGAATGACTGGCAAATGTGGTAATGGTGAAAAAGCACAATGAGAAGTGGAGAATGTGCGTAGATTTCATAGACCTGAACCAAGCATGTCCAAAGGACAGCTTCCCATTGCCTAACATCGACAGGCTAGTAGACAGCAGTGCAGAACACGGAATCCTCATCTTTTTGGATGCTTATTCTGGGTACAATCATATCAGGATGTTAAAAGAAGACGAAGAAAAAATGTCTTTCGTCACAGAACAAGGGCTATACTGTTACAGAGTCATGCCGTTCGGTCTAAAAAATGCTAGGGCTACATATCAGAGACTAGTAAACCGAATGTTCAAGGATCAGATTGGTAGCAGCATAGAAGTATACGTTGACGACATGATCATCAAAAGCCCCACACTGAAAGAACATCTCGAAGATCTGGAGGATGCCTTCCAAACATTAAGAAAATACGGCATGAGGCTCAACCCGGCAAAATGCGCCTTTGGAGTCACCTTGGGAAAGTTTTGGGGTTTCATGGTGAGTCAAAGGGGAATTGAAGCGAACCCGAAAAAAGTACAAGCTGTACTAAATATGAAAGCGCCAATCTCCATTAAAGAAGTACAAAGACTCACTTGCAGAATAGCTGCCTTAAGCCGATTCATGTCCTAATCAGCTGACAGATGCCTCCCTTTCTTCAAGATCCTGAAAAATGCCGATAATTTTCAGTGGACGGAACAATGCCAAAAGGCTTTCGAAGATTTAAAAAAGTTCCTCTCCTCCCCGCCAATCCTGTCAAAACCGAGGAACGGAGAAACTTTTTTCCTATACTTGGCCGCAACGGATGACGCAGTGAGCTCGGTGTTAGTGAGAGAGGAATCCAATGTCCAAAGACCAGTGTACTTCACCAGCAGGGTACTACAGGGTTTTGAGCTGAATTACCAGCGTATTGAGAAATTAGCCTATGCGTTGATAACATCTGCAAGGAAACTGAGGCCTTACTTCCAGTCACATGCAATTATCGTCCTAACCGATCAGCCACTCAGGCAGATCCTCCAGAAACCAGAGTTGTCCGACCGATTGATCAAATGGGCCGTGGAAATTAGTGAATTCAACCTGCAAATCAAGCCTAGATCAGCACTCAAGTCCCAAGTAATAGCGGATTTCGTAGTCGAATGCTCCAGCAAGGAACCAGACGAATGAGTCAGCAAGGAGGAAACAGAAGGAGAAAAAGTCTGGAAGCTTTACGTTGACGGGTCGGCCAGTAACAAAGGCAGCGGTGTGGGGATAATTTTGATCGGTCCGGACGGAGTAAAAATCCAACACGCCTTAATATTCAAATTTAAGGCATCAAACAACGAAGTAGAGTATGGGGCCTTCCTAACTGGCCTTGAATTGGCAAGAGAACTCAAAGTGGAGAAGCTATGGGTATACAGTGATTCGCAGCTAGTTGTGAACCAGGTCAGTGGAGAATTTGAGGCAAGAGGAGAAGTCATGGTCAAATACTTGGAAGAAGTAAGGAGACTAATTGGCCACTTCAAGAAACATCAAATAAACCAGATCTCGAGGAAAGAAAATGCCTTGGCCGACTCGCTATCCAAACTCGCTTTAGGCCCTAAAAAGGACCTGCCAAAAGGAGTCATCATCGAAGATTTAGAGTGGAGAAGTTTCCACGAAAAGAAAGAGGTCGGACAAGTTAGAGAAGAGGAAGAATCATGGATGACGCCTCTCATTAGATACCTCTCCTCGGGCGAAGTTCCAACAGATAAAGTTCAAGCTAGGGCCCTACAAAGAAAAGCACCTCGATATACCCTCCTAGACGGGAACCTCTACAGAAGATCCTTCAGTTTACCCTACCTGAAATGTGTGGGTCCCGAAGAAGCAAACTACGCCCTCCGAGAAGTACATGAAGGGATCTATGGAAATCACCTCGCCCCTAGAGCCCTTGCCCACAAGATTTTGAGACAAGGATATTATGACCCACAATCCACAAAGACGCAACGGACTTGGTAAAAAAGTGCGACAAATGCCAAAGGTTCGCCCTTATCCAACATTTGCCAGCTACCGATCTTACCTCGGTCACAAGCCCATGGCCCTTTATGCAATGGGGAATGGATGTCCTTAGACCTTTCTCAACAGCCTCGGGACAGAAAAGGTTCGTCCTCGTAGCTGTGGATTACTTCACCAAGTGGATTGAAGCTGAAGCCCTAGCCATAACTACCAAGAAACAAGTAGAAAACTTCTGCTGGAAGAACATTGTGTGCAGATTCGGACTACCAAAAGCCATTATCACAGACAATGGAAAACAATTCAACAACCCAAGGTTTAGAAGCTGGTGCGGGGACCTAGGCATCAACCTACGCTTCACGTTGGTCACACACCCCCAGGCCAATGGACAAGCTGAAGCTGCTAATCGAGTCATCGTAGAAGCCTTGAAAAAGAGGCTTGACCGATCAAAGGGAGCTTGGGCCGACGAACTGCCTAGAATACTATGGGCTCTGAGGACAACCACCAAGGTCCCAATAGGAGAAACACTATACAACCTCGCCTTTGGGACCGAGGTAGTCGTACCTGTAGAAATCGGGCTGCCCAGTTTGAGAGTGGAGCTGAACATCGAAACAGGAAACAATGAAGCCTTGAGGAACAACCTAGATCTAACTGAGGAGCAGAGGGATCGAGCTTTAATCACTATGGCTGCATATCAGCAGAAAGTAGCCCGCTATCACAACAGAAAGGTCCGACCTAAGACCATTAAAAGAGGTGACCTCGTCCTGCGAAAGACCGAAGCCTCGGGAAGAGACAGAGAAGGGGGAAAGCTGGCCCTCAATTGGGAAGGACCATATTTGGTCAAGGAAGTTATAGGAAGGGGAGCATTCAAGTTGCAAGATTTAGATGGGAAGGAAGTGCTGAGGACCTGGAACACGAAAAACTTGAAGAAATATTACCAGTAAAATAACCTCGGCCCCCCTTTTTTAAGCTCGGCACATCTTAGCATAGCACTCACTTTTAACCGTTATTTTGCCAAGTATCAGTTCGGTACATCCGAGCACAATGTCACTTTCCTCTTGTATAAGTCCAACCTTACGAGCTCGTCACATTTGAGCATAGTGCTACTTTTGTTAATTCGGAACTAAGTCCAATCTTATGAGCTCGGCACATTTGAGCACAGTACAAGTCCGAGCCCTTGAGCTCCGCTTTTGCTTTAAATCCAATTGTTGCTAAAAGTTCGCAATATGGAATTAAAATTTCTGAAAATCCAAAATACAAGCAAATACATTCAAAGGCAAAATAAAACCATCCCAAGCAAACAGATGTTCATTACAAGAAAAAGTCAAACACATTTAATATAAAATCAATCTCTTTAGCGTCATCTTGCACGTCGGCCTCCCCCTCATCATCTGCCATGGTGGCCACCGTAGCTTCGGCATCCCTACCTTCGTCCTCCGCCACCTCGGCCTGATAAATAACCGTCTTGAGGTCATCAATGGACACCATGGATAAATCCAGATCGGGTCAAAGTGGGTGACCTCTTGAACAGCCAACGCGAAGGCACCTCTCACACCCTCAGCATTGGCCCTCTTTGCCGCAGCCTGGAACTGAAGAGTATTCTCGAAATTAGCCAAGGCATCTTGGGCCGCTATCCTTTTAATCTCCTCCTCTCTTTCCCTCACCCCAGCCAGCTCGGCCTTGAGATTCTCCACCTCGGTCTTCATCCCTGCCACAAGAAGCTCAGATTCACGAACCTTAACCTCTGCCTCCTCCAATTTCTTCGTTAAGGAATGAGACTTCTCCTGATAGGAGCTGTAATCCTTATGAAGCTTCTTGGCCTGCTCCTCTACCTTGGTAGCATGAGCCAGGGCAAGCCACGTGTGGTGTAGACTCGCACTAGCATTGACCGAGCAGGGGGAATTCATCTTGTCTTTGCCTGGGAAACGAGTAAACAAACAAATAATTAACTCCAAGAAACACAAGTAAAAATTCACATAGAAACAAAAGTGAAAACACCTGCTGGGGGAAGCATCAATCAAGCCACCTTACGAGCCACTGAGGCACTCTCGAACGCACTGTCTTTCAGAGCCAAATCAATGCCAAGGTGCACGGTCTTAGGCGCAGCAGTTTCCCCCTCTTGCGCTGAAGGAACCTCTAGAACTTCACAGCTCCTTTTCGGGGAAGGCTCCCTTACCTCGGCTTCCAAGGCCTTCCTTTTGCCCTTCAAGCCACCACCTCGACCTTGCCTCGGAGATGCAGTAGTGGACTGAACTGCTCCCCCAGCTTGTGAAACCCGAGGAGCAGGTTGAATATAATCGAACACGTTGAACCGACCTGCCATACCTGCAATAGAGAAAAACAAAAAATAGCTTTTTGGTCAAGGATGCACTTTGAAAAAATAAAAAAAAAATAATAGCATGAGTTACCCGGACCTCCGGGTGACTCAAGGAGATCCAACACGTCGGGCGAAGTCAAGAGTTTAGCGTCTAGGAGAAACCTACCATAGTCTCTCAGTTTATTAATTTCATTATAAGCTCTAAGCTCCTCACCATGAATCTCCTCAACCTCGTCGGCCCCCTCTTTCATTGGACCTCGGTTATTACTTACCTCCCACTCTCGAGGGCTTATTAGACTAAAGAAATGAACTTTCCAAATTTTATTAGAAGAAGGAATATTAGTAAAAAGCTTCTTACGAGGACGAGCTGTCACGTAATACCAGCTCCTATCTACAGGGCTGACCTTTATTGAAGAAAAAGACTTGAACAACCTCACGGATAATGGAAATTGCATTCCGTCACAAAGAACAATGAAACTGGTCACGTGATGCCAGCTATTGGGTAACAACTGAGAAGGAGCAAGATCGTAAAAATTTAAAAGCTCAACGACAAAAGGATGAACGGGAAACCTAAGGCCAGAAAGGACGGCCTCCCTATAAACCCACAACCGGTTACTACCTCGGTCCTCGGTCACTCTGTCAGTACGCCGAGGAGGATCAATCGAGAACTCATGAGAAATATGCCGATCCTTTTTTAGCTCAGCAAATGCTACCCTAGTAAATAAATTAGGACAGACCTCGGGCAAAGCTCCCCCCTTTAACGCCTTCATAACGTCTAGAGAATCTTTGTGGGTAGAGGGACCCCTAGTCAGAAGCGGAACCCATTCCTTTATGTGAACACCCGAGGCCTGAAGGCTCTCATCTAGCGCTCGTTTCTCCTCGGGTGACATTGGCTCGAACCACCGTAGCCCATTAGTAGAAAGCCTTACTGGCAGCTCGGGTGAAATTGAAGACGCGGAGGCCACAGACGCTAAATCCTCAGCAGCCTCCGCCCTGCCAACCCCGCTAGCTGAATCGAACCTATCCCCAAGTTCCCGCATGAATTCGGAACTATCTTGACTTGGGGGACCAACTATTTCCACTGAAGAAGACTTTGGAAGAAAGGAAGGAAAGACTTACCTAACAAGCTCAGGTTTGTAGGGACACACTGGAAATAGCGAAAAAGCGAAGCAGGAACCAAGGAAACGAACCACTGGAGGCGCACAAATGAATAAGGAAGAAGCCGAAACCCCCTTTTTAAAGAAGAGTTTAGGAAAGCCATGAGTCACCTAAAGAACATCAGTACACCTACCGCCGACCTATGTTCAAAACGTGACCCTCCGATCCGCTACGGACTGCACTTACCCATGCAATCCAACGGCTGAAATAAGATTGCTAAAAATACGTGTGTCAGGCATTAATGACCAAGATCTTTTCGAGCTGACCTTCCCAAAATCAAAACATGCCACGATAAATGTGGGACGAATCCCGAAACTTGGCCTACCTACCCTATTATTTGAACCCGGCCGACCTGAATCGTTCGGTTCGAAAACCCTGAAATTTTTTACCAACCTCACAACGCCCACGTTGGCACGCTGAGCCTCAAGACTGACTTTCGGGGGGACTGAATGATAATGGGTAATTGGTCAACGAGGGCAATTCAGTCTTTCACCTCGGCCAGACAAAAGAAGACCTGTCAGAGAGTGACGTGACCTTGGTTATCACGACTCAATGTTAACCTCGGACGAAGGTCCCAGGGTCAGCGCCTGACACGCTGACCCTAATACGTTATCTAATGCTTGAATCAGCTTCCGATACGCTGACCAGGCCTACCTCATCACCACCTCGGTACTCAACGCACATTGGGAAGCTTTAGGCGGGAAACTTGACCTCGGCTGTTTCGCCAATCTGTACCGCAAGTTGGCAAGGCAGAACGAATCCTATTCGGCTGCAATCTGACGAGTCCGAATCAATCCGTCCAGGTCATCTCTCATTACGTCCATGTCATCTTGGGGCCTTCCTCGGCCTATAAATAGGACCAGGATCTTCGAACACAGATCAAGCAACTAATTCTAAAAGAAACTTTGCCGCAATTCTTCCTATAATCCATCCTCGACTTCGACAAGTAGCATACTAAGTAAAGTGGTATTAGTAGCATTCATTGAAGTCAATTTTGTACTTGTTCATTCTTTATCAAAGTTCAACAATAAGTTCAAGGACCTATGTTTTAGAAGCATTCGAAGAAAAAAACAAATTTATCTTCCTCCACCATAAAGGAGGCTCAAGAAAAACCAACAAATATAAAATTATAAAAAATTCAAGGGATGTGAAATAGCATTTGCTTGCATAAACTTATAGTTAAATGAAGTAAAGCGATAGGCTTTTTTTTTTTGGCTGTATTAATTTGGTAAAATTTTTAAATAAACTATCATGAAGCAGTATCGCAGAAAGATTCAGAATCTGTAGGGAGAGGTCCCAGGCAATTTTTCCATATGGTGTTTTGTAACAAACCAAAAATCGACTACTTTCTTACCGGTTTGTGGTTTCATGTTGCAAAGGGTCAGATTTTTACGCTAATAGCATTAAAAATCTATGCAGTGTCGGTTTCGAGATTTTTTGTTTTTTTTTTTAATTTTTTATTTCCATGTACTTAAAAAAAAAAACAATTCGGGGTCAAATGGGTCATTTTGAGTTGAATAAACATTAAACAACTTTATGTAATTTTCAGAAACTGGGAATTTCAGTTTTCTGTAATCTTCCATGCATTCACACACACAGCTGTTATCACTAATTAGAATAAAAATGATTTGTTTTGGGAAAGCTCCTTTTTCACATTGAAAAATAGATTAATATATATCTCACCCAAAAAAAAAAAGATTAATATTCTAAGCTTTTCTCACTGTTTGCATCTGCTATAATAATACATTTTGACTATTTCTGGTGTGAAGATGAAACAACCAATAAAATCAACACCCTAACCGTATTGGACCCAAATCTTCTTGATACATTTATAACAATTATTAAATGAAATCAAATAAAATTAATTATACATTATTCGCATAAGTTCAGCCTGACTTGAAACAATTTGTATGTCTTTATTTAGATTCTCCATTGAGATATGATAAATGAAATTTACATAGTTTTAATCGTCAAAGGAATTTTTTATGAGAGGTTTTATTTGAATTTCAAACATATAGGACTCTTGCACATATTAAAAGTGAAAACATAATTTGAATTTTTGTTTTGGTGCTAATGAGGAAAGAAATTTTATTACAGGACTAATCTAATACGTCCAATACCTCTCCAATCATCTTGTATTAAATTAATTACTCCATGTGGAGGGTTCCTAAGAATTTTAATAGTCAAAGCTTTTTTTTTTATTAAGATGTTTTTGGCATGAAAAAAATAAAAATTACAAATGTTAAAACTCAAAATTTAATCGCATGCACTTGAAAAGCGAAAAACATAACTTGTTAGACCTATGTTCAAGATGGGTGACAAACATATCTAATCATAAAAAAATTAAAATTCATTTTATAAATTATATAGTAAATTATCCTTGCTCTTTTTTTGTTTGAATTCTTGCTCTCTCTTATTCGTGTAATTAGTAAGAGATTAAGCTATAATCGAACTTACATGCATGATTTTCGAGATTAGCTGTCTCCAGTCAAACATTTAGGGAGGATAGAACAGAATAATCATTATTATTACGTATGCAGAAGTTTATTTAAAGAGATGAGATGAGGGGGGACTGGCTAAAACAACCTACCAAGTTGCCTTTCATTCCACGTTTCTTTCTCTTCACACACCAGTATTTAGGGGGCTTTTGTTTCTCATGCTGTTTTTTTCTCTCAAACACCTCTCTTTCTTTCAGGTTTCATGCTTTTTAGTTCCATGGCTTCTTCCTTTTTCTCTCAATCCTTAACTTTATCTTTCTTTCCTTAACTTCCCTTAGCTTTATATAAGCTTTTTTATCATTGCTTTGCTGCACCACTTTCCATTTCAGTCTTTTGAGTTCTTGTGTGTTCTGCTAGAATTTTAAGCTGATTTTGGGGTGTTTTGAACTTTGTTGTTTGGAATTTGGAACCAAGATTGTGATAAACAGAAGGTTTTAGCTTCTTCCAGGAATGGCAAAGATCGCTGCAGGTGGTCAGGAAGATCATCAGATGGATTTGCCCCCAGGCTTCCGGTTTCACCCAACGGATGAAGAGCTTATTTCTGACTACTTGTACAAGAAGGTTCTTGAGATCAACTTCAGCGCCAGAGCTATTGGAGAGGTGGATTTGAATAAGTCTGAACCCTGGGAATTGCCATGTAATAAGAGTCGTTGCTCTCTAGTTCAGAATTTTCGTTCACTTTTTCTCTTTGTCAATACTCAAAATCTTTCTTGATGTGATTGTTTGATGATTCTGTTCCGAACTTTGTCATCTTTGTTTGGTTTGCTGGATACAGGGAAAGCAAAAATGGGGGAGAAAGAATGGTACTTTTTCTGCGTGAGAGACAGAAAATACCCTACTGGCCTGAGGACAAACAGGGCTACTGATTCTGGCTATTGGAAGGCCACAGGGAAAGACAGGGATATTTACAGAGGAAATTCATTGGTTGGGATGAAGAAAACTCTTGTTTTCTACAAGGGTAGAGCTCCCAAAGGAGAGAAAACCAACTGGGTCATGCATGAATACAGATTGGAAGGCAAATACTCAGTCAACAACCTCCCTAAAACTGCCAAGGTATCATACACTTTCTCTGTTTTCCTCTGCTTTTTCCCTGTCTTTTAGCCATGTGGTGTTAATGGATCTTTTTGTTTCCGTTTTGTAGAATGAGTGGGTGATTTGCAGGGTATTCCAAAAGAGTTCTTGTGGGAAGAAAACCCATATTTCAGATCTTGTTAGGGTGGGTTCCTTTGGAAATGAGTTGGGTCATACTGGTCTTCCTCCATTAATGGAATCTTCACCATACCACGCCAAGAGCAAACCTGTTGCCGAATCGGCTTGCGTGCCCTGCTTCTCCAACCCGACTGATGCTCAAAGAAACCAAGAAGACAAAATTGATTACTTTAACAATTCTCTTCTTCGTGTTTCGTCGAATCCTACCGACATTTTCCAACCAATCGCACTGTCAAACTCTTTGTACTCTGCTGAACCCGTCTCTTTCCCATCAAATTTTCAATTCCCTGGCTCTGTTTTATTGCAAGACCAATCAATCCTGAGGGCCTTAATTGAAAACCATGGATCAAACATGCGGCAGGATCTCAAAACAGAGAGGAAGATTGTCAGTGTTTCACAGGAAACAGGTTTAACCACTGAAATTAACACTGAAATCTCTTCTGTCGTATCGAATCTGGAAACTGGAAAGAGGCCATTGGATGATCAAGAAGCCCCCTATACTTCAGCTGGACCAGTGGACCTTGATTGTCTTTGGCATTACTGAAATTAGACACAGCAGCATTTGAAGAATGAACAAGTTAAAAAAAGAAAGAAAAAAACCACGAACTTTAGAAGATTAGAACTTTCAGTTGCTATTATTTTCTGGAAAAGATTGTGTGTGTATAAAATTAATGCATTATAAATTTATAATTAAATTACCATATTGAATTGTTCTATTCTTATACTATTTTTGGTTTCTTTATTCTGGGCTGCTGCTGTTGCATTGGCATCTATCATCATTGTCAGATTGCTTAGATACAGAATTTGTCAAATATGAGATTCAGTTGGTAGCTAATTGATATCTGCTGTTGTTCTTTCTCTTTAAAAAATCTGCAATTGAGCCTGTAGGATGTTAATGCTTACATCATTGGGAGCATGAGTTACATTCTCATCCTTTTTTATTCCCTAAATCTGGATCTTCAATATCACCCTGTCACGAGTTTTCAACATTCTGACAGTGCAAATGTTACTCAAATTTTGTTTGTCTTTTGGCCAAAGTAACTCAATTTTTATTTTTCAACTCCCACAATTTTTCAACATTTTGACGGTGCAAATTGGTATTAGACTGTGTCTTTGCTGGCAAGATAAAGAAGATATGTAGGTGTTTGACTCATCAGATTTGCAGTATCAGAACCCAAATCATGTGTAATCAATTTAATCTTGTCACTGATGCTTACATATTATATATCACATCAATAATCAATAGTGAAGAAGTATTTGAAAAAGAAAATTATTTAATGAATAATTGAGATTTGCTCTATATATTACTATTATAGCTAGTTTTATTCAAGATGCATGCAGATGTTAAAAAAAAAGGTTGCAAATAACAAAATTTACATTAAATAAATAGAAATATATGCTAAAATCTCGTTTTTCTCCTTGTACATTTTCTATATTTGAGTTGTCTCTATTCAAATAACAAAGAATACAACATTAATGCCTCAATGCATTAATAAGTTAATTGCTGGCGGTTTTATTTTATATTATTTATTTTTATATAGTGGAGGCATGTGATTTGAGATGAAGTTTGAATTTAAGATAAAACATCTACATTTTAAAGCTACAATTCTGCAAACATGACCATTTAACTAATATTTAAAGTTAACGATTTTATTTTACAATTTCCTTATCATTATTTTTCAATACATCTATTATGGTTGTTTTAAACGTGTAAGATTCAATCATAAATTATAAAACTAATATTTAAGAATGATGATTATAATTTTTTTAAAAATTACACCAAAAAAACTATTTTTAAAAAAAACTGAAACACGTAAAAAAGAAACAAAATTCACGATTTTTTTCATTTGATTCTTCAATTCATTAATTCGTGAAACCTTCCCCTTTATCCAATAAATTCTTTGGATGATGCGTGAATTCCGTTTTTAGGTTTAGCAGCAATCCTTATTAATGATGTAAGAATATGCTTCCGTTATTGTATTTTTTAAAAATAAGTATCGAGTTAAAGAAGCATGTGGTGTCTTAGTTTTAGGCACATGACAGAAAGTCCCAAGTTAAGTTAAACTCACTCCCATGCAATCAAAAACAAATTGAGTCCTACACGACATGATCGTTAACTATAAAAAAGTACACTGCAGTGATTTTTGCCTTTTCACAATTTTGTCGGATTCATGGTCCCATTTTTTTTTGTATAAATCACATGTATTTTCATCTGTTTTAACGATCTGAAATTATTTTTACTAGGAACTTAATTACATCTAAAGCTCTTCACCCCGATTCATGGTCCCATTCTGTTTCCCAATTCTAGCAATTTTTTTATATTTTAATAGAATAGTAAATATATATATTTTCCTTTTAAGATAAAATCAAAACCTAATTAATAGGTAAACCCAGGTTAACATGATTTAATGAGTGATTTAATGAGTTTATATTTGATATAGTATAAGTTTAATTAGTGAATTTAATCAAATTTATTTTTAAAGAATTTTTATTTTATAATTTATGAATTAATCAGATGACTTTTTATGATTTATTGATAGTGGATAAAATTTTTATAGTTTATGCTGAAAGTGCATTAAATATAAATCTTAGTTGAAGTATTATTTTAAGAAAAAAAATTACATTTAATGTATTTTTTAAAAAGTTTAATGAGATATAATATATATTTTTTTAAATATCAAATTAATCAGTGACATTGATATTGGTTAACATTTTTTGAAAATATATTATAGTAAATTAAATGTTTAGATTTTTCTTTTTCCGAAATAAAATTTTTACTACTTGAACTACAAGGAAAAATTAAAATGATATAACAAAATCAGCATAACTTTGATGTTAGTTTGTTGCAAAATGACACTTTAATTGTCTTCTTTTCAAATAATATGAAAAAAAATGCTAGTCATTTGTACAAAAGAAGAAAAAGGAGACATTGTAGTTTTAATTTATTAACATAAATAGAAAAGAGTAGACCTGCTTAAGGGTCAGGCTACCTGTTCAAGCCCGAAAGTCCATCCGATATTTGGTCGAGCTTGGACAAAAATATTTGATGCAATTATCGGGCTTGGGTAAAATTTTTAGACCCGTTTAAAAATTGAGCTCGAGTTTGACCTTTCAAAGTCCGGGTTCGACCTGGCCCCGTCCGAATGTTAATATTAATTATATTTTTACATATTTATTAAGTATAATATAATATATATAAAAAATTTATTGATTAATAAACATGATTATAAAATATTTAATATGAAAATTGACATACAAATTTTGACAAATTAAATTAAAATTTAAAGGGGATAAAATAATAAAAACAATTAAAATATAAAAGATAAAAATAAAATTATATTTGGGTGGGCCAAGTCGGGCTAGGGCTTATAGTATAAAAATGAAAACAGACCTGAACTAAAAATCAAGTTTGAATTTTAAGGTCAAGCCGAGCTTGAATATATACATAAATCCTTATTACCTATCATGGACCCGACCTAAGCCCGACTCGATCCTGTCCATGATCAAGTTTAGGAAAGAGTCACTTTCATCAAATAATCTTTTATTGAAATTAAACAAGTAACTCATTACATATTATTTGGATTTGATTAAAGTGTTAAAGTTTTTAAGTTCAAACGAACAAAAAAAGAGTTTTTCTAGACCAAAAAAAAAAGAACAAAAAAAGAGTTTTTAAGTTCAAATCAAATTTTCAAATTTTGAATAATATTATTGTTTTTCATGTCCAAAAAAAGAAAAGACAAAAAGGGACTCCATGTAAATAAATGTATATTTACATGGAGTTCCTTTTTATCCACTGTTTACATATATATATATATATATACATATAAATTGTTTACATACATCTAGGATCTCTCACTTCTTTAAAATAAATTATCTACTGTAACATTTAGTAAATAACTATAACTAATTAAATTAATAAATAATTAAATTACATTCAAATTCACATTTAATGAAATTTCAAAATCACATAACCTCATCTTCACTATTAAACCAAATCCTTATAGGCACTAATATATATAATATATTTGTGTGCAACCCATGAGTCATAATTTTTTTATATATACATCTATATATTAAATTATTAAAATGCAGATTGGCCAAAAAAAATATTAAAATGCAGTAGTATTTCTAATGGGCAATTACGTCAATTTCTATTCGCGGGTCCCACCACCCGCGTTAAATGAAGCTTCGTTGGATGAGCCCACAAAACGAAAATGAGGTCAGATTCGAGGGAGAGAGATTCAGAGTTAGGCCTTTTTAACAGTAGACACGTATTCAAGTGGGCCCTAAATACCCGCTCTCCTTCCCTATGCCCGCGCTTAAAAGATACGCGCGTTTCAGGTTTTCAGTTGTGTCATAACGAATCCCTTTGAAGCTTGGCCATCGATAGATATCTGCCACGTGGAATGATTGTTCCCTTGGGCCCACCTTCCAGTTGGGATGACGACGTGGTAAGACAAACCCGGCCCGGCCCGCCGTCCCTGTCCTAAATAGTGTTCACCAAAAGATTCCCTTCAGTTTTGCGTCAAATCAGACTTCAGAAAAAGTTGTTGAGAACGAGGGGCGGCAATTTCAGCCTGTGAATGAAATAATAAATAATTTATTATTAAATTAATTTTTTTTAAAAATTACATTTATCATTGTGTGAGTGAATGCAGTATTCATAAGGAAAAAACCATTTTAAAAGTATTTAATTTTTTATTTTTAATAAAAAGAAAAAAACTTAAATAATTTTAAAAATGCATAAAATTTAGTTCACTTTTTGATATTTGATTAAAATTTTCCATTGAATTTGTGTCACTTGTAAATCAAACTAAGTCCGTGACTTTTATAACTAACTAGTGTTGCAGAGGCGGAGGAGCATGGGAGCCCCCACTGAATTACTAATTTTAAATTTTTTTGTTAATGTTTAGTCAATGATAAATATATTATATTGTATTTTAAAATTTATTTAGCTTTCACTGAATTTAAATTTTTTATTTTTGAATTTTTGAGTTTTAATTTTTTTTACTTTGAATCAAGCTTTCGATGAACAAAATTTTTAACTCCGTCACTGCTCGGTTGGATTCTAAATTCAGTGACGCACCTACCTTTGGATCATTGGGTCAATTGATTCGAGTCAAATTTTGAAAATATATAATATTTAGCAATTTTACTATATTGATACCACTAAAATTTCTTACAATTTGTTAAACAATGGGTCAAAAAAATAAATTTTATCTTTAATTTTATATTTATTTTAATTTGAATTTTTTAATAATTTTCTTTCACTAGAAGTATAGTTTTAGATCGTGCGTTAAAAATAAAAACTTTAGAATGTATACTTCTGTAGATTTTATTACTAATTATATCTTAATCTTATTTTAATATTTACATATTTTTTGTTTTTTATTGAAATTTTCTTTTCACTTTTTGTCATCCCACTGTTCGTTTATAATTTTTCTTCTTAATTATCTTTGTAGTACATGTTATATATGAATTTGATTCAATTTATAGACGATTAATTTGTTGTATTTTATACAATAATTGTTTTATATATAGATAATTATTTGATATATAGTACAAATATAATCTCATTATACAAGTAACAAAAAAAATTATATCATCTATATGCAGCATTATTTTCTAACATTTTAATTGGCATGGAAAAAAGTTTTATGTAACACTGTTGATATAACCATTGAGATAAATTTTCATTATAAATAAATTGTAATTTTTTTTTAAAAATATATATTATGTTGTGGAATTTTTTTTTACATTTAAGTTTGCTAATATTGTAACAAAATATTATAAAAAATATTGAAGAATCTACTTACACGATTATACTAGTGTAAAACAAATTTAGTATTACATTCATATTTTTTATACTATTTATATATATATATATATATATATATATATATATATATATATATATATATATATATATAGTGTGTGTATGTGTGTGTGTGTGTGTGTGTGTACCTCAAACGAATATCTTACACTATTCGATTCACTTAAGTAAGATTAGGGTGCTTAATAATTGATTTTGAGGTAGGGTTCGAAAAATAATTTTACTATCATTCATCAGATTCGAATAGGGTTTGGATAGTGATATTAGGATATTCTATTGCCTTAATCCGATTATAAATAATAATTTTTAAATATTATTATATTCTATTTATGAATTATAATACTTAATTAAATTAATTTATTAAATATTTTAATTATGATTTTTAATATTAATTTCTTTTATTAGTTATTTAAATTTTTTAAATTTTAATTTTTTAATAATATGCATTAAAATTGATATTAAATTTAAATCTAAAAATCAAACTTTAACTTAATATGCAAGTATTTAACTTATTTGAGTATTAATGGATATTTCTTATATTATATGAGTAGAATTCGGATAATAAAAATGAAAATATTCGAATAGTTATTTGGGTTTGGACATTATAAAATAAAGCATATCCGAATTTTTTGTTTTGATACTTCAAAATTAATGAGTACCTTACCCATTGTGATCTCTAATTGGTGGGGTCTCTTTCTGCTTCCTTTTCTAACCCTGATCCTAGTTAATATAATCATAGTTTTTCTATAAAAAAACAGAACTTCCCAATCCACAAGCATCAAATAAGTATTGAAATGGTTAACCAAAAAAAAAAAGTATTGAAATGAATTGAGTGGCTTCAAAGTATTGAGAATGAAACTCAAACGAACGAGCTGAAACTGACGTATAGTATTTTAAAATTATATAATAATTCTAAAGGAATTTCCATTTGAAATAATAAATAGTTTTGCCATAAAATCAATCGAACAAAGATAATTTTGATTGATTTTTGTAAACACCGAATTTTGTCCAAATCAATAAGACTACATTCAATTGGGCTCTCAAAGTCCAAATTGAAGTATCGGGCTTCCAAGCCCATTAAAATGGGCTGATTTAATTTTTTCTTATGTTTTATTATTATTATTATTTTTGTTTTATATATATTTATTTTATTTTATTATTTTATTATTATTATTTTTTGTATTATTTGTTTTTTTATTGTTATTAGTACTTTTATTATTATTGTTATTGTTTTATTATTATTATTATTATTACATGTGTTTTATTTTTATTATTATTATTATTATTATTATTATTATTATTACTGTTTGTTTATTATTATTATTATTATTATTATTGTTACTGTTTGTTTTATTATTGTTATTATTATTACTATTATTATTTTCTTTTCTATTATTATTATTATTATTATTATTATTTGTTCTGTTGCCCCAGCCGCCGGTACCGTTCCTATCACCCATCCATCATCCAGATCCTTTGCCACAACCGCCGGTTCTCCAGCCTTTCCCTTAGGTCTCGGTTATCTCCAAAACTCAGCTTCCCTAGGTATCAATCCCATCCTGACACTGCCTTGGAGAACTGAGAAACAATAGAAAGAACCTAGTTTGGTTCTAACCCTCCAGATCAAAAATTGATCCTGAATTTGTTTAAAATGACTAGATTTTCTTCAGGTTTCTTTCCTTTTTTTCAGATACTTCAGACTCAGAAATACCAAAAAACCAGCCACTCACCGCCGTCCAGTCACTATACCATTCCCGTACCAACCCCATCACCATCACCAAGCTATCATCACCATCATCACCGTCCAGTCACTACTCATCGCCATCACCAAGCTATCATCACCATCATCACCGTCCACTCACCACCATCATCACCGCCATCACCATCACCAAGCTATCATCGTCATCACCACCACAAACCTACCACAACAGAAACCCAAATCCAGAACCCTAGAACTGAGAACCTTAGGATCTCAGATCTGGAAACCCTAGATCTAAAACCTGTAAAAACAAGACAAAAACCAAAAAAGAAATCACAACACAATAGCCAAAAAGCAGATCCAAAACCACCAACCAGAAATATACAAAAAAAAACAAAAAACAAACACAAACAAAGAGGGGAAAATGGCTTTCGGGAAAGCTAGATCTGGGAGGTTGGAGTAACTTTTAGGATAATCGGAGGTTAGATCGGAGTAGAGGGGGAGGAGTGGAGTTTTTTTTTAGGGCTTCGGGAGTACCACCGGCGTACGGTGTACGGCGGTGCACGGCGGCCCGTACGGTGGCAGCCGTTCGAAAGGGCTGAGGAGTTGAGAGAAATTTTTAGAGGTTTTTTGGGATTTTTTTTTGGAAGAAGCCGGTTGAAATGAAGGAAGAAAAAAATGGGCTATTTATAGAACATCGAAACGCACCGTTTTGAGTCCCTGAGACCCGCGTGCCGCCCCTGACCCGACCCAGATCCGCGCAACCCGACCGCTACTCGGTTCCACCTTATCCCAGCGACCCGCGAGACACGCCCGACCTGCAAGATCCAACCCGTTTCGTTGACAGTCTTGGGCCCTACTATTTGGGCTTGGTTTTGGGCTCGATCTTGGGCCATTTTGGAACGTTCATTTGGGTTTTCTAGCCCAACCCGTTTGGTATATATTTTTTCTGTTTATTTATTTATTTTGTGTTTATTTAATTATTTATTCTGTTAAATATGTTATTTTGTGTATTTTTAACATATTTGCCTAACAAAAAATGAATATTTATTTGTATATGAATATGTAAATAAAATATATAGGATATATAAAATGTACATAGAATCTATAAAATGTGTAAATAAATATAAAATATAACTATATAATATTTTTTATATATAATTTTTATTATTAAACAATTTACCATAAAAGGATATTTTAAGAAGCTAAAAAAATAGAATAAAAATACAAAAAATAAAATAAATAAATAAAGTAAGCATGAATTCTGATGATAAGTCTTCGTAGAAGTCGCAAATAGCGATTCTTCGAAAAGCTTTAGGTGAGAGGAATCTATCGGATGTCGCCAAAAGTATTGGGATGTTCGATATAATTTCGCAATATTCAAATTCATGCTTGTTTTAAATACGTATATATAATAATATATTTTGCAATGACAAAAAATGAATATTTAGAAAAAATACTAATTAAATGAAAATTAATAAAAACAAAAGAGGTAATGGAGATAGTTGTGAAGAATTAATAAAAAGTGGATTTTAGAGATATACAAGTATAAAATAGTTAAGCCAATGAAGAATAATAAAGTTTTGAAAGCTAAAGAGTCGTGATTAGATTAACCAAATAAATGGTAATAGGATTTTCATAAAAGACAACAATAAAAGGAATTAAGCTAACAAATCCAAATAAGAATTAGTGGAGATGAAATAATCCAATTATTCACAAAAGGTAGAAGCTAATTTCTGATGATGGGATGTTATGGAAGTCACAAGTAGTGATTCCTAACTGATCCCTAGGTGAGAGAAGTTTCACTAAATGTTGCCAAAAGTATTGGAATATTTAGTATGATTTTTCAATACATGAGTTTTTATCTTAAAAATATATGATAATAAAAATAAAAAAATAAAATCAACAAAAATAACAAAACAAATAATATAAAATAACAAAATGATGATAAACAATGAACATTTTAAATAAGAAAGTAAAAATCTATGTGCATCATATATTGTATGCTTGCATCATATGCATAAAAGTTAATATTAAAACAAATGGAGTTCGTCCAATGATTGGATGTTATGGAAGTCACAAGTAGTGATTCCTAACTGATCCCTAGGTGAGAAAAGTTTCATTAAATGTTGCCAAAAGTATTGGAATATTTAGTGTGATTTTTCAATACACGAATTTTCATTTTTTTCAAAATAAAAAAACAAATAATATAAAAAATGAAGAAATAATAAATACATTAAATAGACATGCATGCGCATAATTTATTTTCTGTTTGCATCACATGCATTCACCCAAATTTAATAACGTGAGTCCTACCAAGGATGAGATTCTATAGAAGTCACAAGTAGTGATTCTTTAGAAATCTCTAGGTGAGGAGAATTATTTCAAATGTTGCCAAAAGTATTGGAATATTTGATTTAATTTTTCAATAAAAGGGGTTCATGTTTATTTTCAAAATAAAACTAATTCTAATATAAATGATAATCGTCGATCAATTATGCAAATAATGTGAGTCCCACCGAGGATGAGATTCTATAGAAGTCACAAGTAGTGATTCTTTAGAAATCTCCAGGTGAGGGGAATTATTTCAAATGTTGCCAAAAGTATTGGAATATTTGATTTAATTTCTCAATAAATGGGGTTCATGTTGATTTTCAAAGAGAAGTTTTTTTTAAATAATAATTTTTAAGCCAATGCACGAATTTTTAATAAGTGAATTAAAATTAAGTCAAGACTATTTTATTGAAACTGAAGGATACCACGTGGTTAGGATGATACCGTTTTCTAACGGGTGTTGTGAGGGTTCTACTCCTTTCTCACACGTAACCGTACTCCCGGACCCGATTTTATTTTCGCAGACCAAAAATTATTTTTTTAATAAAACTTAATTAATTTTGAGATTTTATTAAAAAAATAAATATTTTCGGTGACCAATCACACCTAACAAAAAAGATTGGTAGCGACTCCCTTTGTTTTTAAATGTTTTCAAAATCGTCGAGCGTGAAACCGTTACGACAATTTTCAATAAAAATGAATAAAGATTGTGCGGTACTATATATTTAAATAAAACATCTAAATATTTCAACATACATACCCATTGGATGTATGTGATTTTAACTAGGCACTAAGGCATATATTAAATATGATCATATAATAAATAATCCAGATGATCAATATGCTAAAAATGGAACTAAGATTCGATTTAAAATGATAATCAAGGTGTTGAAAAAAATGTTTAGTTTAAATAACTATAATAATCGGGCATGGTATACGAAAGGGACGATAAATAATGACATCTTATTAGAGCATGGTCTTGAAAATTAATCCACATAACTCTTTACGTCAGTTGTTCACGTAGCAATAGACTTTTAGAATGAAAAAATTATTTATTCTTCACAGTGGGAATGAATTTTGAGCCAATTGTAGTTTACTAGTTACATAAACTCCATCGTTTTGTTCCAAACCTACATAAAGGAGAAGAGAGATTGAGCGAGAGTATTGCTTTATTATATTTTTCTTTTACAGGAAATATATTTGAATGATTAATCTTACTGTTATTGACACGATTTTCCTCGTAAGTTATGGTTCTGGATGATTAATCTTTGTTATTTTAGTTTAAATCTTTTTCGAGATTAATCTTACCCCATTATTTGTGCATTTTCTTAAGGGCACGCGCATGAATGATTAATAGAGAGAATTCTCCAATGGTGGCAAAACGCACCTATGAAACGTGGAATTTGAAATCTTCCATAAATAAGCTCAAATGAAAATAATTTTTTTCTCGTGTTTAGTTTAGATTCATGCACGTATACTATAGAAAGTTCTACGCCTAATATGAATGGAGAGATAGAATGTTGGACTTTGCCTTGTTTGAGAATGCTCATCCAAAGCAGAAGAAAAAGGGAAAAGAAAAGAAAAGGAGAACCCACAGAAGAAAGCAGGGAAAAGCTAGGGTATTCTTTTCTTTGTTAAGATGGGAAAAGTCTGCTATGTCCCTTTAGACTTAGCTATCATGAATTTTCTTTTCAATGTTTAATTCTTCTCTTTTGGCAAATTCATCAAGAGAAAATTTATGTCTTAAGGCTAGCACCAAAAAACAAATGATGTGGGATGCTGAATATATAATATATACACACTAGCACTATCTTGTTGCTTTTGTTGATTGTCTTTGTTGCTGGCAGAGAGCCAGAGTGGTAGGAATAAAATGTGATCGATATTTTTTAGAACGATCTTGCTTTTTAATTGTTTGATTCGTGGGAAAAGTTGAAATCATAATATAGTGTGTGTGTGTGTCTATATATATATATATATATATATATATATATATATATATATATATATATATATATATATATATATATATATGAGAATAACTTATATTAAGATGATCCTAAAATATCCACTTTTTAGGCACCAATTATATAATGCCATATCATAATTTTTTAAATACATACAATAATTATCTTATACATATCATCACCAAATCAACTCATTGAATACATTCAAAACTTTACAAGATCATATTCCTAAATAATTGAAACAAAAGTAAAAAAAGGAAACTCCTTAAACAGAGACTAATACAAACAATTACATTTTTCTTCTATTATTTTTTCATTCCCTGGATTACTCGAGCTTTGGGCTATGGTATATAATTGACAGAGGCAAAATGTGTTCCTAACACAAATAATTTTCAACCCTTAATATGCCAATATGATGGAGAACTCCAAGATTGCAAATGAAAATATCGAAAAGTTTATTATCTTTAGAGAATATATTAAAATAGGAAGAGTCATATTTGGAGAAAGAAGATAATAAAAGACACTCAAAAGTAAAATGATAGGTGAGATGAAATCGGCTTGAGGAATCAAAGATGAAAAAATTGGAAATCAAGTTTATGGTTTTTTTTTCTCAAACTCTAAGCCCTTAAGAATTGTTTTTTTTTCACAATAAATCATCTTTAGATTTTTTATTTTTAAGTTTGATAAAATTAATTATTAATTTTAGTTAGATCAACTAGAATTAAAAGGACAAATTAATGTTTTGATTTGGTGAGGATGTGTATAAGATAATTATTGTATATGTTTAACAAATTATGACATGGCATGATATTATTGGTGCCTAAAAAGTTGATGTTTTAGGATCATTCTAATATAAATTATTCTTTCTCTCTCTATAAATGATCATTTGTTTATTTATTTATAGTAAAAGTTTTTTTTTGGGGTATAAACTACATGTGTTCTTATCTGTTTTAACGATCTGAAACTAATCTTGTTCGAGTTTAGTTACAGTTAAGGTTTTGAATATGTTGACTGATCTACATTTAAAGAAATGAGACAAAATAATGATAACATTTGTAGATATTTTTTTTTTGGTTACATGGGAAAAACTATAAATAAATTACATCACAAAGCCCCTGGGATATGATACACCCCAAGAGTCTGCAGCAACCAGACCATGAAGAAATTGAGGCAAGTCATCCAATTTCTAGAAATCAACCTTCAAGTCACAAGCTAACTTAGCAAGCTTGTCTGCACAAAAGTTACCATCCCTATAAATGTGACAAATCTTAACAGTCCAGTCCCTATTTAAGATTTCTCTAATATACAATGAGAGAACCATGAGGGTGCGTTTGAATATCTGTATCTTTGACGAGATCAATCAGCACTTGAGCATCAAATTCACAAATCAACAATCGACCGCCTTCATTCCAAGCTAGAATTAGCCCCAACTTTAACGCTTGAAGTATTGCTGTGATGTTCGAAAATGTGTAGATAATACAAACTATAAAGATAAATATTTTATATTTCTAAAAACCAAAACTTAGTGATTTTTATCCTAGGAGAGATTTTTTTTGTTACAAGAAAAATAATTGATAAATGAAAATGGGAGTGAGGTTACATGGAATCGAACTCAAACTTTATAATATACAACTCTTCTTTAACCGTTTGGTCAAGAGATTATTGACTCTTCTTAAAAGATATTAGATTAAAGGTTCAAATTCTTATTTTCTCTTATGAACAAAAGATATTTTATATTTCTTGAATAGATTATTCAGATCAATATAATTTCTAAAATGATTATTTCTAATCATTATAAAATAGGATGTTTAAATCAAGAATAAGAAGATATTTGATATCGAAATGTGACAAGAAAAGTCAAATGCTACACGAGTGTAGTTCGGGAGCACATGATCACCATACAATATTGCATAAAATTATTTAATCATAAATCATAAATTGTGTATGGTTCTTCAAAATATTATATGAAGTCAATACTTAAGACTAGTGAACTCTTTTTTTTTAAAATATGATTCTACATAATTTTTTATTTTAATTAAATAATTTTAAAATTTTAAGAAAAATAATTCTAGGTGACATGTCCTCAACAAAGGTCAATTTTATACCAAAAGAACAATGCATATTTGGCTAAGTCCAACCGGGTTTGAAGAAATTGCATTTGCCATCTTCTACGTGAAAAATGAAAAATCTAGTTATTAAAATAAAAAATAAAGAAAAATCTTTTTGCTTTGAACGCAGCCATGAATTTGGAGCTAGCCAGTTTAGCCCAAATTAATTTGGCTTTAAGAGTCACTACACTCCTTCAATCCATTTACTAATTCATTTTATGAGTAATATCATAGATAATATATTAAATTAAGTCCCTTCAGTACTCTCTTAATTGAGGGTCTAATTGATTCTTTTAATTAAGTCAAGAAATTTTATTGTTAATAAAATAAGATCACTCTTGCTCATTGGGTGGGCCGAGCTGGGCCGAAGACACATAATAATCTATTTTGTCTAAGCCCAAGCCTGGCTCGACCCGATCCGCCAGTATTTTATTTTTTATTTTTTATTCTTTTATTCCCTTTAAAATTTAATTTGATTTGTTGAATTTTTCATGTTAATTTTCATATTAAATATATAAAATCATGTTTATTAATCAATAATATTATATATATATAATTATATTATACTTAATAGATATATTTTTAAAAAAACTTAATTAACATTATGTTTGGGCCTGGCCGAGCTCAGGCTTTGGACGGTCAAGCCCAGGCTGGGGCCCATTTTTTGATTGGGCCTAAAATTTTGTCCAAGCTCGATAAATACGTCTAATATTTTTGTTCAAATCCAACCAAATTTCGAACGAGCTTTCGAACTTGAACGGATAGCTTAGGTCTTGATCAGGTCTACTCACTGTAGAGCATAGTCTCTAACTCCTCAAAACTGCATGCCAGAATTAGAAACAGACAAAAGGCAAAATACAGAGCCTAATTGCACTCGTAATCAAGCTAAAATCTATAGCCAGCCTATGACAAATCAGCTTACTCACTATACCACTAGTCCTGAGCGAATGACCTAAATTTACAAATCACCATTGTACAAACAATCATAGTTTCCATAATTCTTCACCAAATCGATGATAATCAATTAATCACTTCTCCCTTTAATTGAGAGGATCTAATTGATGATGCAAAATGACAGGGTATTAGTTGTAAAGTGTGCATGTCTCATGCGTTCTGTTTTGCTGGCAGGGATCACTTATCCTAATTGCCAATGAAGTCGTTGAGCTTCTGATAAGAACGAATTGAGCTGATGGGATGGCCCCTATAAATTGTGCTTTTGGCCCAAAACATATCTTGGACCTAACAACACTCATCTCAGTTTCCAAATGACACTGATTTTAAAGATAACTGCAATTCTTTTTTGGACAATGAGACGAAGTAGGTGAATCTTTAAGAGAATCACTTATATTAAGATGATCTTGAAAAGTTGGTGTTTTAGATAGCAATAATATAATGATATCTCATATTTTCTTAAATATTTCTAATAATTATCTTATACTCATTATCATCGAATCAACTCTAAAGCAATTAAAACTACATTAGTATAATATTAATAGTTTCCTTACTTGACATTTCTTCTAAAATCATTTTAAAATTTACAAAATACAACATCAAACTTTAATTAAATATCAAGTTAACTAAGTTATAAAAAAATTTAAAAAATAAAACTATTGGGCCGAATTGAGTTTGAATTTTAAATGGTGAATTTAAACTCAATCTAATATATTATTCGATCTCAATTTTTAAATCAAAATCCATCTATCGAATTTAATGTTTTTGTTTAAATTCACCAAAAAGTCAAATCAAATTTCCGACTTCAACGAATCACCTAACCTGTGAACTAATCTAATTCCAAGGTAAAATGGAGAATGGACGGAGGTAAGGCAAACAAGAAAGGGCGAAACTAGACTTTTAACATATTAAATTAGGCAGAGTATGTAAGGCAATTTTTCCAAGTTTTTTCTCGTCAAAATATTTACTACTCATTGCTAAGAAGTAATAACCTCACAATAACTTCCCAACAAAATATTTAACTTTCAGTTAAGCATGAATATTAAGTAATTTTTGATTTAAATTTTTCTGCATGCATAATATACCAAGAAAATGTTGAGTTAGAAAAAGTATCGATCCGTGTAATCACGTCAATCAGTGATATTAAACTTTCCTTTTTAAGTTTTTGTTTATTTACATCCTCAAAATGATTAATAATAGGATTTTACTTTCGGGTAAAGTGTTCATGAATCAAATCGATTTAGATTTAATTGATATCTTTAAATATTTCCAGCCAATATGTTTAAATCCATCTATTTTAAAAAATATTTGTAATAATTTTTTATAATTTAAAATATTTTTATTAATTAAATGATATTTTGAATCAAATCAAAACTAAAAAATTCAAGTCAAAAATGTTGATCATAAATTCATGGATAAATTTTCTTTCAGATTTGAATCATCTAGCACATCTATAATATTATACATTCAATTTAAAGTTACTTAATAATAAGTGAAAAATATTTAAATATTAGATAACAAAAAAACTAAAATTTAATCGCAAAATAACACTAGGTAACAATGTGAACTAGTATTAATTGAAATAAAAGTGTCTATTTATATGGACAAACTCATAAAAAACAATTAATTATAAGAAATCAGATAACAAATTTAGATCATGAAATATTAAGCGTTTAATTTAAAACTAAACAACAATAGTACGATTTTCAGATTAAATATGGTATATAAGAAAAATCACGCATGTCGAAAACAAGAAGATAGTATCTGCAATTATTTCACTACAATTAGTCAATCATAATTTAAAATTATATAAACTTTATAAAAATATTACATGCAATTCTCGCTTATAAGTGACGAATAACTGTATACTTCTTTGATCTAATGAATTAATTCAAAAAAATAAAAACTATGAAATGTTCCCGTCAAAGTCAAAATACGAGGTCCAGAAGGTATCAATGCTGGGTTCACTTGACAACCCCATCCAGGCAATTGTCACTGTCTTCTTTTGTCTTTATTGAAGCTTTTGTCTCTATCAGGAAAAAAACATGAACATAAATCAATACATATTATTAAAGATAACTTTGAACAATATTTTCTCAATTGAAGCAATTGGTGATGACACTTGTATGAATACTGTTTTCAATTGAAGCAATTGGTGATGACACGTCTACAGCTGTATAGATTGGCGAGAGTTATGCAGATGTGTGGATTGCCGAGCTCTTATGATGTTATGTGAATTGGCGATCCGTGTGGATTGCGAGCTGTTATGATGTTGTGTGAATTGACGAGCTTTTATGATGTTGTGTGGATTGGCGATCTATGTGGATTGGCAGGCTGCTGCAGTATGTGCCTCTGCTCTAGGTATTTGCTGTGATACCCTCCGCAAGCTGGAGAGTATATGTTTTGGACTCCTAGCTTGGACAAATAATGATGAAAGGTTGCAGGATGAGAGGCCTTGGTGAAGATATCAGCTAACTGATCAGAGGACTTGATGGGAAGTAAATGAAGAACACCAACAGTAAGCTTTTCACGCACAATATGACAATCAATATCAATATGGTTGGTTCCCAATTGAAGATGAGCGGGAGACAATGGTCTGCTTATTGGATCACCAAGCAACAAGAGAGTTACCAAAGAAATATCACAGTAAATACCTAGAGCAGAGGCACATACTGCAGCAGCTCGCCAACCCACACATCTCGCCAATCCACACAACAACATAACAACTCGCCAACCCACATAGCTCGTCAATCCACACAACAGTACAACCGCTCGCCAATCTACACAACTGTAGAAACTTCCATTTTCTTTGATTCAAATATAGTAATAGCGTGTGTATCTGATTTTGGGTTGAATTGAAGTAGTTGAAGATGGCACGTGTAGTGGCAAAAAGACTCACGTATAGACAACTGCGTTTCTTGATTTTTATAGCTGAAGTTGTTCTGCTGACAGATGTCAAACATGCATTGAAATTTTGTTTGACTCATGTCTTCTCTTTTCCAAACTGAGTGTTTTCTCTTTTGTAAACTGAGAGAGCAGGGAAGGAAAAAACGTTTGGCCAGAGATTGATTTGGCGAGAGGTATGCTGTTTTTTCCCTTTGCATCATGTGTTGATCGGTATTTTTTTTTTGAATTGCTTCAATGGCATGACATGCACGGGTTTGTTATGTATCGACATATCTAACACCATCAGATGTTTTTTTTTTGGGTTTTGACATGCATGTGTTTGTCATTAATTTTTCTTGATTTTTTTTTGATCTCTTGGATTTTATAGAGTTTTGTTCCTTTGCAATGTGTGGGTGCTTTGGTTTTTTTGGTTTTTATAGGTAATGTAGATGTTGTTATTATTTTTATTTTATTTTTTCTCTTCATATATATTTTTTCTGTTGAAATGTTTGCTTTGTTATCTGTTGATTTCAGATAGCGATGTCAAATTTTTTTTTTCGATTGATTTTAGGTTGTGCATGAATTAAATTTATGGATTAGTCCTATTTTATTGATGATTTAGATGACTATGAATTGAGTGGTTTTTCCTTTTTTTTCTTTCTGTTTCTTTTCTTCTTTTCAAAGGTTTTTTTTAATGGCTTCTATTTCTTTGTTGTCTTTATTTTATTTTATTTTAAATTTGTTGAATTTAATGGTATTTTTCTTCTTTGCAATGCGTGGAAGTTTTTTTTTGTCAGTTTTAAAGTTAAAGTAGGTGTTTTTTTTACTTTTTCTTTTAGCACTTCAACAGCTCGCCAAAGGTCCAGCAGCACTCGAACAGCTCGCCAAAATTTCGCAATTCAACAGCTCGCCTAAACTCCAGCACTTGCTCACCAATCCCTTACTCGCAAGTGGCCTTAGCGCCAGTGTCTTGGACTCTTACTTGCTCGTAACCTTAGCACTAATGTTTTAGCACCTTACTCACCTGTGGTCTTTGCGCTTTAAGCATTTACTTGCCTGTGGCCTTAATGCCAGAATCTTGGACTTTTACTCGCCTAGCGCTAGCATTTTTGCACTTTACTTGCTCGTGGTCTTCGAACCAATATCTCAACTGATTGCCCATACCTTTAACGCCAGTGTTTTTAGGCACTAGCTCACTCCGAGCCTGAGCGCTAACATCTTGATCTTTGTTCGCTCGGTGGCTGAGCACCAATCTCTTGGGCACTATTTGCCTGTGGCCTAAAGACAGTGTCTTGAGCGCATGTTCGCCTACGCCTAAGCCAATCTCTAAGGCCTCTAATCGCCTGCGACCTAAGCGCCGGTATCTTGGGTTTCTACTTGCTTGACCATGGCCTTGCCTTAACGCCAGGTTCTCAAAATTCCACTCACTCTTGGCCTGAGTGAGAGTCTTTCTAGGACCTTGCTTGCCCATATCCTTAGATTTCTTATCGCCTTAAAAAGTCTATGGCGAATACTGATCACTTTGTAATCGTCATTCGCCAGGGGGCATAAAGTTAGTATCACTGTCAGAAAGATAGCTTTAAACAATGTTTTGTCAATTGAAGCAAGAAAATGGAACTTTCTACAGCTATGTAGATTGGTGAGCGGTTATGCAGCTGTGTGGATTGGCTAGCTGTTATGATGTTTTGTAGGTTGCAACTTGTGTGGGTTGGCGAGCTACTGCAGTATCTGCCTCTTTTATTAGAGTATATTTCTTATTGATTTAAATATCCCGTAGCGAAGCATGGGCAATTTTCTAGCATGCATAAAATCTAGGTAACAAGATTTGTTCGTTTAATTAAGAAACAGCCAACATGTATTCACTCAAACTCTCAAATCATGCAGTTGCAAAGAAATTAACTTTTCAAATTTTGGTGTCATTATTGTTGAGAAGATTTTACCGTTTATCATTCTTGATCCGAACAAAATTAGTCTCAAGTCATAAAACAAATGAAAATATCTGTGATTATATTAAAAAAAATTAACTTTTGATAATTAAGAGTGAAATATAGAAACCAACAAGATTTCTATAGAAAGTTTAGGAAATGATTAAGGCCATTACCTTCTTCTGTTCAGTTGATGTTGTTGGATAGCTTGTAATAATACAAGGAAATAAGTTTTCACATTGCTTGTGCATGAGTAAAGTAATATATTTATAAAGGAAAATCAACTCTTAAGTGTAACTTGAAGTTAAAGCCCTTATGGGCTTTGACCATGGAATTTGGCTTGTGCTATTTTAAAAAGTCAAATATGGGCACTTGGGCACTTTGACTTAAACAAAATTTGTACTTTTTGACAGAAATATTTTAAATTCAATCTTTGAATTTAAAAAACGTTTTTATTTTCTCCAATAGACATATTTTTAATTATATGTCTGGAACAATTATGTCCAAAAATCAATGGTTGTTATTTAACAGACAATCACAATCATTCATTTGTATCCCTTCACATTCTATATAAAGAGTTATGATTTCCAAAAACAATTACTCTGCATTCTGACTTGTATACACCTAATTTTGTCCAGAACTATAAATATATTTGGATTGAATCTCGTTTTAGTCTTAGTGATTTGATATTGAAATTTGCTTGTTAATTAAATTTAATTGTGAGCTTGAATTAATTTGTAAGAAACAGACTTTGAGCAAACTAGTGTTTCAGATTAATTTAAAGTTCGAGCTAATTCAAGTATCGTGAAAATTAAATTTTGTCTGTTGAGATCAATTCCAAATTTGTCTTAAACAATCGGGCCTTTTTCTTTGATTTGTTAAAATTAATTAAGTTATTTGGACTGAAGCCCAAAATCTAATGTGCTCAAATTAGTTGAGATTGGCCTATATTTTTATTGTGATTCTTGAATTTATATTGAAATAAAAAATAAAATAATGAATTAATATATAAATGTTTATTTATTTAATAAAAAAAAGAGAAGAAGAGGGGGAAGTGTCAGTGCCGACACCTGCATGGGAGGCTATAAGTCATATTCAAACTGACAGTCACCCTAAATTTAGCGTTGTCATCTCCATCAATCCATCACAATGCTATTGAACATTAAAAGTCATCTGCAAAATAGATTACAATCCCAGGACCTTAGGGATTTTATCCGTTTTTCTTGATTAAAAATGCCTATTAAATGGCTTAAAAGAGGTCGAAGAAAAACAGGGGAGGAAGTTTGGAGAAAAAACCAAAAAGAGAACCTTTTGCCATGAACGAAAAACCACCTTACCATTTTTACCCAAAATAAAACCACACTCAACAACACAGAGCAGAAGGAAAATCCCAATTTCAGTTAAAAAATTGAAACACCCAAATCCAAGTCTGGATCACAAATCACAAGAGGTATTCAAAGAAATAAAAATTAAAAAAAGGGGGAAGCTGGTGGCTATCGGAGGTAGACAGAATCGACAACTGATTGGGCTTAAGGACATGCGGTGGCTGTGGTGATTGGAGCAGGGAGTAGTGACAGCGAAACGATAATGCCAGCAGGTAGTGGTGGCCATCCATTCATTATCTGAGTTCAGAGGAGACCCAATCGAAAGTTAACGAAAATCATCATCATCATCATCATCATCATCATCAGAGCCTTTATCCCAATAGATTGGGGTAGGCTATATGAACCGATATCTAAAATCACGTTAGATCGTCCATATGTATTCTTTGCCTCCATAGATTCCTATTCAAGGCCATTTGCTCATCTAATTCTAAAACCTCCATGTCTTTCCAAACTACTTCATTCCAAGTCTTTTTCGGTCTTCCTCTAGTCTTAACCCTTCTCTCAACATCCATAGCCTCTATTCTCCTAACTGGAGCATCTACAGGTCTACGTCTTACATGTCCAAACCAACGTAAACAATTTTCACACATTTTGTCTTTGATAGGTACCACTCCAGTCATCTTACGAATATCATCATTTCTCATTCTATCCTTTCTTGTATATCCACATATCTACTGTAACATTCTCATTTCTGTTACACTCATCTTTTATGTATGTAGCCTCTTAGTCGCCTAACATTCACTACCATGTAACAATGTTGGTCTAACAACTGTCCTATAAAACTTGCCTTTCAACCATGTAGGAATTCCTTTATCGCACAACACACCTGCAGCACTTCTTCACTTACTCCATCCAGCCTGGATCCTATAGGTCACATCACCATCAATCTCTCCATCCATCTGTATTATTGATCCCAAGTATCGAAAATGATCCCGCTTAGGTATCGCCACCCCATCTAACTTCACTACATCATGCTCTTCCCGTCGGTTAGAACTGAATTTACACTCCATGTATTCAGTCTTCACTCTGCTTAGTTTAAATCCTTTTGATTCCAACGTTTGTCTCCATAATTCCAACTTTGTATTGATCTCCGCTCTAGTTTCCGCACATAGGACAATATCATCTGCAAACATCATACACCAAGGCACCTTATCTTGGATGGATTTTGTCAGTTCGTCCATAACTACCGCAAACAAGAATGGACTCAACACTGACCCTTGGTGTAATCCCACCGTGATAGGAAACTCACTTGTTTGCCCCCCACCTGTTCTCACATGTGTCCTTGCGCCTCTATACATGTCCTTAATTAGTTTAATATATTTCAAAGGAACTCTTTTCTTCATTAAGCACTACCAGAGTACCTCCCTAGGCACTTTATCATATGCTTTCTCCAAATCTATAAAGACCATATGAAGATCTTTACCCATTACTCGAAAGCGCTCTATAAGTTGTCTAAGCAAATATATTGCCTCTATAGTTGATCGACCTAGCATAAAACCAAATTGATTCTCCGATATCTCTACATTCTTTCTTAATCTCCATTCTATCACTCTCTCCCATAGTTTCATCGTGTGACTCATCAATTTTATACCTCGGTAGTTGGCGCAACTTTGAATATCTCCCTTGTTCTTATATAAATTTACTAAGACACTCTTCCTCCATTCCTTTGGCATTTTGTTAGTGTGCCAAATCTTATTAAATAGATTTGTCAACCACCTAACTCCTACATCTCCAAGGCATTTCCAAACTTCAATTGGGATGTCATCAGGTCCAACAGCTTTTCCATTCTTCATCATCTTTAGTGCCTCTTTTACCTCTGTATCTTGGATTCTACGCATAAAGGACCGATTTAAATCCTTAAGAGGCACCGAAATATTATCCAAAATTTTATTTTGTCCGTCATTAAATAATTTGTTAAAATAATCTCGCCACCTGTCCTTTATGTCATTATCTTTAACGAGAGTTCTTTGATGCTCATCCTTAATACATTTCACGACTCCTAGGTCGCAACTCCTCCTTTCTCTTGCTCGCGCCAATCTGTATATCCTTTTCTCTCCCTCCTTTGTGTTCAACTTGTCGTAAATCTCTTTCGCAACCTTCGTCTTAGCTTCTGCCACAGCCTTCTTTGCCTCCTTTCTTGCTACCTTATATTCCGAAAAACTCTCTTCTGTATTGTTCTTCCTTAAAGCCTTGTAACGCTCTCGCTTAGTCTTTATAGCATCTTTTACTACTGCAGTCCACCATGTTGCGTCCTTCCAGTCGGCACTCTTCCGTTTGATACTCCTAATGTCTTTTTGCCTACCTCCCGAATGCATTTTGCCATCTTATTCCACATTACATTTGGGTTCTCTTCTGTTGTCCAAGCCTCTTTTTGAATCCAACTATCTCTACATGTTATATAACAATCTTCTTTTAGCTTCCACCATCGAATCCGTTCAATTCCTTTTTGTTGGTTCCTTGGATGTCGTCTATCTATCTTCATATCTAGAATTAAGAGCCTATGTTGCTCGGTAACACTCTCACCTGGGATAACCTTACAATCCAAACATCTATGTCTATCCCTACTCCTAGTTAAAAAGAAATCTATCTGACTTGCTCTTGGTCCACTTCTAAAGGTTATAAGATGAGAATCTCTCTTCTTAAACAATGTATTTGCTAGGATTAGGTCATAAGATAAAGTAAAATTTAAGATAGCATCTCCTCCCTCGTTTCTTACACCATAACTAAAACCCCCATGTACTCTCTCAAAACCCTCTCTACTTGTACCTACATGTCCATTAAGATCACCGCCAATAAAAAAGTTTTCTCCTATAGGTACTTCTTGTACTACCTTATCTAAATCCTCCCAAAACTGTCGTTTACTAACCTCATCAAGTCCTATCTGGGGTGCATACATGCTAATGACATTCAACACCTCTTCTCTTAAAACTAGTTTAACCAGATAATCCTATCCCCTTGTCTCTTAATCTATACAACATCCTTATGGTACTCTTTATCTATAATGATACCTACTCCATTTCGGTCTCTATCTTTCCCTGTGTACCAAAGCTTATATTGCTAAGGTGCTATCTCTCTAGCCTTTTCCCCAACCCATTTGGTCTCTTGGAGACACAATATGTTAACCCTCCTCCTACTCATAACCTTACAAATCTCACCTAACTTACTACTAAGCGTACCTATATTCCAAGATCCTAACCTAAGCTTATGGTTATGGACTAACTTCTTTACCCACCCCCGTCCATTGTGGTGTGGGAACCTTTACCTATTTAACACCACATCCAGGCGTCGATGTGGCGCGTCACTTCCAGGCGACGACCTAGCAACCCTTGCCCACTTTTCACTACACCGGGGCTCCGATGCAGCGCGTCGCTGTGTAGGGGACGCCCCAACGATGTTTTGATATTGGTTCATTTCATGAGATTGACTAGTTTTTAAGGCTGGTTGTCCAAACCTACCGCCACCCTCCTCCTTTACCCATGCTTGGGACCGGCTGCGTTAACTTACACAGGCGGAGTTTGAAAGTTAACAAAAATATAAAAAAAAAAGAACAGAGGAAAGGCCCTTACTCGATAATTGTGAGTGTCACGCCTCCATCTTTCCCTTTCATTTTTTCTATCATATTTTACTATTTTTACCTGCTCTGTACACTTTTCATCTAATGGCAAACAATTTACATGTGGAGTATATTTGTGAGGGTTGGGATTAAATGATTACTATGGGTCATGGGTCACCTGCATTTATATTTGCTGGGCAATGGTCTTGAGATGAGCTTAGCTCATGTAGTGTGCACATATTTATTTTGGGCTTTTTAAAAGTGGGTTGGTGTTTTAAGCTTAAGTTTTAACCATAACAGTTTTTTTTTTAAATAACACATATAAATAAATATTCATGGGCTTATGAAAGGATAAAAAATGGATACACACACACACACACACACACATATATATATATTATAAGTAAATGATCATGGGCTTTTGAATGGTGGATGAATAATTTAGTTTATGCTTTTCGGACATTAGTTAGATATCATGACTTGGATTCCATAAATATTATAAAAAAAAACCTTGCTTTGGACATAGTTTGCCTTGTAATTAAATTTATAAACGTAGAAATAAAAAAGGGATATATATTGTCGTAACGATTTTTTTGTTCAGGGACCTAATCGCTAAACGTAAAGTTATGGAGTCGCCACCAATAAATTTTAACTTAGGTGTGATTAGTCACCTATTCAAAACTAAGGATAAGTACATTTACTAAGGTTAAAATGAGACTCGATCCAAATACATTTATTGTTTCGGGCAAAAATTAGGTGTCTACCTATATAATAGAATAAAAATAAAATAAATCTTTAATAAAAAATGTTTTTCCAAATTTGATCAAAGTATTGAAAAATTTGGAACAATATTAATGACTTTAATCCTCTACATTCGATCAAAGGGTTGGGGAATGTAGAGAAATTTTCATTAAAACTTATAAAGGTTAAATAAAATAGAGTGAATTAGTCTAATTCAAAATTAAAAAAAGCGACAATAATGAATAATCCTTAAATCAAAAGTGTAAATTTGCTTAGATAATGGGAGCAAACGAAAACTGAACCGATGATGGAATTTTTGAATTTCGTGAGTGTACGAGATTTAGAAAATTCTTAGGTGAGAAGATTTCCCTTCTAAATTTGACCAAAGCGTTGAAAAATTTGGGAAAAATAATTTCAATATTAAAGGTTTTCATTCCAAATTCAAAAGTAAATAAAAATTATAGTGAGCAAACAAAAGTCTATAAAAGTGAAATTTTGATGAATTTCATAAGATAATTATAAGTAAAATGTTAATTAAATATTTCATAAAATACATAATTTATTAATCCGACGACGGAGCCTCTTCGCGAGGACGAGTGTGTCCCGTAATTACTCTTGAGGTGCAAAATTTACTTCGGAATTCCATTAAAGTGTTGAAGAATATCCTAAGAAAAATTTCAATATTTAAATAATCAAATATAAATAATAAAAAGAAAATTTTAATTAAGAATAAAAGATCATTCGAATTAAGATTGCTTAAGATAAAACATGATTAATCGGTGCCGTCCATCAGATGGGCGTTGTGGGGGTGCTAAAACTTTTCTCATACGTAACCGTACTCTCAAGCCCAAATTTCGAACTGTAGATCAGTGTACTTATCTTTAGTTTTAAATAGATAGCCAATCACACCTAAGTTAAAAAAAATTTGGTGGCGACTCCATAACTTTACGTCTAGCGGTTAGGTCCCCGGACAAAAATCACTACGACATGACTTATTCACAAAACTTTGAAGGCTTTGTTGTATATTTGAATAACTTGCTTCTATATGAAACAATATTACATTTGAAATAATATAATTTTACACGTCTTAAAGCCATATTCATTTTTATTTCCTACCAGATGTGGCACCTGTCTAAAAATATTTGTTTATATTTGTGAATTACTCTTTGTTGGGTCCTATATATGTCCAATCCCTTGGCCATTTGGTCCTTTGCTTTAAATTCCATTGATGAGCAACTGACTTTCATCCTCCGCCTCCCAACAACATTTATAACCCTCCGAAAAAAGAACAATTATCTGTGATTTTAATTTTCAAGCATAAATTTCAATACATAAAGCTGGTACGGTACTGAATGCCATTGATAAAAGATGGAAAAAATGGGTGGTGAAAGCATGAAAAATAAACAGATAATCATGAAAATGCAGTCCCTGCATTACTATTACGTACCATTATGTTTTGGTGACCTTTCTTTATGCGAGATTATATAATAATGATTCTCTATTCAATTGATGCAACAAATCTATTAACTGTAGGCTCATGATGCGTCTTTCTAGCCCAAAAAAAGAAATTGCTTCATATGTAGTAATAAATTTTCTAAGGTCTCTTTAACCATATCTAATTATGTTTTTTTTTTCTTGGATGGTAAATATATATTACTGATAATTCATTGATTTGCTTTTTATTTCTATTGCTCTATTTTGAGAATGGACAATTTAGCATGTTCAAATTCCAAGTACTTTACAGCATTCTTCGACTATAAATCATTGACATTTTTGCCAATCCAACAATTTCTTTCAAGTTCAATGAATCTAAAGTTTCATACAGGGACGACCAACCTGCATTATTAGGTTTCCTGATCATGTTGTGTTTAGTTATAGGGTGCACTTTTGCAACAAAGTTCTTAATTTTCTCTGAGGCAGCTAGGGTGATCCATGAGCTCTTAAAGCAGCTGTTGCTGCTACATGCAGGACCATTTACAATTCAGGTGACCGATCAGTGACTTCTTGTCGCAACAGATTGAGGTATGTTTCTTATTTTTTTTTTGGTTATATGTTTCTTTTTATTCATGTTGCATATGACTTTTTTCTTTCTTTCTTCCTCCAAGAGGGAAGCTGCATCTACATAACATTCTTTTTTCCTTTTAGATGATCACGAGAAAATTGTTGTAATTCATTGCATCCTGAACAACTGATATCTTAAAAGGCCTATACAAAAGAGTAATAGGAAATTAAAGGGAGAGGCCAACATTATCCAATAGAAATTGCTTCCTTGAAAATTGGCGAAGATCAATCGAGTAGTTAGCTAGAAGATAGGGGAGAGCAGGTTAGCAAGCGATGATTTAACGGTAAGAAAGATCAAGTAGGACAAGCATGCATTCAAACGGTAATGACAAAAGGTGACGACGTTATAACTTCTTTGCTCAGAGTTAATAAATATTCTCAACAAGAAATGCACAAAAAGAAATGCAAAGTTAATGACTATGTCAAGCAACGCCGATAGCAGATATCATTTATGAGACATGTACCGTACTGAAACTAAAAGTTAATTCAGATGTACTATAAAATTGGTATCGATGAGATTGAAATAAATAAAATTATCATTAAACATATATATTTAATAAAATAATAAAAAAATTAAAATTGAGGGAGGGATGGTAAGTTTACCCCACCATTTTTTGTCATTTTGTGAGCTAACCGGGGCGCACTGCTCTTCCAAACTCAACTTAAAAATAGAAAATTAAAAAAAATCATATAATGACGCTTTTTGAGCAAATTAAATTAATTCACACTTAGAATTTCATGAAAAAATTTAGTTTCATATGAAATTGGGAGAGCTTCAATAAAACTTCATTTGGATTTCACCGCACTGACAATGTGGCGGAATCCCAATAAAAAAAATCTTTTAAGCGCATCAATAGGATGACTTTGGAATGTAGTACTATTCTAAGCTAGATCAAGTTCGGATGAGATCAGACAAAATTCAGGTCAGGCTAAACAAACAAGATATCAATGAATTATATGTAAACCCGAACCGACCTATGCACAACCTGTTGAGCTGCCTCAGGTAAAAGCGAGAACAAGGAAAGAAGGCAGAAGAGATTTTTCTAGTATTGTCAATTTTCCCTTGATTCTAACTTCTAAAATAAGAAGTGATAGGTTTGTAACTTTTTACTACGATTGGGAGATTCAAGTAGGTCTATTAGCCTAGCCAGGTATAATGGAAGCATATAACTTAAAAAAAAAAGGTTAATATATTTTGGGCAAGAGAATATTGTATAGGCTGATTTCTCTAGTTTGTATCAGTGCAGGGCTAATAGGTGATTAAATCTTTTTTTTTTATGTGCAACTTACGTAAGAAAATTACAATTAAGTAAGGGTCTCTTTGGCTCACCTAGAGCTCTCATCAAAAGTGCTATTGAAGTAGAGAAAATATTGTTAAGAAAAGTTAAATTAACGTTTAGCAAACCTAATATAAAAGTATTGTAGAATGTTGAAAATTATTTTATAAAATTTTCGTATATTTTTAATAAATGAAAAAAAATAAAACAATAAACTTTATTAAATTAAATTACAAGTGCTTAGGTTAAACAACTAATAAAACAAAATAAAAATTTTGCTAATTAAAATAAAAATGAAATAAAAATAAAAATGGCACAAAATAAATAAATAATTGTGAAATAATATGAATTTTTTTTATAATTTTGTAATGAAAAACAAAGTGAAAATGTAAAAAAATTTTAGCACTTATTGGAAAAGCTTCAATTTATAGTTTTATCAAAAAGTTTAAATCTACTTCCCGCATAAACATAAACTTTTAAAAATTTGAAAGCCACACACCTGACTTTTGCTTTTAGAGTAAATAAGCTTTTTCATAAGTTAGGTCAAATATATATTAATTTAAAGTTAATTAATCACATTTGTTAATCCAAGTTTATACCTAATATTTATCAAAATCACTGGATTCTTAATTATCAAATATAATAACTTAAGATTCAAGTTTGCAATCACCAATCACCTTGAATTTGGGATATGAAAGCAGTAAAAAGAGAGAAAATTTATCAAAGTTAACCTAATAGACAAGAAAAACAAAGATAAGGAAAGACGCAAGGAGGGATTGATATTTTTTCTTTTTTAAGAGTGGTGTTGAGTAGAGCAGCAGTGTCTCTATATTTATAGGTGTTTCAGCATTCTTTGATTTGTTTTTGGCGAAAAACAAATTCATTTTTTTTGGTGAAAAAAAACAAATTTATTACTATCAAAACGTTACGACCATCTCAAACTCCACAATAAATATTGTAAGGTTAAACGTGGTTGTCTAATAAATTCCGATTCAGAGTATTAAATTAAAAGTGAAGAAAAGAATAAATTCCTCCAGAAAAGAAAGGGTATTTCCGTGATATCAATATTGGGACGATAAATGCTATGCATTTTAATGTTTCCATAAACAGTACTTCCTACAAACCATGCTACCATATATTGAAGCAAGTTATCAATTTCCCAACTTCTCACCACTGCTTACAACAACAAATTTGCCATCTTCTGCATCAAATGGGGAGGTCTCCTTGCTGCGACGCAACCGGCTTGAAGCGAGGCCCCTGGACACCTGAAGAGGACCAAAAGCTCCTTGCTTACGTTCAACAACATGGCCATGGAAGTTGGCGTTCCTTACCAGACAAAGCTGGTCAGATTTCTCATCCTCAAAGTTCTAAGATTACAATTTTGTTTCCCATTTATTAAACTTAATAATGTCAAATGTTCTGTAATTACAAGTAGTACTCACCTTAATATGGCACGTTTATTTTTGTTTGAATAGGTCTTCAAAGATGCGGGAAGAGCTGCAGACTGAGATGGATTAATTACCTCAGACCTGATATTAAGCGAGGAAAGTTCAGTTTAGAAGAGCAAAAGACCATCATTCAACTCCATGCTCTTCTAGGAAACAGGTATAATAAAGAAACTAATGTTCTTGAACACACGCAAGTATTATTGATAAGGATTTTATTGCTAAATTTAGTGTCATGGAACTTGTTTTAGGTGGTCTGCAATTGCTTCCTATCTACCCAAGAGAACAGATAATGAAATAAAGAATTACTGGAACACGCACATCAAGAAAAGATTAGCCATGATGGGGATCGATCCTGCTACTCATAAGCCAAGGCTTGCAGCTCTTGGCTCAGCCAATGGTGACCCCAAGAAGGTGTCAAACCTTACTCACATGGCTCAATGGGAGAGTGCTCGACTTGAAGCAGAAGCTAGGCTGGTTAGAGAGTCGTCAAAACTAGGCCAAAATGACCAGCAGCCTGGCTTGCCAGTGCCTCTCCCCACTCAGCGACTCAACAGAACAGCTTCCAGACATGGCGCCTCGCGTTGCCTTGATATACTAAAAGCATGGCAAAGAGTACAACTCAAGTCAATAGTAATCCACAACGTTAACGATGGCGACCATAGCGGCCATGGTCTTGATTCTCCAACACCAACGTTGAACTATTTCTTGCAGAACACCAGGACATCAAGAGCCAACGTTGCATCTTTTCATTCAAATGAAGCAAATGATCAAGGGTTCCTCACCACATGCCAAGATATGGAGTTTGAGGCTGGAGAGGCATGGGACATGGGAACTTGCAATATAGGAGATGAAGATTTGATCAAAGGGTTCTCAAGTCTACTTTATAATAGTTGTGAAACTGATTCTTTAGCTCAATCAAACATAGATAACAATGGTAATAATGGAAGCGATGATGGAACGAGCGAAGATGACGAGAACAAGAACTATTGGGATGATATGTTCAATCTATTTGGTTGCGGACCATAAGGTTTGACAGTGTATTGGAGTTCTTTATTGGCCAATTTGCTAGGAGATCACTTGTTAATTAAGCTTAGTTGTCTCTCCAAATGACATTTTTGGTTCTTGGCTTTCTGCTAGCAGCTGCTTTAATTTGCTAGGAGATGACCTCGTTAATTAAGCTTTTTTTTTTCTTGAGATAAGACTTAGGAGTATTAATTAGCCTCTTAAGAGCACATTATAATTCAATAAAAAGAAAAAAGTAAATATTTATAATAAAAATAATTAACGTATATAATTTCTTCTTAAATTTAGCAAAATAATAAAAAAATTAAAAATAATATCTTACTAGACTTAATAATCTTAACCGAAGATACAGAGACAGACTTGATCATTTTTTGGTCCAGCATTAGTTAATTGGATTATGGTCCCCAAATCGTACAGTTGAAAAGGCTATATTTGTTATAGCTGCTTTAGAAGAAATCTGAAACTGTTATTTGAATGAATTTTTTTTGGTACAGGTTAATTGAATGAATTTCACGAGTGTTTTTTCAAGCTCTGCCCAGCAAGAACCCATAATAAATATCCTGCCACCTTTCATTTTTTTTTATCAAATAAAGATACTTTTAAACTTTTTTTTTGTAAAAGCTAGGTACATATGGGTCATGATCATGACAATGATACGTCAAAATTTTGAAATAATTATTTATATTTTAAGAAATAAATATTCCAGAACACTTAAAACACTAACTTCTAACAATTCTATTAAATCATGATCTCTTATAAACCCTAAACCCTATTTTCTGTATTAACTTCCGAAGTTCTTTGTCTCCTTCTCACACCCTACTCTATCTCTATTATTTGATTTGAATAAACTCTCTTATTATTAGTGGAATCCCTTAATCCCTTCTTTGTTTTTGTTTTTATATAACTGATGATTCTTTGCCCACGTCTTCAATGAATCTATAATCTATGATTGTAGCAAAGAAGTTTGCAAAGGCATTATGCCGGCATATTGAAGCACATATTCATTTTTATCTTCAAGAAATTCTCACCCGGCAAGCATCTTAAGCCTTATAGCTATTATTTGAAATATGATAAAAATTCTAGTTATCTATGCATACAATTATGTATTGACCTAACATATGCCTTTTTTAACAAGCATTTATTTGACAGATTAAACTTTTATGACCTCCATAGGAATTTTCACATGTCTAAGATTTTTTCAATTTATATGTATTCATAGTTGATAATGGAATAAACTTTTTACAACCATCCTTGATTACCTGATGCCACAATAAAATAATGCTGGGGTTGTGCAAATTCACTGCAAAAAAAAAAAAGAATTTTCCCTCAAAGTAGCCAGCGTAACAATGGGAGCCACCTATTTGAGCTCTTTTCAGAACTTGGTGATTTACTTCTTAAACTTAGACTCCTCAGTAATGTTCTTCCATTTTTAAAAGATGACATTATGTAATGAACACAAACAGAGACGGATCTAGAGTTCATAATCACTGGGAACAAATTCTTAAGTAATATTTATTTAGACTATTTTGTTTAAAATTATTATAACTTATAATTAATTTTTTTAACACGTAGTTTTAAATATTGTTATATAGAAATTGACAACAAAAGTAGAAAATGTCATTTTTATATAAAAAGCTCTTGACCAAAAAAAAATTGACATTTTTTCTCATGTATAACTGTTTTAAAAATAATTTTTTATCCAAAGTTCAAAAGGTTATTAAATTCACTTTTGGGATGGGATAATTAGAAATAAATTTATTTTACAGAGTAATAAATTTGTCACATAACTTTAAAGAATAAAAAGTTGATAATTTCATAAAATATTTAATTTTTTTTATCATTCTATCAAAATTAATCTAAATCAAGTTTTTAAACAAAATAATTCAAATTATTGAATAAGGTTTATTTGATCAAATAAAGATGGGAAAAATATAAAAAAAAATGTATATTTAGTTTTTCTTATAGAAAACTTATTTTGTGTTTATATTAAATTAATTAACATTTCCTTTTTATAAGTTTTTTTCTTAGTTGTTTGATTCCTAACAAGTAATTTTTTTTCCATTGTAATTTTCTTTCTTTTTAGAATCTTCTTAATTTTTTGAATTTATTTTAGAAGCTAATTTCAACTGATGTAAAGAGAATTATTATGTTAACTACTAACAAAATTCTATATTTACATTGTGAATCATTACTATTGCTGCCGAAGATGCTTAGTCCGGTGGTTTTCCAGAGAAGGAGAGATCCCACTTTGTGAATCCCTTCTCCTAATATTTATAGGCGAGGATTCGTCATCGAAGTTAGTAATATAGTGGACACGTGGTCGAATAGTAATTTGAGGATGAGCTGACCTGTCTCTTTGGTCAATACGAGGGTTTTAGGTTATTCTCGTGCCAAAACCTTCACGCCTACTTGGTCTCGAGGTTAGTTGTTGGTTCTGAGGTAAACGATGACAACAAATGAGGTTCAACACGTTAAACGCTGACCCACTCATGATGACTAGTGATGCCACAGTCACACATCCCCTAACCTGTAATGTGGGCCCCTCCTAAGAGATCAGAATACCAAGGTGAAAGACTAAAATGTCCCTAGTCAGAACATCCTATGTCATTCTGTTCGCCCCCAAGTTAGTTTTGAAGCTCGATTCAAATGGTTAGGTTGTCCTTTTTGTTTCTACCAAGCTGTTTTATTTATTTGTTCACCTTATTTTGGTTAGGTTGCCAAAAGAAACGTCTGGTGAGCTCGAGTTTCGTAGAAATAGTTGGCGAGCATTTAAGTTAATTGTTCTCGATCTGCGATCTCTGACGTGGCCTCATCCGGACCATTTCGGAGGATGGGCTTTTGGTTATCCCTATTTAATCCAAGGGTGGATCTTGTTTCAAAGGTTTTAGGTAGGCTTATGGAGTTTCCTATATGACTGTTGACCTTCGGTGGTTTGCCTATAAAAAGAGAGTTAAGCCTTCACTTTTCACGCATACTCCAGTTCTTGAAGTTCGTCTCTTGGTTCCAGCTTCAGTTTTTGTCCCTTCGAGTTGTCTTTATACACCTGAGCTTTTAGGTAAGTCCTCTATCACATGTCTTCTCATTCTGTAGAAGTTTTTTCTCCCCCTAGTGAGGATAGTTTGTGTAGCCTTCGCAAGTTAGAGGCTAGGTTAGGTTTAAACAGTGGGGATAATTTGGTTGAGCTAGTTGAGGAGTCTAAGGATTTAGCATTTGTGGCTTCAGCTTGTCCAACCAAGATTCTAGTAGAACCCGTGTCTAAGGGTTTGCGATGGTTTCAGCTGATGTCCATCGAGGAAAAGCAGGCCCTAGATGACAGTCTTCGTGCTGTTGGGGTCTATATTCATGATTTCGATCAAGTTTAGGTCAAAATGGCCTTGTCTCGCAAGGTTTCCTTGAGTGTGATGAAGGCTTTAAAGGGGGAACTGTTCTTCAGGCTTATCCTAACATGTTCACTAAGAGACATTTTGCTGAGTTTTGTGATGGCTAGTATATCTCTCCCGACTTGAAAATAGATCCCCCTTATTATACCGATAAGATAACACAAGATCGAGGTAAAACTAGGCTGTGGGTTTATCGCCATGCTGTTCTTTCTAGTCTGAGGTTTACTCTTCATCTCTTCATTGTTGAGCCTCTGAATTTTTGCAGATTAGCTCCTTCTCAACGTCTTCCTAATAGTTGGCGTCATATTATAGGTTTCATGGTTCTTTGTGAAGGTCTAGGATTTCCTCTTTCTCTTCCATTATTTAAGTCCTTTTTCTCAATGAAGGTCATCTCTATAGATAAGAGTTGGTATTATGTAATAGCTTGGCCTTGTAAAAAGTTGTTCAGCAATATTCTTTCTTCAAATAAAATTTGGAAAGTTCATTTTTTTAGTTTCATTAAGTCTGGGGAATAGGAAGTCAGTAATAACTGAGGTTGAATGAGGGAGGGTGTAGATGAGGTGAGTGAAATTGATGGTAAGGAGCGTAGAGCTTATCAGGAAATAAATAAATTGAAGGATTACGAAAGAGCCCTCCTAGATGCTAAGCTTTTGACTTCTCTTGAGGTTTTAAATCAGCTCAGGTCCGATAGAAGACCTAGTAAAGTGCATAGTTACTTTCTTTTGGTTTTTTTCTAAACCTAATTACTATAAGATTTCTTACGTTTTCTTAGTGCAAGTATGGCCAGTAGGTTTAACATTTTCGACTATATACAGCCAGAAGCTCAACCAGCTCCTATGGCAGGCTCAAGCCAACCTCCTTTACCTTGGCCTCGTATAACCCAAGGTCAATTGAGTAAGTCCAAGAGGAAGGCTGTGACTGTTGAAGTTAGTGAGCCCTCTCCAAAAAGGATTTGGGAAGTACAAAAGGTTCTTGCCACAGAAGAAGCAATGATTGAGGTTTTGGGGACAATGTAGTTGTTGGTAGAGTTGGCTCTTACTAACAGCGTTTTTGAGAGCTCCTCAATAGCTTGGATGATTGCAAAGTCTATGCTCCCCCTACAAGTCGTGTGTTCTTGTTTTATAACTTACCTATTTGATATTTTATTGTTCTGTGACTTACAATATGTTTTATGGTACTAGATGAGGATAAGGTGAATTCTCCTTGCTCGGTTAGCATCAATGCAAACCTGCATCATGCTTGGCTTGCCTTAGTTCGTTACTAAGGCCGAGGAGCAGCCTAAGAAGCTCCACAAAGAATACAGCTCCTATCGCGAGAAGAGCCGTTCATTGAAAAAGAAGCTAGAGTAGTCCGAAGCCAAACAGTGTGAGTTCGAGCTCCTCGTGGCTGAGCTAAAAATTGAGGTGGAGAAGACTTAAAGGGGAATTGGCCCATGTTGATGAGAAAAGAGAGGAGGCCTATCATGTCACGGCTAAGGAGGTGCTTGCTAATTTCTAGGACACTTCTAAGTTTGTTGCTGTGGCTAAACGGGCTAATGTTGAGGGAGTTAGGGGGCATTTGATCTTGCCATCCAGGAAGTCGGACTTGTTTATCTCGACCTTGATTTGTCCATGGTGCCCCTCAAAAATCTCAGGATGGTTCATTATAAACTCGAAAAGGGAGATGCTGTTGATGCTGTGGTTAATGTCAAGGCCACCACTATTGCCACTCAGGGAAGGGCCGATGATGGTAGTCCTGAAGTCATGGATGATGCAGCTATTTAGTTTGTTTCTATTTTTCTTTTGTTTATTTTTCTCATAGTTATTTGGTTGTGACTTTAAAAGAACTTTTTTTGAAAACTTGTTCAAGTGTAAAAGATGAATTTAACTTTTCAATGAATGCATGCTTTTGTTCCCGAGCTATCTCATGTGTGTTTTGAGTTATTGGGATTTTCAATAAATAAGAAGCCAAATTAAGTTGATAGTTCTCATTTGAGGAAAGTACATATTACAAAAACTTGGGCAAAAGTAACAGTGAGTACACTAGTTGGATCTACACATTCTTGTGAACAAAAGTAAATAACAATAATCCAGTGACCATCAGTTCGGACTCTACCAAGCTAGAGAACTTACTCGATTTTTCTTTTCTACTGATAATATTTGTTTAAATTATCAGCATTCTATGTTCTGGTATCTCCTTCCTATTCAAATCTTGTAGCTTATACGTCCCTGTCTTGATGATCTCCTTCACTACAAATAGGCCTTCCCAATTGGGGGCAAGCTTTCCCCTTTCTCCACCTTTGTCCGATGCTTTGGCTTTCCTCAAGACCAAATCCCCTTCTTAATTTCCTTTCTTCTGACCTTTTTGTTGTAATAGCCCGAAATTCTTCGTTGGTAAGCTGTTATTGTAACCAAGGCCTAATCTCTTTGTTCTTCTATCAAGTCTAGGTTGTTTCTTAACACCTCTTTGTTTCACACCTCGATATTGAGTTCTATCCTCAAGCTAGGCATACCTATTTCAATGGGAACTATGACTTCAGTGCCGAAGGCAAGATTAAAAGGAGTTTCTCCCATTGAGACCTTCGTTGTTGTCCTCAATGCCTATAGGACTTCGACCAACTCCTCTGCCCATGCTTCTTTGGCATCGTCGAGTTTTTTCTTCAGTGCTTCTAGGATTACTCGATTGGCGGCCTCGGATTGGCCATTCACTTAAAGATGGGTGATCGAGGTAAATTGTAGTCTTATACCTAAATTCTCACACCAATTTTTCAATCTAGGATTGTCAAACAGCCTATCGTCATCTATTACGATTGCTTTTGGAAGTCTGTATCTACATATCACATTTTTCTAGCAAAAATTCTCAACTTTTTTTTCAATAGTAGTTGCCAGGGCTTCGGCTTCTATCTACTTGGTGAAATAGTCAACAGTCATAAGGACAAATTTCCTTTGTCCTAGGGCCATTGGGAATGATCCAAGGACATCTATTCCCTACAGCATGAAGGGCCACGGGCTAATGATCGAGGTTAAGTCGGTAGATGGGATGTGTTGGATGGGAGTAAACCATTAGCTTTTGTCACATTTTCTGACCAGGTTGGTGGCATCCTTATGCATGGTAGACCAATAGTACCCCTATCTTAAGACCTTATGCGCTAAAGCTCTAAGGCTAAGGTGATTTCTACAAATTCCCTTGTGAACTTCCCTTAGCGTGTAGTCGGCTTCTTTAGGATTCAAGAACCTCAGATATGGTAGACTGAAGGATTCCTGTAAAGTTTATCATTGATGAGGGTGTACTTTGGCGCTTTTCTCCTTAAAGCTCTGGCATGATTTTGTTAGTTGGTAATTCGCCTGTGGTTACATATCTTATGTAGGGATCCGTCCATGACTCCATTTCTTCCCCTATTTAGGCCACCTCTTTTTCTTTGGCAATACTTCTTTGTTTGACTTTTTCCACAATTACTCCTGTGGTAAAGTCCGAGCTAGGGCTGCTAGCTAATTTAGATAGGGAGTCAGCTGTGGCGTTGTCTGACTTTGGGATTTGCTTTATTTTATAATCTTTAAAGCCGGTCAGTAGTAGTTTCACTTTCTCCAAATATTTTGCCATTGTTTTGCCCTTGGCCTCAAATTCTCCGTTTACTTGGTTCACCACCAACTGAGAATCACTATACACTATCAACCTTTCAATTCATAACTCTTTAGCTAACCTTAGCCTGGTAATGAGTGCTTCATATTCAACTTCATTGTTGGATACCCTGAAGTTGAATCTTAAAGCATATTAGATCTTTACATTCTCTAGGCTAATGAGGATTAACCTTACTCCATTTTTACTACTGTTGGTTGATCCGTCCATATACAACTCCCATACTTGTTTTGCCCTATTATCCTCCTCCATGTTCTCTTTGGTATCCATCCGGGTGGTCACACATTCAACAACAAAATCTACCATGACCTGTGATTTGAGTGCTAACCTGGGTTTGATGTGTATGTCATATTCTCTAAGTTTGTCTGCCATTTGATTAGTATTCCTGATAGCTTGGGCTTTTAAAGGACCTGTCTAAGGGGTTGGTCAATTAGCATGGTAACAAAGTGGGATTGAAAATAAGGTCGACTCCCTGTAGCACTTTTCTATTGTAGTATATTGGTTTATGAACATTTGATTTTTCTCTTACAAGAAACAAACTCACGGCTTGATCTGTCATGGCCAAATACAAGAACAACATTTCCCCTATCCTGGGTTTTGACAAGATTGGTGGTGTAGAGAGAAAGATCTTGAGGTCCTTGAAGGCTTCCTAACACTTCTCTATCCATTTGAATTCTTGGATGTTCCTCAAAGCCTTGAAGAAGGGAAGACATCTGTCAATCGATCTAGACATAAACTTGTTTAGCGCTACTAACATCCTAGTGAGCCTCTGCATTTTTTTGATTGAGGTTGGAGTGCTCATTTTGAGAACAGCTTGAATTTTCTCGAGGTTTGCTTCAATTCCTCTTTGGCTAACCATAAATCCTAGAAATTTTCTCGAGGAAACCCCAAAGGCACACTTCGCCAAGTTAAGCCTCATATTGTGATTTCTCAAGACCTTGAATGCTTCTTCTAGGTTTTGTAAGTGCTTTTCCAAGGTTGAGCTTTTGACAATCAGATCATCAACATAGACTTCCATGCTCTTTCCAATTTGCTTTCTAAAGATTCTATTTACCGGCCTTTGGTAAGTGGCTCCCTCATTTTTCAAGCTGAATGGCATAACTTTATAGTAGTATAGCTAGCTTTTTGTCACAAAAGAGGTCTTCTCCTCATCTTCTTCCAACATTTTAATTTGGTTGTACCCGGAGTAGGCGTCCATGAAGCTGAGCAAACCGTGCTCCGTGCTATTATCCACCAATCGGTCTATGTTGGGCAAGAGGAAGCTATCCTTTGGGCAAGCTTTGTTTAAATCTATGAAATCGACACACATCCTTCACTTCCCACTCTATTTTTTCACCATTACCACGTTTGACAGCCATTCTAGATAATATGCTTCTTGTCATAACGTCTAGGTTCGTGAACCTATCCGCTAGACTTTAAAATTCTAGGAGTCGCCACCAACCATTCAAACCTAAGGTGTGATCGGTCACCTATTCTTGTCTAAAGATAAGGCATGGTCTACATTCAAAGAATCTAGGGATCGGAAGTACGGTTACGTGTGGGGAAGGATTAGCACCCCCACAACGCCCATCCTAAAATGGTACCAACTAATTTTGTGATATCTTTAATAATTTTCAACTAAATGGTCTTTAATCTTGTTAAATTTAAATATTTAAATATTGGACAATTTCTAAGAAACTCTCCATCATGCTGGCGGAATTCCTTAAATTTCATCCTCACCTCAAGAGTATCCAAGAAATCCCATTCGTCTTTCTCGGAGAGGCTCCGTCGTCGGATTTGTTAAATTGTTTATGCAATATCTTAATTTTATTTTCCATCTTTTATTCTTATTTTTATCTTTATTCATTTTTAATTTATTTATCTTTATTTTAATATTATTTATCTTTTGAAAATAAATGTCGATTATTCTTCTTCAAAATTTTCTTTAAATCTTCTATCATGCTGGCAAAATTTAAAGAAAACATCTCACCTAAGAATTTTAAAATGTCAGCCATTCGTGACATCTTATAATTCCATCATCGGGATAACCTCCACTTATTCTCAATATATTATTATTATTATTATATTTTTTTATCATTATTCCCTAATTTCTTGTTATTAATATTTATTTTTATTTTATTTTAAATAGAGATTGATTATTAATATATATTTATGTTTTTAGAAATAAATATCGATTATTAATATTGAACACTAACCTTAAATCTTTCATCATGCTGGCAAAATTTAAGGTAAATGTCCTCACCTAGGAATTTTCGAAATGGCAACCATTCGTGACACTCGGAATTCCATCCTCAGCCATATTTTATGATTTTATTATTTTTTCTAATTTTTGTTCTATTTATCTTATTTTATAAGCCATATTTTCTAAAATAAAAATTCCTAAGTCGATCATGTAAATCACACAATTCCATTATTTGATTAAATCCTTACGACACATGCAAACCAAGTCAAGTTATCACAATATCATAATATTCTCATGCAAATATATCACATTATTCATACAAATTACATGCAAACTAAATTTAATTCTACAAATCATACAAAATTATCAAATTATCCAACAATCATGCAAAATCAAATTATATAAAAAATATACAAATTACTAATATGCAAAACTAATATTTAAAGATTATTAAGTCAAATCAATTATATACACTAATTTGAATTTTACATGAATTAACAAGCAAATTAATATTAAATAGAATTATTATGCAAAACTTAGTCAAATATTATACAAACTAAATCTATCAAATATTATATTAACATGGAAATTAACAAATTATTATTTTATTACATTCTTACTTAATCATGCATCAATTAAAATACTATTAACAAGTGCGAATTAATAAGTATATAAAAAAACCTCTTTTACCTCACGTCACCTTTTTTCCTTTCTTTGTACTTTCCTTTGTTTTCTATTCTTTCCCACGTGATCACCTTTCTCATCTACCTTACTTCTTTGTTGTCTTTTTTCTCTTTTTTACTAACTACAGCTCCCGTCTTTTCTTTCCCTTACGTTGGTTTCATACAATAGCCCTTTGTATTGATCAATTCGGTCTTGACATGGCAAACAGAGTAGCACAGAAAGGAGCAGGCACGAGCGACGGTGTTGAAGTGGCACAATGATAACTCAAGCCGTGCAGGAATGGGATGAAATAGTGAGGGTCAGTGATGAAGATTAGATGATGTTGATCGGTGTTGTAGTGTAAGGATGCAGAGTTTAAGATGCTTAGTGAAAGGCTCTCCCCAAATCATGAGCCTTGATCCCTTTTTATAGTTCAAAAACTTGTTAGAGTCCTAATACAACTATACTTATTCTAATAATTATCTCCTATTTTATCTATTTTATTCTTATGTTAATCCTAATCTAATTCTATCAAATTTAATATTAATTCATATAATTATCCTAAAGAATCTAATTATCCTAATTATCTAATCCTAAAATTAATTTTATTTTTATTTCTTTTTATCTTTTCTCTCTCTTTTCTTTTCTTTTTTTAATTCCTAAATCCTATTTTAATTTTAATTTCCTAATTAATGTTAATTCTAAATTCTAATTTAATTCTAGCCTAATTCTAAATTGTTAAATTAAAATACAAATGTCACCCAACCCAATTAATTATTTATACAAATTAAGACCCCGGACAAAATATGGTGTCTACAACTGCCCCTCTTTGTGCATTTGCTGTGAAACAGTAATTGCACAAAGACATAGACACCTATTTTGTCTGACTTCTCTTTTTTTTTTTAAATTTTTTATTTTTTCAAAAGCTTCCTCTAAACAGAAAGGTAGTCAAACTTTAAAATCTTGTCTAAAAAGCTCCTCCTAAACAGGCAGGCAGTCAAACTTTAAATCTTGTCCAAAATGCTTCTCCTAAATAGGCAGACAGTCAAACTTTAAAATCTTGTCTAAAAGCTTCTCCTAAACAGGCAGGCAGTCAAACTTTAAAAATCTTGTCCAAAAAAAGCTGATTTTTTTAAACAAAAAAAATTTAGGAAACCCCTCTTAAAATTTTTCTTGTCAAAAAATTTGGAATCTTAGGAAACCCCTTTAAAATTCTTTTTCTTCTCTTTTTTTGAAATTTTGGGAAACCCCTCCAAAACTTTTTTTCTTGTCAAATTTTGAATTTTAGGAAACCCCTCTAAAATTCTTTTTCTTGTCCAAAATTTGAAATCTTGGGAAACTCTTCCAAGACTTCTATCTTGTCTAATTTTTGAAATTTTAGGAAACCCCTCTAAAATCTCTTGTCTTGTTAAAATTTGAAATCTTCGGAAATTTATCTTATCCATGCAATTGCAACCTGTTCTATCCATGCAATGTCATTCATGTAAGCTATCTTATTCAAGCAATATCATTCATGCAATCTAGTCTATCCATGCAATGTTATTGATGCAATCAATTCTATCCATGCAATGCAGTCTGTTTTATCCATGCAATGTCATTCAAGCAATCTGTTTTATCTCTATGATGCAATCTACTCTATCCATGCAATGTTTTTTCGAAAAACATTTCAAGCTCAATTGTGGTAACAACAAGGTTATTCTTTATCAATCCATCTCATGCATTCTTCTCTTTCATCTGTCCTCTTGTCCTTCTATTTCTTATTTCTTTCCTCATTTTCCTTCTTCCGTTTTTCTTGCCCAATGAAACTCTTGTCTTCATGCCCTCTTTATCTTATCTTCTCCCTTGATTCTTCTTTTTATTTTCCTCTCTATCTGGTCACTCATTTACTCATTAAAATCTTTACTGAGACCTCATCATTCATTCTTTCTTATTCATTGGTTTTTCTTGATTTCCAATTTCCATTCATCCACAAGTTTCCTTTTCTTTCATTTTCCTAAATAATATAGGAGTCTTTCACATACTTTGCCAAGCAAACATTCATTACCATTCTAATTTCAAGATCAATGCAACACAATTTCTCAATTCCCTCAAGGTAAGGATATAGCAAAGAAATGATAAGTGAAATGAAGAGAGTGGTATTATTCAACATTTGGAAAGATTTAACAAGAAATTGTCAGGCTTAGAAGGAAAGTAGGCTTGAATGAAAAGTGAGAATTTTTAGGATTAGGTAATAGTATCCAAATAAAAACAATTCAAACAATTTTGATCAATGAATACAAAATCCCCTTCAAAGGTTCATTAATCTGATCATGTTGAGTTCATCAAGATATCTTCTTGCTCCAGTATCGTTGACATCCAGCTTTGGTGGTATCTAAGCCGCCTTTTCAGGTTTTCAACTTAGATGCACTCCATTGATCCAAACCGCCCTTTTTGGGTTTTCGATCTGAATTCTCCTTTCATCTCTTTTTTTTCTTTTCCTTTTCCTTTTTTTTCTTTTTCTTTTTCGTGAAATTTCTTTTGTTTGTTCTTGATTCTAATACATGCCCCAACAGCAAATATTTCTTCACCCAATTTAATGCTCTCATGGATTCAAGACAATTTTTGGAATCCTATTACTTCCATCTAGACTAGATCTCTTTGTTTATCTTGATCTGCTTCTTCTAATTCCATCCAAAGGATCATCATCTCATAGTGTAAGTATGCCTTTATTCAACACATGATTCTTCAATGTGAGTACTCATATTTGATCAAAATGGACTTTTAAGGCACGTAACATAGGCTCAGGTGAGGGTTTATGAAAGAAAGGATAAAATAGGCCCAAAATAAGTGTTTCAGGGTTTATCAAACCAAGAATCATTTTTCATGAATCATTTAGGCCTTTTGCCCCATTTGCTTTTTCTCTCCTTTTTTCATTTTAATGTGACTAGGGTTTTCACTTTCTTGATTCAAACCCTCTTTCCTTCTTCATTCTTTTTTCTTTTGTTCTTTTTTTTTCACAAAATGTTTTTTTTTTCACTTTGCCCCACTGATCTTTCATCTTCTATTCTCTTTGCCCCCCAGTGTGGAGGGTGATTCTTGGTGGGTTATATCAAAAAGAATATAATAGGCTCAAAATGGGTAATCAATGGATAATTTTACTCACGCTTGAAAGGTAATGAAAGAAGGCCATTTCTCATCTCAATACAAGTATTCTCATTAAAGGTCATCTATTCAACAAAGACAAACTCATTAGAACTTCTTGTAGAGATTCACCTTTACTTGTAACATTCTATAGTTGAAGATTTTAGACAAATTTCTTCTATTCTCTTCTTGCTTGAATAATCTTGGCTAACTAGAAATCCATCCAACCAAACAAAACAGTTCTTTCATAATTGAATTTTATACTCATTGCCATTATCATTTATCATGTTCATTATTTGGATACTTTCAAGCTTGGTAACAATGTTGAGAATATGGGTATTGGTGTTTTGCATAAAAGGACAAGAATGGAATGAGGAATTAAGAAATATGCATCGCACTAATCCTTTATTGAAAATGAAAATAAATGAAAGTTGGCCCAATACATAAAAGAATTCTTAATGCCTCTTGGGCTTAGCACTCCTACATTACTTAGAAACTGAAAGATTCTAAGAAAACCTAAGACAAATGAAAATGAAAAGAAAATCCATTACTCTTGGGTGGCATAAACAACTGGCATCTTATAAACAGTCCAATTTCCTAGCTCTGCATCTGAAGGGTACACAAACTGATCTGTGGAAGGTGGACGGTATAGGAGATGCAATTTTGATACCTTGAGTGCCACAATTAAGTTGAAATTATTTCATGTGATGATATGTTTATGCACAAAAATGAATGTATATGGAATGCATTTAGGTCTAGCAATCTCTTCTAACAATCGATGGTATGTTCATTCTTACGACAAGACAAATGCAAACTTACGTGAATGATATGTTATGTGATGCAAAATCAAACACAACTATGCATGACTCAATGATACAGACAAACTCTTTTTTTTTTTGAAAAATGTAAGAAAGAAAAACTACATTTTTTGAATTTTTTTTGTTGAAAAACAATGTAAAAAGGAGGAAGTAATTCTTATTCCTTCATGTGTCCTATCTTGGGTTTTGAGTCTACACTTCCATCTAGTATAGTTCTACCTTAAGGTTAAGCCTTATGTTTCATTATATGTTGGGTTTGGATAATTCAAGGTCTAAAGCTATCCTTTGGGCAAACTTTGTTTAAATCTATGAAATCGACACACATCCTTCACTTCCCACTCTATTTTTTCACCATTACCACGTTTGACAGCCATTCTAGATAATATGCTTCTTGTCATAACGTCTAGGTTCGTGAAACTATCCGCTAGACTTTAAAATTCTAGGAGTCGCCACCAACCATTCAAACCTAAGGTGTGATCGGTCACCTATTCTTGTCTAAAGATAAGGCATGGTCTACATTCAAAAAATCTAGGGATCGGGAGTACGATTACGTGTGGGGAAGGATTAGCACCCCCACAACGCCCATCCTAAAATGGTACCAACTAATTTTGTGATATCTTTAATAATTTTCAACTAAATGGTTTTTAATCTTGTTAAATTTAAATATTTAAATATTGGACAATTTCTAAGAAACTCTCCATCATGCTGGTGGAATTCCTTAAATTTCATCCTCACCTCAAGAGTATCCAAGAAATCCCATTCGTCTTTCTCGGAGAGGCTCCGTCGTCGGATTTGTTAAATTGTTTATGCAATATCTTAATTTTATTTTCCATCTTTTATTCTTATTTTTATCTTTATTCATTTTTAATTTATTTATCTTTATTTTAATATTATTTATCTTTTGAAAATAAATGTCGATTATTCTTCTTCAAAATTTTCTTTAAATCTTCCATCATGCTGGCAAAATTTAAAGAAAACATCTCACCTAAGAATTTTAAAATGTCAGCCATTCGTGACACCTTATAATTCCATCATCGGGATAACCTCCACTTATTCTCAATATATTATTATTATTATTATATTTTTTTATCATTATTCCCTAATTTCTTGTTATTAATATTTATTTTTATTTTATTTTAAATAGAGATTGATTATTAATATATATTTATGTTTTTAGAAATAAATATCGATTATTAATATTGAACACTTACCTTAAATCTTCCATCATACTGGCAAAATTTAAGGTAAATGTCCTCACCTAAGAATTTTCGAAATGGCAACCATTCGTGACACTCGGAATTCCATCCTCAGCCATATTTTATGATTTTATTATTTTTTCTAATTTTTGTTCTATCTATCTTATTTTATAAGCCATATTTTCTAAAATAAAAATTCCTATGTCGATCATGTAAATCACACAATTCCATTATTTAATTAAATCCTTACGACACATGCAAACCAAGTCAAGTTATCACAATATCATAATATTCTCATGCAAATATATCACATTATTCATACAAATTACATGCAAACTAAATTTAATTCTACAAATCATACAAAATTATCAAATTATCCAACAATCATGCAAAATCAAATTATATAAAAAATATACAAATTACTAATATGCAAAACTAATATTTAAAGATTATTAAGTCAAATCAATTATATACACTAATTTGAATTTTACATGAATTAACAAGCAAATTAATATTAAATAGAATTATTATGCAAAACTTAGTCAAATATTATACAAACTAAATCTATCAAATATTATATTAACATGGAAATTAACAAATTATTATTTTATTACATTCTTACTTAATCATGCATCAATTAAAATACTATTAACAAGTGCAAATTAATAAGTATATAAAAAAAACTCTTTTACCTCACGTCACCTTTTTTCCTTTCTTTGTACTTTCCTTTGTTTTCTATTCTTTCCCACGTGATCACCTTTCTCACCTACCTTGTTTCTTTGTTGTCTTTTTTCTCTTTTTTACTAACTACAGCTCCCGTCTTTTCTTTCCCTTACGTTGGTTTCATACAATAGCCCTTTGTATTGATCAATTCGGTCTTGACATGGCAAACAGAGTAGCACTGAAAGGAGCAGGCACGAGCGACAGTGTTGAAGTGGCACAATGATAACTCAAGCCGTGCAGGAATGGGATGAAATGGTGAGGGTCAGTGATGAAGATTAGATGATGTTGATCGGTGTTGTAGTGTAAGGATGCAGAGTTTAAGATGCTTAGTGAAAGGCTCTTCCCAAATCATGAGCATTGATCCCTTTTTATAGTTCAAAAACTTGTTAGAGTCCTAATACAACTATACTTATTCTAATAATTATCTCCTATTTTATCTATTTTATTCTTATGTTAATCCTAATCTAATTCTATCAAATTTAATATTAATCCATATAATTATCCTAAAGAATCTAATTATCCTAATTATCTAATCCTAAAATTAATTTTATTTTTATTTCTTTTTATCTTTTCTCTCTCTTTTCTTTTCTTTTTTTAATTCCTAAATCCTATTTTAATTTTAATTTCCTAATTAATGTTAATTCTAAATTCTAATTTAATTCTAGCCTAATTCTAAATTGTTAAATTAAAATACAAATGTCACCCAACCCAATTAATTATTTATACAAATTAAGATCCCGGACAAAATAGGGTGTCTACACTTCTCTAATGAATTCGGCATTTAAGAGCTTTACCATTTCATTATTTATTGCTTCCTGTTTATCCGATGCAAAAAACACCTCTTCCTTTGCCAAACTAGCATGGCTTCTGGGTCAACGTTTAAAGGATGAACTATATCTTTGGGGTCTACCTCGAGCATATCCTCTGGTCTCCATACAAAGAAGTCAACATTCCTTTTGAGGAGTTGTATGAGTTCTTCCTTTCTTTCCAACTTAAAGTCGACCACATCAGTTTGTCTTGGTTGGCCATGTTGAAAGGGACGCTGACGAGTTCTTCTACTGGCTCGGGTCGGCTCAGGTTGAGCATGAGTCTTTGGTTCAGGATATCTATGGCAAGTGTTTCATTTCCTCGCCGTTTAACTTTTAGTGTCGTCATGTAGCACTTACGAGCTAATGTTTGATTAACTCGGACTTCTCTTATGCTCTCTGGAGTTGGGAATTTCAACTTCAAGTGCAGCACTAATCTGACCACTCTCATTATCATCCGAATAAGTCTTCCCAAGATTGCATTATAGGTTGAAGGTATTTTGACTATCACAAACTCTATCATTGCAGTGGCTGTCCTTGTCTCGATCCCCAAGGTGAGTGGGAGCATGATGGTGCCTAGTACAAAGACTTGCTCATTTCTGAATCTGACCAGAGGCGTCGGGTATGGCTTAAGTTCGTCGACATCACTGGCGCTTCCATTGTCAAAGTAGATTTTTTTCACCACATGGTTGTATATGACTGCACTGATCACTATTGCTTTGTCATGAGGAAATTTGATGCCCTCCAAATCTCTTATTAAGAAAGAGATAGGTTCATCTTTCCAACATTTGGGTCTTTTGTTAGTCGATCCGATAGCCATGACAGGACCTCGGTCTATCTTTTTTGCCGAGGTCGAGGCACCTTTAGTGATAACATTGACTATGACTGCAATAGGTCTATTGTGGGGCTCTTCCCTTGTTCTTTCACCGAATCGATTGGATCCCAGATTTGGATCATCCCTATTGAGCTTGGTCCAGGGTCTTTCACAATTATCCCCAGGTTAGCTACCATAGTTTTTACGCTATTGTCCTTGGTTTCCGGGCCCTGACCATGCATCTTTCACTATAAATCTTTTTAAATGGCCTTTTCTCACTAAATTTTCTATCTCATTCATGAGATCGGTGCATTCTTCTGTGGAGTGACCATAGTCTTGGTGGAATGCACATCTTTAGTTCTTATACCTGTGGGGGTTTGGTCTCGTCGGCTTTGGCCATTTCAGTTGTGGGTTTCTTTTGATCTGTATTAGGATTCTCTCCCTTTTTGTGTTTAGGGGAGTATAGGTTTCACACCCTTTCCTCTTCAAGCTCATTTTCCCAACTAAATATCCACCTGTTCAGCCAAACCTTCTTTTCCTTAGTCCTTCTCGACCTCTCTCCCTCTTTGTCTATAGTTTCAAGGCTCATCTTTCTCTTCCTCTTTCCCTAACCGTGTGGTCATTGTTTTCTTGGCGTTTATATACTTTTTAGCTCTATGTAGGAGCTCTGGTAAGGTTTTTGAGGAGTCCAAAGAAAGGGAGAATTTAAAATGAAACTCGTTATCTATAAGGCCGATCATCAAGCCTGCCACTGCTACTGATTGTTCCAGATCTTTCACTTAGAGGGCCTCGACATTGAATCTCGTTACGTAATCCCTTAATGACTCGTCAGGCTTTTGTTTAACGATGATCAGACTAAGCGTGGTCTTCTTTGCTCGGCGACTACTAATGAAATGGGTTAGGAACAAATGCCCAAGTTCATTAAACGAGCTGATCGACTGAAGTAATAAACCGGAGTACCATGCCTGAGCTGCTCCCTTAAGGGTAGCCAAAAATGCTTTGCACATTAAGGCCTTGTATAGACAAGTTAGCACGAAAAAGTTCCAAATGATCAAAGGGATCAGTGGTACCATCATATGCCTCAGTGGTAGGCATCCTGAAACCTGACGATAGTTAAGCTTGATCAATCTCCTCTATGATGGAGAAGTTTCCAATAGCCTTAGCTCATCCATAGGAATTTGCACTTATCTTGCATTTGTTTCTCCATTACCTTTACCCTAACCTCTAGTTGATTGCAGTCTTATACTGAAGGGGTCAAAAAGGAGATGTTTCACGGTTCTTTCAGTGGTTAGGGGATCATTCTTGGTGAGTCCTGGGTCTCATTCTCCTCGAAGCTTCTTGTGTGGAGGAAGAGCTGACATTCGTCTCTTCTGGTGGTGGTGAAGGCATCGGAGAAGGGGGAGGTTGATTAGTGTCATTTTTGAATGGTGGTCTTTGTGTAGGAGAAGGGATGAGGGCATGTTGAACTAATTCAATAAGGTTCCTTAATTGCTGGGAGAGTTGCTCAAACTGTTTCGCGGTAGGTGGCGGACGTATATCTGGGTGGTCATCTGGGGTGGTATTTAGGCTTACTGGAGTAATAGGTTCCTCCTCCTCTATTACCCTTCTTCTGGGTACCATCATCAGCAGTGACCATGTTGCCTTTCCCCCTACCTGGCGTGCAAAAAATGTTACTACTGAAGATGGTTAGTTCAGGGGTTTTCCAGAGGAGGAGAGATCTCACCTCGCAAATCCCTTCTAATATTTATAAGCAAGGTTCATAATCGGACTTAGTAATATAGTCGACACATGGCCGAATAGTAATTCGAGGATGAGCTGACCCGTCTCTCTAGTTAATACGAGGTTTTAGGTCATCCTTGAGCCAAAACCTTCACGCCTGCTTGGTTCTGAGGTAAATGATGTCAATGAACGAGGTTCAACATGTCAAATGCTGACCCAGTCATGATTACTAATGCTGCCATAATCATGCGTCCCCTGACCTATCATTTGGGCTCCTCCTAATAGATCAAAATACTGAGGTGAAAGACTAAAATATCCCTGGTCAGAACATCCTACATTAATTACTTTACTAGTTACCTTTTTTGTTTTGTTAAGACATCTATGCTTTTAAATATTACTATAGACCAATGTTTTAATATTCCCTTTATAATTTAGTGGGAAAAAATATAAAATTTTAGGTTTGTTTTTAATAATTTTACTTAATTTTTTGAGATTTTAGTGGGGGCAAAATATAATATGAATAAATTTTTGAATATATTACTAATATATAAAAATAAATTTAAAGGATTTGAGTGTAGGCAGCCTTAAATTCGTCCTTGAACACAAAAAATAGTAAGTGAAACAAGTTAACACTAAACAAGTAATTAAAGTCACAAATGAAGGACAATGAGAAATATAGACATCTAGATGCTCATTTACTGTGAGCAAATATTGAATAATGTTTGTTCATCCCCTGATGGATTATCTACCAAGATAAGAAATTCCCTTTGCAACTCTTAAGCCAATTTTATATCTTATAGTTATATTGGCATATAGTACCTTTTAATAGATATGTTTTATTTAAATGATTAACTTTTACATTTTTTATTTTCTTATTATACTTTAAGATGATATATTCATTTATACAGTTATGACGCTGAATTAATAATTATTTTTCAATGTTTCAATGCAAGTTGGTTATGCTTGGAAGAGAAGTTCAAGTTTTTGTTAATGGAATGGTAGCATTACTGAAGAATCAAATGACTTGTGTTTTTACTGCCCATTGGCAGTTACATATTATCTCTTGGCATGACCTGATAGGAAAAATAATAATAGATGTGTCAAATAGGTCATGCTGAATTAGAATGACCCATATAAATATTTTTGTGTAAACCATAGGTTTTCTCATCCGTTTTAACGATCTGAGACTAATCCTGTTCGGGGTTTAGTCACAGTTAAGGCTCTTCACCCCTCCCCAAAGATGTGTTTAGTGAGAGTCGAACCCGAGAGCTCTTCTCACAAACTTAGCCTGCGTTGCCAACTGAGCCACAACCCTTGGGTAATGACCCATATAAATATTAACTCATGTGTTAATAGATCATGCTAGTCCAATATTATTTTTTAATAAGCTGTGCTGGCACAGCCTATTAAAATTAAGGACATGGCCAACTAAGCACATGAACCATAATCTCATTTGTCATGTTAGGCCAAACACAAAAATATTTTTCATGTTAGGTCATGCCAATTAGGCCCAGTAATATTTTTTAGATATTTTAAAAGTATTATATTCATATTTTAAATGACAAGTAAGATAAACAAAAACAAAATAAAATAAAAGATACATAATTTACGTGATTCAATAATATTCTTATGTTCACGGAGAAACAGAGTAGAATCTTGCTACTAAATAAAAATATTAAAATATATAATCATAATTTTTATAAAAAAAATGCTTAAATTCATTGGGAAATTGTTAAATCATATTTAATTGTCGAATTTTTAATTTTATATTTTTTTTATCTTGTTTTGATATCATATCATCTGATTATATCTAAAATTATCAAATGCATCATAAGTAACTATATTCCTTAAGTTTATTCATGTTTGAACCTGCATATTGTTTGCCAGCAGAATCCGAGTGTTTTTTTTTTTTAATTAAGTTAGAAAAAAATGGGGAAAGTAAAAGGGACGCAAAGTTGCACAGTGTTTCACTTTTCTGTCTACCAATCATGATTTTAAGAAAATGATTAATAAACAAATTAAAGATACCGGGACCATTGAACGATAACACATGCATAGCTAGATAGACAAGAACTTGTCGAACTGTCTTCGGCTGCGAAGCATTCCCATTTGGTTAGCATCAAGTCTGTGTTCATCCTTGAAACTAGATTTGACAATTTTATTATAAACTTTGTGTTTATATTGTGTAAAACATAAAAATTTTATGTCAAAATTTATATCGATAAATCAAATATAAAATCTAATTTTAACTTTTATTATATTTATAAAAATTTTTTAACAATTTTTAGTCTATATCATTTTTATAACTTTTATTTGTATTGTTTTCATATCCTATTACTTTATCATACTTAAAAAATTATTAAATCCGCTCGAACCTTTTTGCTCTTCAAATCTGATCAAACTGCTGTGTCATGTGGGAAAAGTCCAAGTTTTAAGGAGTAAAGATTTTTAGAGTTGCGTTCACATAAATTCCTTACGTTTAGATTTATGTGATGTTCAAACTAAACATGTGTTTCATCCTATTAGAGTATTTGATTTAATAATAAATTTACAAACTTTTTTCAGTCAAATAAATCGGATTTTTTTCAAATTAAAATGCATGTAAATACATATATATATATATATATATCTTAATTAGTTTTCAAATTATAATATACATTAATGTCTGCATATTTTAGTATTGCTTCTTTTTTTGGTTCGTGTAAAGGGAATGAAAAATCAAATATTAAACTTGATTCTTCTTAAAGAGAAGTAACAACAGTCAAGTCAAGTTTTGATTGTTTAATAATATTGCTTCTTTATTAACAAAGTAATTTGGTAAATCCTTATTATAAGGTTGAATATAAATGTAAAATTTATTTTATTTGAAATTTAAAGACATAATCCATTTTTTCATTAGGATAATCCTAAATCTATGTAGTTTTAGACACTAATAATATAATGTCAACTCATATTTTTATGAGTTCACATAATAATTAATGTGTAGATATCCTTACTTAATCACTTCAGTAATTGATCAATTTAATTCTAATTAATTTAATTAAAATTAATAATTATATTAGATCAAACATAAAAATAATAATTTTAAGGTGAGTTACGATCATAAAAAAAAATCTTCTTAAGCTTGGCTAGGGTTTGAGGGAAAAATTCATCAAGGGACTTTAAAAAATATTCTCCACCTGTTGGCAAAAGTTTAAAGGAGTTTCGACGATGCAACACAAATCTCAGGCCACATCCTGTCCGATGGGACAGAAACTCCAGTGATGTTGTAATTGATGAGAAGGAAAAGCTGCGGAGAGAACGGCCCAAAGTATCCCAGCCTAAATATGATTAATTTTTTACGATAAAATAGATAAAAATACAAGTGATTACACATAAAAATGAATGAATTAATTAAAGTTTCCATCAATTGGTGGAAAGTTTATCCTCATCATTTTAATGAATAAAAATGATAAAAGTCCTTACCCAAAAAATGACAAATTGGAAAATATATATGGTAATAAATCAAAGATTTATATTTGATACACTATTATTGTTTAAATTATATAAATTATCATTGAATCACATCAATTCATTAATTAATAAATTTAAAAATATTTACCTTTAAACACTCTTCCTATTAAAATTTACAATTAATGAAAATATGATATTATTTACTGACAGTTTATAATATTTATATTCTAATAATACATTAAATATAAATTTATAAATTATTATTGTAATAAAATACTATAAGTGATATTTAAAGTTTTCTTCCTTTACCAAAAATTGGTTGGCGTGAGTGGCTAGCGGCTCTCGTCCCTTAAGTAAGGTTAGGGTTCGAATCCTGATTTGTGTATGGAGTGCCAGTGTTAGGAGGGGGACTGCCTAACCACGCTCTGCTTCTCCCGACTCCGAATTAGTCATCGAAAGTGAACACGGGAGGGTTTTCGACAAAAAAAAATACTATAAGTGATATTGATATCAAAATAACTCAATGTCACCCTCATTGCGAATCTATGCAGTTCGAGAACAATGTGAAGTATAAAAAGTGACAATGATATCATATTATTACTTGATAAAGATGAACAAACATAAACACAAAAGATTTGCACACGTCTCCTCCTTTAGGATGATTTTAATTTTTTTTTTTATTTATGTTTTTGTCTGTGTGTGATTAAAGAGAATTAATGGGCCTAATCCATACCTAATTTTGCGCTTATGATCTTTTACTGTTCACTAAAATAATTGTTTAACTCAATTATGAGCAGTAATTAGTCCATGCCTTTAACATAAAACCCGTTGGCAATATTCACTTGGAGTATGGAAGAAACTTCACACGCGTCACCCTAACACTCTTCGTCACTATTTTTTATATTAATATATTAATAGAGAATATGGTCATACACTTTCTTATTTGTTTACATTAATTTATGATAGAATATACATTAAGGATTATTATTTCTAATTAAGTTCTACTGGCTGTGCTTGTGTAATTACTAATTTGTTCTAAGTAAACAATGTCGTTATTTATAATTAAATAATTAGATGAACTGAATCAATATTAAACTTAATTGATTCATGTAATTCTTTTAAAAAGACTTAAATTCTTTCACATGTTTGAACAATAAAAAATTTGATCCAAATACTCAAAGATTTGAAAAAAGAGATTCGAACATTGCGTACAGAGTAGAAAATCGTGCATCAACATATGATTCAATTGTTCATTTATTTATTTTATATGAAAAAGTGCATTACACAAAATAACAATTACAACTGAATGTATTTGGGAAAAACAATTCTCATTAAGTCAGTGACAATGTGTAATTTAAGACAGTAAAGAGGAAGATCAAAGTAACAAAATTCTTCTTCCATTTCAGCACCCATCTTAGTTAAAGTATCAGCACAATTATTAGCTTCACAATAGACGTGCACCAGCCTCACATTTTCAAGTTTATGCAGTAGTGACCTACAAGCCAACACAAGAGATGAGTAACCATGGCATTGAGGAACTTGGTTAGAGATATACCTTAGTGCAACCTATGATTCCACTTCGAGCTGTAAATTTCTAAATTCGTGTCTCAATGCAAGTTGAAGTTCTTCCCGAATTCCCCAGAGCTCTGTGCATAGGCTCGTTGTCACTCCAAGATTTCTTGAAAATTTGCCAATCCAATTTTCATAACAATCTCTTAAAATTCCTCCTGAACCAACCCTTCTCAGATTTCCTTTAGATGATCCATCCGTGTTAAGTTTGATGAAGTTCTGGTTAGGAGGGATCAAACCAACTTGGATTTGGCTTTTTTGTTTAAGTCTTTTTAATCACCCAAAACTCTTTGGTGTTTTGGATTAGTTTAGACCTCCACCGATCAATTGGGATAGAACAAATTTTAAAAACAAGGTGGTTCCTATGGAGCCAAATAGACCAAATGGTAAAAGGAAAAAGAATTCTCCGGGGAAGATTATAATTTTCAAAGATGGCTTTACTAGAACAGTTAAGTTCAAGCCATTTAATTATTTCCAGGTTACTAGATTGTTTGAAATCTTGAGGAGGATTTAGGGAATTCCACATATCTCTAACTTCTGGACATCATCTAGACAATGATCGGTTGTTTCCTTAGTTGTACCACATCTAGGACAGATTGGGGAAATTTGGAGTCCCCTCTTCTGAAGGTTGTATCGGGTAGGTATCTTGTGGTGGGCACAGCTTCATAAGAAATGTTGAATTTTTGGAGGGATATTAGCTTTCCAAATAAAGTTCCAGTTTCCAGATCTATAATGGTCTACTTGTTTTGCATAGTTGTATGCTGAATTGGTGGTGAACTCTCCTGTTGGACTTGCATTCCGACCAATGCAATCCGGATAATTTCCCTCCATTTGCGTAGGAATTGCCATGATTTTTTGTTTAATATCATTTGGCAACTCATATTTTAGGTGATTAAAATTCCATCCACCTTGTTCAGTTAACACATCTTTAGCTAATAAATCATGGTCTTGTGGTAGCCATGGACCATAAATCAGCTTATTTAAGGGTGTTGGCTCTTATAGGCGATACCGAGAGGCGGGGTGAATCGGTTTTTAACTAACTATAAGCTCGTTTTTCGGTTTCTCTAAATTCTCTAGCCTATATTAATAATTTCTAAGTTCTCTAGGCTAGGCAAGCATGCAATCCAAGTTCAATGAAATAAACACAATATAATTGCAATTAAGTAAAGAGAGTAGGGAAAGAGAGATTTACACAACCGATTTATAGAGGTTCGGCAACCTTGCCTACGTCCTCTACCTTGAGACGCTCCCAAGGATTTTCTCCAAATCCACTATCTTGAATTTGTGATTACAATCCCTCTTTTCAAGGCTCAAGAGTAACCTCCCTCTTTTTCTAGGCTCAAGAGAAACCTCTCTCTTTTTCTTAGGCTAAAGAGTAACCTCCCTCTTTTTCAAGGCTTAAGAGAAACCTCCCCTTTTTACAAGGATTGAATTGGTTTTACAAATGAGTAATCAAAGAGAGCCTCTAGATAGGCAAGTGATTACAAAAATTAAGCACAAGGAAAAAGCCTATACAAGATTTGTGCTAAGCAATACAAGAAATAGATGAATGATAGAAGATGTAGACTTTGGAGCTCTTGATTTGTTGTTTGAGGCTTGAGAAGATGAATAAGATGATGAAAGATGTTGCTTGGTTGTTCCTCTATCTTTCTTTAGCTTCTAAGCCTCTATTTATAGTCCCTTGGATGGTTTGTGAACGTTGGGTGGAGCCAAAATCGAATATTACCGTTGTATCTCACAAAACTAGCCGTTATAGGCTATTTTTGGGCAAAGGGATCGATCCTTTTCCATAGGGGATCGATCCCTTCATTCCAGATCTGAATCTTCTGGGCTGAGGGACCTTTTCTAGCCGTTGGGAGCCATTCTGCCTTTAGGGGATCGATCCCTTTTCTTAGGGGATCGATAGGGCTTAGGGGATCGATCCCTATCGATCCCTTTTCTTAAGGGATCGATCCCTTCTTTCCAGAACTGATTTTTCTGGGCTGAGGGACCTTTTCTTCCACCAAAAAGCTTACTGCCACTAGGGGATCGATCCCTTCCCTTAGGGGATCGATCCCATGCCTCCAGAAAGCCATTTTCCTGCACTTTTGGGTTAGAAATGATGTGACCTTTGATCCTAATCCAACCCAAAACATATTGGCACTTTTGTGGGAGTTTTTCTTGACTTTCTTTGATGAAAACATGGTCTAAAAATTCATCAAGTGATTTTCTAAAATATTCAAAATATTTACAAAGTATTAAGACCAATAAGAGTATGCATCATTTAATCATGGTCTTAATGTTTGATATGATCACTTGAAATGTATTGAGAAAATCATGTGTGATAAGGCAAATTTATAATATGGATTAAAGCATTAAGGCTTACTTAAGTTTTTGTCATTTCAAAATATATATGTCAATTTAAAGCTAACAATCTCCCCCTTTTTGATATGACAAAACTTAATGTAAATTTGCTTTGAAAATTCTTTGATAAAATACTCCCCCTTAAATAAAGCAAGATTTTATAAAACTCCCCCTTAATATAAGCATGGGTTTTGAAAATGAATTTTCAAACTATTTCTCCCCCTTAATTTCTTTCCCTTTATCTATCTCTCCCCCTTTTTGTCATAGCAAAAAGAAGGAAAAATACAAAAAAAATATGCTCCCCCTAAAATCATGGCTATGTGAGAATAAATAAAAATGCTCCATCCAACAAGAAACATGTTAGTACATGGGACTTATAGCACAAATAAATAAGTCAATATTCTCAAGGAGTATGAAATATTTATGCAATGAATATGACTTATGATCCTATACCAATTGTCTATAAATAATTTTGATACCAATTGTTGATAAGTAATTTTGCAAGAAGGTTCCAATTGGTAAGAAGTTAAACAAGCACCTAAGTATATCAATTGTTCTCTAAGGTCCAACTAAGGTGTATGTCAATACATCATGATTATGAGCTAAAATTAGATAACATATCATATGCATGTGCTCATAAATCATGTTCAAGCAAGAGTGTGCATAGATTCAAAACATATAGCAATCAACTACAAATTCTAGCACACAAGAGTTTCATGCAAAAGTATCCTAAGAGAATTCTTCTTTATTTGTCATTTCAATCTAAGGAGCATGAGAAGAATTGTCAATTTAAAGCTCAAACCAATTGGCAATTTAGTTTTGGCTTACCAATTATTGAAAATATGGTTTCCAATGATACTAATTGTTATTTCAATCTAAATACCAATTGTTACTAATGGTTGACTTAGGCATTTTGCATGAATCCAATATTTATGTGTAGTGTGTTCATGTCAAGAAAATACTCATTCTAAACATGCAAGAACACAACACATATCATCAAATATGCATATGGATCAATTAAACATTAGTACACAATCATAAAATATTAATCCATATTCATATTCACAAATTGATACCATATGGAAGATTCAAAACATCAAGGAATTCAAGCAAACACATTTTCTTCCATGGTTTCAAGCACACAAATCCTATGCTCATTTTCTAATTCAAGTCCTTAACTAATTATGAGCAAGGAAATATTCAAATAATAAATGCATGGATATTAAATTTGTTCAAGTTTGCATTTATCTTTGAATGTTGGTGTTGTCATTAAGACCTTAGTTCTTTAAGTATAAGGATGATAAAGTTTCATGCATTTGAACATTGAGGATCCATTTACCATCACAAATTATATGCCAATGACTATTACCAATTGTTGAATTTACATTTGGAATCAATCCACTAGATGTAAAATTATCATGAAACCTAGTGTGGAATTGATAAGTCAAGCCAAGAGACATAATCCTATAAGCATGCTTGACTAAGATGAACAAAAGATATGAAAAACACTCATTATGCACAAGTTCATCAAATTCTCAAATTACTCACAAATCAATGAAATAATTCTCAAAATTATGTTTAAACATTCATTGAAAATATATTTCAAGATTATTTCAAGATTCATGAATGTTTTTCAACAAGAAAAATGATTGTGCACTTGTGAGCTCAAGAAAAATGATATTGATTGTTGAACGTGATACCATTTGTTGGAAATGATATTAATTGATGAAGTTGAGGCATGATATCAATGAAAAGTGAATTTTCATAGTTTAAAGATCATCAAAAAGAAGTTAAAATACTGGATTTTAACTTGAGAAGAAAGAAGATATCAAGAAAGTGAAAAATCCTTCTCAAATTCGGTTGAAAAAGTGCAGAATAGCCATTTTGGCCTGGGGGGATCGATCCCTTTGGGAAGGGGATCGATCCCTTCAGTCCAGAATGCAGATTTCCTGCATTCTGCTCAAGGGGGATCGATCCTGCTTGCTAAGGGATCGATCCCTCATCCTGTTTCTGCAGTTTTGACAGAAAATCCAACCTTTGAGGTGCCCAAACTTCGTTTTTGAGTAATTTAAGTCCAAGTAAAGGTTTAGACATTTGTAAAACATGATTTTGGACTTGTATGAATGAAAAATCTGAATGAAAAACCATTTTACAAAAGATTTTGCAATTTTGGTAGAATTTTCACCAATAAAAGCATTTTTGGCCTCAAAGGGGGTCATTTTAAGCATTATGCATATTTTGTCAAAACCAAAGCTTTGGAAACCACAAATATGCCAAAACAAACTTGTTCACATAGATTTTAAGCATATATAACATCAAATCATCATACTTGTGAACAACATGTCATGATTGTCAACATGCATATTCTTCATTAAGGCTCATGACAAGGCATTTTGCATATATGACATATTTGACATCTTTTGAGCAACTAAATATATTATCTAGACATATCAAACTTGCTCAAGATGTAGAAAACCAAAAGTCATTTCAAAATCACAAATCATGCTTTTCATTCAATGTATCAAGTACTATTCATCAAACATTCAACAATCATTCATCATGCCTTTTCCTTATTCAAAATGCATCATTAATCATCAACCAATCAACAATCATTCAACATGCCTCACAATGCACCAATAATCATCAACCAACTTTCTCATCAAAGCACAAATAATCAAATAAAGTGTTTAAAGAGCAAGGAATTAAGCTTACAAAACTCCTTTGCTTGAGAGTGCTTTGCCTTGAGGTGTTGGATCCACCATTAGCCATTCTTTGAGAAATTGTTGTCACCTTGCTAAGGATGGATTTCCAAGTTCTTCCTTTTTCTCATTGGCACAAGCAATCTCCATGAGGTGTGTAGAGCATTCAATCCCCATTGTTTCTTAGTAATTCCATGCTCTAACACTCCTACAACAAATTAATTCAAGCATGCTTTGGTACCCAAATTTTCTTGGGTCCTTGAGAGTTAGTGCTCACAATTTTTGATCCTTTTGGGATCCATTTCAAGCTCAATTCATCATTATTTATTGCATGCTTTGGCATCCACATTTTTCTAACAACTCTTCCTCTAAATGTGGTTTTTCTATATGTGCATGCTTGTGAGGAGTGTCCTATTCTATTACATAGTGAGCATGTGAGAGATAAATCATGCATAGTATTTTTGCTCACTAGGAAATTCCTAAGATGAGTTTCTTTTTGTTTTTCATTATAGCCTAACCCATCTTTGTCAAAGAAGGCTCTTTGGGTTTCTAACATGTGATCTAATTTTTGTTGACCCATATAGAACCTAGTAAATGAGTTATGCAAATTTGTATTCTTTCTATTTAACTCATTTATTTCTAAGTTGGCCTCTTCTAGTTTCTTCTCTAATTCTAGCTTAACATTGGTCAAGGTTTCCTTTTCTATTTTCAAATTAGCAATGATTTTCTCATATTTAGAATTCATGCATTGAAATTCATTTGCTAATTCATTAAAAGCATTTTGTAACTCATCAAATGTAAAATCATTATCTTCACTAGAACTAGAGCTAGCTTCTTCGTCACTAATAGCCATAAAGCATGAGTAGGCTACCTCATTATCTATGTTTTCCTCATCGGAGCTATCACTATCGCTCCATGCAGCCACAAATGCTTTCTTCCTAGGTTTCCTATCCTTTTCCTTCCTAAGTAAGGGGCAATCTAGCTTAGTGTGACCCGGTTCATTATATTCATAACACACTAAGGAGTCTTTTTCTCTCCTACTAGATTCTCCTCTTATTACCCCTCTACTTTGGTGCCTCCTATCATTCTCTCTCTCTTTCATTCTCATAAATCTATTAAATCTTTTGGCAAACATTGCCATTTCTTTTTCTTCCTCATTTCCACTCTCATCACTATCATCTTCAATGACCTCATGAGTGGAAGACTTAAGTGCTACCCCTACTTTATTTGAAGGCACTTCATTTCTTTTCAATTTCATCTCATATGTAAGTAGGGAGCCCATAAGCTCATCTAGAGACAAGGTATTTGGATCCTTAGACTCTTCTATTGCGGTTACCTTTGTCTCCCAAGACTTAGGCAAGCTATTCAAAATTTTCTTTACCATTTCAACATTGGAATAAGTCTTGCCTAGAGCTTTAAGTCCATTAATTATATCATTAAACCTAGTGAACATTTCGCTAATTGACTCATTTTCATTCATCCTAAATAGCTCATAATCATGTGTGAGCATTCCTACTTTGGTCTCTTTCACTTGATTGGTCCCTTCATGTGTGATGGCTAATTTGTCCCATATTTGCTTGGCATTCTCACATAGGGAGACTCTATTATATTCATTAGGACCTAATGCACAAAAGAGAGTGTGCATAGCCTTGGCATTCAATTGTGCCACTCTCATGTCATTTGTATCCCACTCATCCTTTAGCTTAGGGACATCTTTTCCATCTACTTTCTTCATGGGAATTCTAGGACCATTCACAATAATTCTCCACACTTCATAATCATTGGATTGTACAAATAACATCATCCTAGTTTTCCAATATGAATAATTTTCACCATTGAAGAGTGGAGGTCTAACTAATGATTGTCCCTCTTCTCCTAGGGGTGTGCCTACATTCAAGTGAGCCATTTATGATCGTTTTGCTCGATAGAGGTTAGTCTAATTCAATCTCGAGCCCAAGCTCTGATACCAATTGTTGGCTCTTATAAGCGATACCGAGAGGGGGGTGAATCGGTTTTTAACTAACTATAAGCTCGTTTTTCGGTTTCTCTAAATTCTCTAGCCTATATTAATAATTTCTAAGTTCTCTAGGCTAGGCAAGCATGCAATCCAAGTTCAATGAAATAAACACAATATAATTGCAATTAAGTAAAGAGAGTAGGGAAAGAGAGATTTACACAACCGATTTATAGAGGTTCGGCAACCTTGCCTACGTCCTCTACCTTGAGACGCTCCCAAGGATTTTCTCCAAATCCACTATCTTGAATTTGTGATTACAATCCCTCTTTTCAAGGCTCAAGAGTAACCTCCCTCTTTTTCTAGGCTCAAGAGAAACCTCTCTCTTTTTCTTAGGCTAAAGAGTAACCTCCCTCTTTTTCAAGGCTTAAGAGAAACCTCCCCTTTTTATAAGGATTGAATTGGTTTTACAAATGAGTAATCAAAGAGAGCCTCTAGATAGGCAAGTGATTACAAAAATTAAGCACAAGGAAAAAGCCTATACAAGATTTGTGCTAAGCAATACAAGAAATAGATGAATAATAGAAGATGTAGACTTTGGAGCTCTTGATTTGTTGTTTGAGGCTTGAGAAGATGAATAAGATGATGAAAGATGTTGCTTGGTTGTTCCTCTATCTTTCTTTAGCTTCTAAGCCTCTATTTATAGTCCCTTGGATGGTTTGTGAACGTTGGGTGGAGCCAAAATCGAATATTACCGTTGTATCTCACAAAACTAGCCGTTATAGGCTATTTTCGGGCAAAGGGATCGATCCCTTTCCATAGGGGATCGATCCCTTCATTCCATATCTGAATCTTCTGGGCTGAGGGACCTTTTCTAGCCGTTGGGAGCCATTCTGCCTTTAGGGGATCGATCCCTTTTCTTAGGGGATCGATCCCTTCTTTCCAGAACTGATTTTTCTGGGCTGAGGGACCTTTTCTTCCACCAAAAAGCTTACTACCACTAGGGGATCGATCCCATGCCTCCAGAAAGCCATTTTCCTGCACTTTTGGGTTAGAAATAATGTGACCTTTGATCCTAATCCAACCCAAAACATATTGGCACTTTTGTGGGAGTTTTTCTTGACTTTCTTTGATGAAAACATGGTCTAAAAATTCATCAAGTGATTTTCTAAAATATTCAAAATATTTACAAAGTATTAAGACCAATAAGAGTATGCATCATTTAATCATGGTCTTAATGTTTGATATGATCACTTGAAATGTATTGAGAAAATCATGTGTGATAAGGCAAATTTACAATATGGATTAAAGCATTAAGGCTTACTTAAGTTTTTGTCATTTCAAAATATATATGTCAATTTAAAGCTAACAAAGGGACCCAAACCTGTCCAATTATTCAACCAAAAAAGAACTTAGTTTCTCGATTTTATCACCCATCTCAATCCATTTCTTATGATATCATTCCCTTTCCTCATTCCAAACCAAATAGGTGAGCAGGATCTTCTCCTAAATTCTCCATTTTTGAAGTATTTTGCCTTAAGAATTTTTACCCACAGGCTGTCAGTATCTGTGAGCATCGTCCAACCCAACTTGGCCGTATTAACTTTATTAAGAATTTTCATGTCCCTTATTCCAAGACCTCCCGCTTCTTTGGGCAATGTGAAAGTTTCTCATTTTATCATGTGCATCTTTTTCCTATTTTTTGATGATCCCCAAAGGAAATTTCTAATGATAGTATTCATCTCCTCACAAATTCTCACCGGTAGGGAAGCTCCTTGCATGTAATACATCGGGATAGCTCCCAGGATCGATTTAACCAATGTAGTTCTCCCCGCAAAAGAAAGAAGATTCGTTTTCCATCCCGCTAGTTTGCTATTCATTTTATCAATGATGAATCTATAGCTAGAGGCCTTTCTTGCTCTTGTCATAGGAAAACCAAGGTACTTTCCAACTTCTTCTGATTGGGTCATTCCTAATTTTCTACTCAAGTTGTTCTTAAGATTCTCCGTAGTGTTTTTTGAAAACACTGCCAAAGATTTTGAAAAATTAATTGTTTGACCTGAGATTTCACAGGAATTTTTTAGGACCCTTTTCATGGCTTCACAAGTATTCTCAGAAGCTCTACCCATAAGCATCAAATCATCAACATAAAAAAGGTGAGAGATTTTTGGGCCACCTCTTGCTAGTTGGATAGGAATCCAATTGGCTTCCTCACATTCTTCTAGGATTTTAAGGTAAAGATATTCCAGGCAAAGTATAAATATATAAGGCAAGAGGGGGTCCCCTTGACGGATCCCTCTAGTAGGGATAATTTTTGAACTCCATTCCCCATTAACCAATACTATCACACTAACCGTGGTTATGCAGGACATGATCAAATTGATCCACTCTTGGGGAAAGTCAAAAAATTTTAACATTTTGTGGATGGATCCCTACTCTAGTTTGTCGTAAGCTTTCTCAAGATCAACCTTTATTAACATGAGTCCTATTTTCTCTTTCTTCTCAAGAGATTGAATAACCTCCTGAGCTATAATGACATTATCTTAAACTCTTCTTCCTACAATAAAACTTGCCTGGAATGGATGAATAATGCGTTTCAAGAAAGGTCTAATGTGGTTAACTATCACCTTAGTCACCACTTTATAGATGGTGTTATAAAGACTTATGGGGAGAAACTGGGTGATGTTTTTCGAGCTATCAACCTTAGGAATAAGACAAATGAGGCTTTCATTTAACCATTCAGGATTTTTCCTAGTCTCAAAAATGTTCCTAGTAAACTCCAAGACTGATTTACCAACCATATCCCAGCATTTTTGAAAGAAAATTGGACGTAATCCATATGGTCCTGGAGCCTTTAATGGTTTCATATCAAAGACCACTCTGAAAATTTCCACTTCTTTGATTGGGAGATTAAGGCTAATTTTTTCATTTTTAGAAAGAGGATTTCAAAATCTACTACTAAAGCAATCATTAAAGGGACATTGATCCATGGACGTGTTATATAACTGCAGGAAGTGATTAGAAATGATGTTCTTGATACTAGTTGCATCTTGGACTATATTTCCCAAAGCGTCATTGAGAAAAAGGATTTTATTTCTTTTTCTTCTTTGAATGGCAGTCATGTGATAAAATCTGGTATTACAATCTCTATCACATATCCAATCTACTCTAGCCTTTAAAGCCCAAAGTTCCTTTTCCTATTTCAAGGTAATTTGGTATTCCCCCTTTAGACGATCCTTTAATTCTAGTAGCCTTTAGTTTGGGGACACCTCAAGTGCTCTTTGTATACCATCTAATCTAGCTTTAAGTTTTTTCTTTCTATGAAAAATATTCCTAAATGAGTTCTTATTCCAAAAATTGACTTTTTCCCTAAAGTTTGGGATAGCTTCCTCCATATTATTATTGGCTTCTTCCCATGCAGATTTAACTACATCCTTAAATTCCATGTGGTTAAACCAGAAAGTTTCAAACCTAAAAGGTTTTGGTCCAAAGTGTGGAATTCTATGATTGGTATCAAGGAGGACTGGGTTATGATCTAACTTGATTTTTGTTAGGTGATAGATGGTAGAGTTTGGAAAAATGGTTCTCTATTGATTATTTTCCCATGCATGATTAATTCATTCTCTAATGATCTAGCCAAAATGGTTTTTGTTTATCCAAGTATACTTGTGCCCAACAAATCTAAGGTCCACCATTCCACAATCATTCATGCAATCTTGGAATAGTCGAGCTTTGAATTGATTTATAAGGCGACCTCTTAGTTTTTCCGACTCAGACAAAGCCTCATTAAAATCACCCATCATCAACCAAGGTAAAGAGTGATCAAACGCAAATTCAGTAAGCTCTCTCCAAAGAACTCTTCTCATATCAAATTTTGGGCTAGCATAACTAGCCAACAGTATCTAGGAATTAGAAGAATTAGAATTTAAATTTGAATTAAAAGTAGATAAGAGATAAGAACACACCTGGATAGAGGCATGAATCACCTGCAGCAAATGGTGAATCACTGATATCTTGACCTCAATCGTGTTCCAAAGCAGCCATATTCCTCCAGAGAAACCTTCCACGTCAACCCTGTAGCATCCATCAAAACCAAGAGAAGAACAAACATTTTCTGCTCTTGACCCTGAGATTCTTGTCTCCGTGATAATAATAAAGCTTGGGCTATTGACCTTAATTAATTCCATAAATGATCTTCTGAACTCCGAGCTTCCCACCCCTTAGCATTCCACAACAAACCACGCATGGGGCCAAAGTCAGGTGGTGGTTTATTCAATAACCAGTCAGCTAAATCTGGAAGGGCTTTGACTTCTCCCGTCCTCATCTTGCATAGCAGATTCGAAGCAAGGTAGCTTTGAGGTAAAAACACTATTGTGTGAGCTGGCCCTCTCCTCCTGAATGCCCGACATGATTTCAACACCATCGTTATTGGATTGATCGTTGGTTTAGAGACCATCAGTGTGGCTTCTTTCGCTTCCTCCGTTATCCTTATTAGTCTTGCCATATCTAGTAACATCTGTTGCAGGGATATGTTTCAAATTGGGGGCAGACACTCTACCTATTATGGGACAATCTTGGGAGTTGTTTCTCGTAGTAGTTGCAGATAAGGAAGTTGGCTTGGAACGCCTATGGCTAGTATCATGTTGTTCCAAGCCTTCACAATGTCTTCCTCCTCCCAATCGCTCACTTAAGAATTGTTCAGTATCATTATCTCTAAGGCGTCTTTCAGCTTTATTGTTCTGTCCTCCAGAAACAGGAACATTATATCTAACTCTTTGAACATTTCCAGCTGGTCTTCCATTTCTTCTAGCTGATCTCGAACTTCGTTTGGTTCCTGGCTCTACACTTTTGGTTTGGGTCTCAAATTTTTGTTGGCTCTTAAATCTAAAGGTGTGTGGTTCATTTTCCTGGTTAGGATCCAACAATTCATTGCTCTTTTTTCCATCTATAGTTAGAGGGGTTACCTTTGGCAATTGTGGCCCTCACAAGAAAAGACTTGTCGAAAAGCATTGTCCCATCACAAGCTTATTCTGACTACTAACCCGTTGGGCCACCTCTTTCACGTGCTCTGTTATTATTTCTTTTCCTTTGTTCATACGGATATTTGGGTTAGATTTCGGGTCGTCTTTACCTGGCTTTTGCTCCTTTCCACTCTTTGGTTTTCTTCTAGTTACTAGCATCCATGGCCCATAACACTCGCCCCCTTGTTACTGCTATTTGCATTTGAGGTGCTTGTATTGGATGTTTCCTGTGTTGTTGGCACTTCAGCTTGGTTTTCTTTCCCCTTCATGTAGTGTTCCCTTTGATGCCTGATGATTCCACAGAAGAAGCATAGGTTGACTCCTTCATAAAGGACACTTTGGATGATTTTACCAATTCTTATTTTTGGTATGAGTGGTTTGTCGAGGTCTACTTGGATGCAGAGCCTTGCGTATCTCCCTCGCGAATTTTTCTCTGTAACAAAATCAATTTTTATCAGTTGTCCCAATTGATTTCCAATCCTCTCGAGTATGGACTTGTCAAAATATTTAATAGGTAAGCCAGGCAGTCTCACCCAAACTGCCGTGGTTGAGGATGGTGTACATGAACTAGGAATGAAACTCGGTTCCTAAACTCGCATTGTTAAATAATATTGGCCAACAAACCATGGCCCTCCATGCAAGACTTTGTAAAAGTCTTCAAGATATTTGAACCGAAACACAAAGAAGTCATGCCCAAGATCCACACACTCCATGGCTTCGATTGGTTTCTATAAAGCTTTCACTCGAGGGAACAAGAAGTTATAGCTGACTATTTTCCCAAAGGTTTTAACAATGACAGCATTCTTCCAAGGTTGCCTGATTCTGTTTTTCTCATCTTTAGAAAGAAGAATTGTAGGAATTTCATCGTTTTCTTCTGTCTCAATGTCTGAATCTTCATCCATAAAGGATGTGGTACTGATGAAGGAGAAGTTTGAGAAGTCTTGGCTTCCCATAAGAGTGTCTTTGTATGAGAAGTTTCCTTGTTGATTACCTTGCGTTCCTTGATCAGATTGTTTGATTTTGCCCTTTTTTGTTCTTTTCACACTGTATTTCATGAGATATACTTCTTCACAGCATTTTTGGACGTTGGAATAAATTTACAATTCATTTCCTTGTTGAAAAATACGAATAAATTAATATTTCAAATCATAAAACAATACTAACTTATCCTAGTCTAATAAATATTATCTTTCTTTTTTTAAAAAAAGAACCAGTCGTCTTCTCAAAATGAAATTAACTTCTTTTCTACCATTACGGTAAGATTTCATTGGGAACTATAAAAAACATTTTTTTTCTACTAATATTATATAAGAAAAGATTTAGGAGAGTTTTTAACAAAAAAAAAAAGGCTACATCAAGTTCAAAATTTAAAATGTTAACAACAGTTTTCAATCAACTGGATTGATATATATAACTAAAATTATCTTAAACAATACGGCATCCTTAATGTTCCAAGTTCAATGACTATTTTATAAATTTTAAGTTTTGGTCTATTGCATCAGTTTCTATAAATCCTTCACATATTTATTAATTTTTCCCATTAAAATTTATTAATCTAATAATTTTGGTTGTTATTTTTTATTTTTATTTATTGATAATTATTTAAAATTAATTTCATCAGCCAATCAAGTTTTATCTTAATGGTAAATAAGATAAATAAGAGAGGTTGGGTGCTTTTAGGTTGGAAACAAGTAAATAGAACCATACCCAATCGCTTTCTGTTGCGGGCCAAAAGCTAACAGAACAATCAAACACTGAGGATTGCCAATCCAAAATAAATAATAAATATAATTCATTTATTTTTATAATTTCTAAAAAAATATAATTTCATAATTAAAATTTTATCTAAATATTTTAAAAACTATATTGCACTCTCAAAAAATATCACTGCATTGGATTGACCTAATAATAAATTAGACAACACTCCATAATAGAAATATTCATGGATCAAGTTGAATTCGGTTGGAATTTAAGTTCAATCTGTCCATTAAAACTTATTTTAACTAAATTTATGATTAAATTTTAAAACTTTTATATTAATATTTTATATTTTAAATATATTTTTAATTAAAATTAATTATTTAATAATAAAAATATATATTGAAAACAACTCAATCTTCAATCCACTTTTGCTGCCTTGCCGATGTGAATGAAACAATGGCACTTTCCATCATTTCTTGGTTGTTTCGGCCAACTGAATTCTCCACCTTGTTTTTTTATGCTTCCTTCTTTTATCTAAACGTGATTAAAAGGAATCATGGTATTAGGTCATTGTCATTGATCCGCCTATGTATTTGCGCTCATACTTTTTTAACTTTTTATTAAATATTTGGATTGAAGAATTCTCAAGAAGGGAGTGGGATGAAGCCGCGAAGGTTTTATTTTTTCCTTTTTATTTAGTTTAGATATTTGAATTCATTTTACTAGAGTTAAAATTTGATGTTCATATATAAATTTTATATATTGTTATTAAATTATATTATTATATCTTATTAATTAATAAATTTAAATTTATTTTTAAAAATTTTCTACTTTAAAATTTAGTTTATATTTAATACATTGATGATATATAAAATATACCGTCAATAAATCATTATGTATCATATTATTAATTTATAAATTTTATAATATATAATTTTTAAAAATAAATATTATTAAAATGTTCAATCGATGAGATGTATGATATGATACAAGAGATTTATTCACTAAAAGTATATCAAATATAAAATTTTTAAAAAATTATGAATTAATAATATGAGGTAAGATGTTATGTACTATTTTCGGTATATAAAATTTATATATGCAATGCATCAAATTCAAATCCATTAAATATATTTTTTGACATATTTTTCTAGTATGGAAAAAATAAAAATAATGGTGGAGAAGGAATATTTTTGTGATAATTGGATCGATTTGGCTCTCCCTTTTTTGGTACTGATTACTAATACCGGAAAAAGTAAGTTGTTTCCCACTCTTAAGATTCCAATTTTCCAACTTTTTCGAAAGAATTTTTGGATCATTTTGTCAAATAAAGTCATCGATAATTATACCTAAAATTATCATTTTTTTTTTGTAATTCAAGATTTCATTAATTATCACAACGGTAAACACAACAACAGGGGATGGTCAACGGAACTATCTACTCTCCTTAGACAGTCCAAACCCCGTCGAAACAAAATCCGCATAAAAATACCAATAAGTGGTTAAAAGTGGGAGTAAATATTTTTATTAAGTATTTAGATATAATTTGAATTTTGATGTAACCATTATTAAAAAGATTTTACTGTTTATTAATTTTTATCTGAATAAAATTAATTTCAGATAATAAAATAAACAAAAATATTTGTAATTAAAAAAATCCACATAAAAACAAAAGGATAATTATTTCATACGTTGTCAGTGAAATAATTTTATTCCACAAACAATATTAGGTTCGTGACACGTATCTTATAAAATCTTAAAAAAATAAATAATAAATAAAATAAGACATGTATCAAAATTTTAATATCGCTTGTGAAATAAAAATATTTTATTGATAATATATAGAATAATTATCCAAAACAAAATCACAATAATCAAGCTAATAGTAGGTATCTCCCACGTCTGCAGAGCATGTCCCTCTTATCACCTATGAAAAAGTAACACCCCATTTACAACTAAATACAAGACAGCATAATTGCATAGTCACAACAAAACATGCAATAGAAATCAGCCACACCCTAAAATTATCAAATGCATCGTAAGAAACTATATTCCTTCAAGTTTATCCATGTCTGAACCTGCTTACTATTTGGTACCAGAATCCGAGTGTTTATTATTATTATTATTATTATTATTATTATTATTATTATTATCCAGATACAACAATGATTATTATTGACATGATAATCTCAATCTTTGTGCTAAGTCTGCCTCCAAGAACTCTACAAGAAAAAAATCATCATAGGGCGCAAGTGCTTTTCCCGTGCATGTACTCCGATACTTATGTCGAATAGGGTTTTGGTAAGGTTTCAATAAACAAATAAAGATTAGGGTTTAAAAATGATACCTGTGACCTATTTATAGGAGTTATTTGACGCATAATTACTGTTAAAATCCACAGTTTAGATGATAAACTAATAGATTTTTCATGGCCCTTTTGAGTCCTCTTTCTTCTTAGGCTTCCATTAGGCCTAATATTCTTTAGACTAACTTATATCAAGGCCTAATGACTTTTAGTATAACCCTCATCAATTGCTCCCCACTCTTTCTTAGGGTATACCCTGTGAAAGAGTATATAAGGGTTTTTTATTTAAATCATTTCCATGCATAGCCTACTTCGTGCACTTTTCGCTTCAAGCCTTTTTCTTCTTGTTGTGGTTTAACTCGTGCATTTTTCACTTCAAGCCCTTGCAATTTTATCTTTATGCATGACTTACTTTACGTACTTTTCGCTTCAAGCCCATGTATTGCCCAACTCGCTCATTTTTTGCTTAGGGACTTTTATTTCATTTAGGGCTTGCCTCATGTATTTTTTTTGCTTCAAGCCTATGTGTTGCCCATCTTGCGCATTTTTCACTTAGGGGCTTTTTTTTTCCTGTCTCGCCCATTTTTTGCTTCGAGACTTTTTTGTTGCCTATCTCGTGTATTTTTCGCTTAGAGACTTTTTTGTTGTTGTCTCGTATATTTTTTACTTAGGGAATTTTTTTGTTGTCCATCTCACAAAATTTTCACTTAGCAACTTTTGTTTCATTCACGACTCATCTCACACATTTTTTGCTTTAAGCTCGCATATTGCCCATCTTACGCATTTTTCGTTTAGAGACCTTTTTTTTTACTTCATTCCTTGAGTCACCTTGAGACGTCCTAAGACCTCCTGCCATCATCTAATACCCAGAGGCACCTTTAGACACTTTGTCGCATGCCCGCCGTGCGTCTGTCACGCGTCCACTAGTTGTCGCACCTTGCCTATTGCATGTTGAGGTGCTCTATCGTACACTTGTCACATGTCTATCGCACGCTAAGGCACTCTGTTGCACATTAAGACATTCTGCCACATATCTGTCACATGCTCATCAAATGCCTGTCACAAGCCTATCACGTGCTTGTCACATGCCTGTTGAATGCCTTCTACACGCCTACTGCGTGCCTACCACGTGCATACTGGTCATTGCACCACACGCTTGATGCGCATTACACCCTGTCGAACGCCTACCGCATGCCTGCCACCCGCCTATTGGTTGTTGCACCCTATCGCACGCCTGATGGATGTTGTATCCTGTTGCACGCCTGATGCACATTGCACCTTGCCGCACGCCTACTAGTGCGTGCCTACTGGTCGTTGCATCCTACTACAGGCCTAACACGCGTTGCACCCTGCCGAATGCCTACCAAGTGCCTACTGCATCTATCGCTCGCTGAGGCACCCTGCCACTGGATGTCACCCTATAACAGGCCTCCACACCTTGTTGCAAGCCTTTATACTCTTATGTACCCTACATCAAATATCATCCTAGTATCCTAAGGCAGCCTACCACCGTCTGTTACCTTATCGCAAGCCTCCTACCTCGATTTGCCACCTAATCTGCCGCCGGCTTCCACACTCTAACATAGGCCTCCACATCCTGTCACAGACCTCCACACTCTGCAGCAAATCATGTTATTACCCTTTTTTATACTTGGCTTTTTGTTTGTTTCCCACATACGACGTCAATTGTTATTACCCAGATATAACAATGATTATTACTGACATGATAATCTCAATCTTCGTGCTAAGCTTGTCTCTAAGAACTCTGCAAAAAATAAAACCATCAGAGGGCGCAGGCACTACGATGCTTAAGTCAGACAAGGTTTTAGTAAGCAAATAGAGATTAAAGTTTAAAAATAATAAATGTGATCTATTTATAGGAGTTATTTGGTGCTTAACTATGATTAAGATCCACAGCTTAAATGATAACTTAGTAAATCTTTCATGGCCCTGCTGAGTCCTCTTTCCTCTTGGGTTTAAGCTTTCATTAAACCTAATATTCTTAGGCTAACTTATATCAAAATCCAATGATTTTTAGTATAACCCTCATCGTCATCATCATCATCAAGTTAGAAAAAAATGGGGAAAGTAAAAAGAATGCAAAGTTGGAGAGTGTTTCACTTTTTTGTATACTAATGGCTAAAATACTAAATAAGCCCTTATACTTTCATCATTTTCTTAATCAAACCCTTGTACTTTGATTGTACTCAAATAAGCCCTTGTACTTCAATTGATGTCGTAACGATTTTCGTCCGGAGACTCGATCGCTAGACGATTTTGAAAAAAAACACAAAGAGGACTCGCCACCAATCTTTTTTGACTAGGTGTGATTGGCCACCTAAAATTATTTATCTTTTTAATAAAATCTTAAAATTAATTAAATTTTATCAAAAAAATAATTTTTGGTCTGCAAAAACAAAGTTTGGGTTTGGGAGTTCGGTTACGTGTGGGGAAGGATTAGCACCCCCATAACGCCCGCTAAAAAACGGTACCACTTAATCATGTCTTATCCTTTAATCTTAATAAAATGATCCTAATTAAACATTTAAAAAGAACTTCATTTATTTTGAAATCATTTTGTTATTTATTTTGAAATATTTAAATTTTAGTTTTTATTTGAAATAAATGAAAATCCCTTATATCGAAAATTATTCCGAAGTACCCCAATACTTTTGGTAGCATTTCGGATAATTTCCTCACCTAGGGATTTCTTAAGAATCACTACTTGCGATTTTTATAAAATCATATCCTCGGGAGATTTGCATTTAGTTTGGAATTACAATGAATGCAAATGATGCAAACAAAATAGATGTGATGCACATGAGAAATTTTATTTTATTTTTATTATCTTTTAATTCATTTATACTTATATTATTATTTTGTAATTTATTTATATTTATAAAATCTTACTTTTATTGAAAAATCATACTAAATATTCCAATACGCTGGTAACATTTAGCATATTTCTTTCACCTAGAGATCAGTTAGGAATCGCTACTTGTGAATTCCAAAACATCTCATCATCGAAAAATCTTTAAAACTTATACTTTTTATTTAATTTTTAATTGTTTTATTATCATTTATTTTTGAAGGTTAATTGTAATAATTTTGTACTCTTATTTATTTGTTTATTAATATTAATTTATTTCATCGAACTAAAATTACTTGAATACCCCAATACACTGGTAATATTCAAATATTTCATTTCGACCCTAAGGATTATCAAAGAATCACTACTTGTGATTTCTAAGAAGTGATTTCTAAGAAATCCTATCATAGGAGATCCTTTTATATTTTTGTTTATTTATTTAAAATGTATATTTTTATTCACTTATACTTGCATTTATCTACATATTAATTTATTTATTTTAACACTCACAGTTTTATCTATTTTTATATTTATTCACCTTTTTATATTTATTTTTATTATTTTTCTTTATATTAAGAGATTCTGATATCGGAATAAAATCACTTAAATGTCCCAATACGCTGGTGACATTAAGGATTTTACTTCGACCTTAAGGATTATCAAAGAATCACTACTTGTGAATTCTATGAAATCCTATCCCCAAAAAATTTTTATATTATTTTATTTTACAATTTTTATTTATTATTTATTTAAATATATATTCTTTTTTAATCCTGTTATTATTGAAAGATAAATGTACATAAACATGCAGTTTCAATAAAAGGAGGCCCTCTAAAATGTACCAATACTAATATCATTATTTTTAATAAGATAAATGAATAATATATATAAAAGACAAATGAATGAATATAAGCACACTTACCTTAACCGAAGAAACCACTCACAGAATCTAACTTTTATGAACCGGCCACTGTTACTTCCTCTTGTAGAAGTAATTGCTCACTTGCAGAAAGTGGCATAGCAATAGGTGATGTCTGCGATGGAGCAAGGCTGGTAGGGATGACTCCAAGTAAGGAAGAGATGCCAGAAAAATTGCCAGAAATGCAGCATCGGCTTTCCTCTTCCACGTTACTAACCACTTTCCTCTCCTCTCCACTTGTGCTCTTCTTTTTTTGTTCACTCAGTAACCTTTTATCTTTTTAATTTCATGTACATATCTTCCTCCTTTCAAGGATAGTTGACGTGAGCAAGGCTATTGGCTGGATGCAGGAGCGGCAGCAACTTTGCAAGGAAACAGTAATCGGACTGCAGCTGCACTGGTTTTCCTTTCCTTCTCTTTTCTTTGTTGTAGCAGTCCAACGTTCCTTTCTTTTTTGTTAGTCTCACGTGGCTTATACTGCAGCTATGACGATGAAGGCTCGGACAGGGAAGTGGCGCAGTGATGGTGAAGTAAGGTACCCACGATCGCTGATGGTGATGAATAGCGAATAAAAAGAAAACCCCCCCTAGGTTTTTTTCGTGTATCTTTTTTTCTCCTCCTGGATGGGTATTGGTGAAGAGAAGATGATGCCGGTAGAGGCTGCTAGATGAAGATGAGCAAGCCGGATCCCCCTGAAAACCAAGCAGCTGTGCAAAGAACACAGATGCAGTAATGTTTTTTTGGTCGTGGCTTGGAGTAGGACAGTGTATGGTCGTGCACAGGGGTCAGCAGTGACTGAGGAACCTCAAGCAACGGTGATGGTGCAGTAATATAAGGTGGTACGCAGAGTAACAATGCAGGAAAACTCGGCAAGCAATGGAGTTGTGGCCAAGAACGCAGCAACAGTGATAGAGACTCTAACAGTGCAGTATTGTAGGTATGGGTGCAGCCAAGCAGGGAGAAAGAAGGGTGGTCGATGATGGCAACAATGGCTTTTTGGTGAAGACGCAGTGAAGGGACGGTGATGGTGAGGAGCGAAAGGCAGCAAAGTATGGTGAAGCTGCATGCAGCAAAAACAAGGGAGGCACAACGATGGTGATGATGGTGTGTGGCCAACGATGGCAGAGGGGTTCAAATGATGATGAATAGTGGCTGTGAAGGGGTGATGATGATGAACAGTAGGAGTGGCTGTCCCCGTGAAAAACAAGCAGTAGCAAAGTTCTTTTTTTTTCTAGGTTTTTCCTTTCTAACGTTTTTTTCTAGGGTTTCTCTTTTTTTTCTAGGGTTTTTTTTTGTTCCCTCCCCCCCCCCCCCCCCCCCCCCATATGATCAACCGTGGCCCCCCTTTTATATATTTTTTATCATTTTAATAATTAATTTTTTTAAAAGGAAAATAAATCAAAGGCTCTTTATTGATCCCATGATCATGAGATTTTTTCATTTATTTTCTTTGACTTTCCTTTTTTTTAATTTTTTTCCATTTCTTTTTTTTATTTTTGGTAATCAATCTTCAGATTTTATTTCACTGTGATTATTTATTTTATGATCACTATCTTTCTTATGGCAACAAATTTCTTTTATTTTTGGCAACAATATCAACTTTAGTCAACTCTTGAAGGTGTGAATTTTGCATGTGCTTCACATGAGATTTGACCAAAATTGACTTGTTTCTTTTTATCATTATTTATTTTTTGATTTTTGATTTTTTTTAATTTAAAAATTGTTTGGACAAAATTAGGTGTCTACAGCTGCCCCTCTTTGCACTTTGCTGTGAAACAGTAATGGTGCAAAGATATAGACAACCATTTTGTCCGAATGCAAGACCTATCAATGATTTTTTTTTTTTTTGTAAAATATGATATTTCCTAGACTCTTCTATCATAAGGCTAAGGAATAAATACAAAATGAAATTTCCTAATCTTCCTCTCTTATAAAGATTGAGGAATGAATGCAAAATGAAGTTTCCTAGACTTTTTTATCATGAGACTAAGGAATGCAATATGAAGGTTTCCTAATCTTCTCTATCACAAGATTAAGGAATGCAAAGATGAAATTCCTGGTCTCTCCTATCATAAGACTAAGGAAATGAATGTAGAATGGGATTTCCTAATCTTTTCTATCACAAGATTAAGGAATGCAAAGTGAAATTCCTAGTCTCTCCTATCATAAGACTAAGGAATGCAAAGTGAATGGGATTTCCTAATCTTTTCTATCACAAGACTAAGGAATGATGCAAAATGGATGGGATTTCCTAATCTTTTCTGTCACAAGATTAAGGAATGATGTAAAATGGATGGGATTTCCTAATCTTTTCTATCACAAGATTAAGGAATGCAAAGTGAAATTCCTAGTCTCTCCTATCATAAGACTAAGGAATGCAAAGTGAATGGGATTTCCTAATCTTTTCTATCATAAGATTAAGGAATGCAAAGAATGAGATTTCCTAATCTTTTCTATCACAAAATTAAGGAATGCAAAATGAAATTCATAGTCTCTCCTATCATAAGACTAAGGAATGCAAGATGAAGTTTTCCTAGTCTCTCCTATCATAAGACCAAGGAATGCAAAAAATGAGATTTCCTAATCTTTTCTATCACAAGATTAAGGAATACAAAGTGAAATTCCTAGTCTCTCCTATCATAAGACTAAGGAATGCAAGATGAAATTTTCCTAGTCTTTCCTATCATAAGACTAAGGAATGCAAAATGAAGTTTTCCTAGTCTCTCCTATCATAAGACTAAGGAATGCAAGATGATCATGAAATAAAAGCTCTTCTCACTGGAGGTTATGAGACTTTTGAAAACAAAGAGCTCCTCTCAACAAAGGCATTGAGACTTTGAAAACAAAAGGGCTCCTCTCAACAGAGGCAGTGAAATTTTGAAAAATAAAGAGCTTCTCTCACTAGAGGCATTGAGACTTTGAAAAATAAAGCTCCTCTCAACAGAGGCAATGAGACTTTGAAAGAATAAAGCTCCTCTCAACAGAGGCAATGAGACTTTTGAAAAATAAAGATTTCATTCAGAATGCCAGTTAGCATGGGCTTGACTGGGCTTAACTTTCATTTTGATGCCAACAATATTGGGGCTTCATCCTCCTTTAAGGTGCCAGCTAAACTGGACTTTGCTCTCATCTAAAGTTTTTCAAAAAGGTATTTTCCTCATCATCTTCTCATACCTCATCATTTTTCAAATTACTGTCTCTTATATTTTCTCTTTTCCTCAACATTTTAATCATTCAGAACCTCTTATCCTAATGTCTTAATAAATAGTTCAATGTCAAAATGCACTAATGAAATGTCATGCATGTCATGAATATAATGAATACCATGAATGCTATGAATGTTATGCACATGTCAATGTCATGGCCCCTGAATTATTCCATGAATGTATGTAAATGCAATCTTAATTGTGGTAACAAGATTTTCAAGCTCATCTCATTTTCCTCAAGTTCCACATATCTGCTGGATTCTTCTTATTCAAATCTTCTATCTCCACTTCTCATCCCACCTTCTAATGAGTCTTGGTCCCATTATGCTTGAAGACTTGCCATCATGCTTTCAAAGGGATATTTTCATCATTTTTTTATTTTTGTTTCTTTCTCTCTTTTAGTAATGCAAGATTTCTCAAAAGAATATTTTTTTTTCAAAAATTTACACAAAAAGGGCTACCAACATTTATTTATTTTCCTTCCAATTCGACCACCAATGTAATGCACTCATACATCTTCTCAATTTATTATAGGGATGAATTTAAAATAATCATGAGAGATATGGGTATTCATTCTTAGAAAAGGAACATGAAATCAAGAAAAATCAATGGGCCAGTTTGTTTGGAATAGGGTTTTCAGTATCCATTTAATAAACATTTTGACAATTTCAATCAAGTCAATCTAGAATTCTTTTATGAAAAATCCACTCCTTTTGATATGTTCATTCATGTTGGGCCTGCCAATCTTGCTTCTATATCAAAACTCTTGGTGATGATCTTTTCCTAAGTTGCCTTTTCAAGTTTTCAACTTAGGTTCCCCTCTTTTGATCCAAACTGCCTTTTCAGGTTTTCAATTTGAATCCTCCTTTGTCTTTGTCTTTTTCTTTTTTTTTCTTTTTTTTCTTTTTCCTTTTCATTTTCCTTTTTTTTCATCTATTTCTTTTTTTTTATTTCAACTTCATTGGCTTTGACAAACTTCAACCTTTAATGCTCAATCAAAATTCATGCCCCTAATAGGCGTTCTTGATTTCGATCCAAGATATCTTCCAAAGCTCGTGGGTTTCTTCATTCAAACTTGATCTACTTCCTTCAAAGGATCATTATCTCATTGTACAAGTATGTTTTCATTCAACTCATGATTCTTCAATTCAAGCATTTACATTTGATCAAAATGGGCTTTTAAAGGCACGTAATGTAGGCTCAGGTAAGGGCTTATGAAAGAAAAGGATATAGTAGGCTCAAAATGTGTTTCAAGGTTTATAAACCAAAGGATCACTTTTCTTATCAAGTAAAACATTTAGGCATTTTGCCCCTTTCTAATTCACTCATTTCTTTTCTTGCTTCTCTTTTTTTTTTGGGTTTTCTTTTTGAATTCAAACCCTTTTCTTTTCTTTTTTTTTTCACAAAAATGGGCTATTTCTTTTTTTTTTTGCCCCCAAAATTTCTTTATTTCATCTTCCTTGCCCCCAGTGTGGAGGGTGATCCTTGGTGGGTTATATTACAAAAAAACATAATAGGCTCAAAGGGGTAATCAAAGGATAATTTTACTCTTGCTTGAAGGATAGTGAAAGAAGGCCATTTATCATTTCAAATGCAAATATTCTCCTTGAAGGTCATTTACTGAACAAATACAAACTTGTTAGAAACTTCTATAAGAGATTCACCTTTTCTTATACCATCAAATTTGGGTGAAAATTGTGAACAAATTTTCTTCTTTCTTACTCGGACACCTTGGCAGATTGATAATCCATAAGCAAAAGTGGTTCTTTCAAATTTGAATCCCAGATTTATTGACATCATTATCATCATGTTCATTATTTGGATACTTGTGAATGAAAGATATGGTGAGTATGTAAGAAATGGCAAATGAATAGAATGAATGAGAAATTGACAGTGCATCACACTAGTCGCTTTATTGAAAGAGAAATAAATAAGAGTTAGCTCATATAAAACTTTATCTCGTGCTTATGGGCTTAAGCACTTTCAAAAACTCTCTTGCATTACTTAAAGAAATAAAAGAAAGCAAAAAAAACTAGAATTTATAAATCTTCAATATCGCATGGCTAGAACCCTTCATGCCCCGTAAGACAAATCTCTTTTTGAACTACAACTTATTATATTACTCCCTTTCCCTTACCCAAGTTTCTCAACAACTCAGTAATTTGGGCCAATTGCCCCTTTATATCATCTTGAGCTTTTTCATCTTCTCCATGCAAATGCTTTGCTCTTCTTCCATGATCTTAGCTTGATGACGAGTGTTGTGTGAATGAACCTTTGATCGAGCTATCTTCGAATCTTTTATTACCACAATTAAGAATTTATCATTTCACATGTGGTGATGCTTGAAAAAAAATGAATGAAGATGAATGAATGAACAAAATGCTACATGTGTTTGGAAAAATCATGCATGGAAATGTTTTACTAAAGAACCTATGATTCCCTATTAGTGTCTCACATGTCAAACAAAAGCAAACATACATGATCAAAGATATGTCCTAAGTAACAGGGTTAAGATGACTCTATCCCAAGTTGGCTCTCTTAAGTTTACTGTATGTTTGGTTTGGAGTTCTAGAGGACAGGAGGTTCTCAAATTGTTCCTTACTGACGTCCACACTAGGCTAGTAAGGCACCCCAATCCTCACCCATGACAGGCTACAAATGGAAAGGGTTCAACTTGAGTGAGAGTATTTCACTTGCCATTGCGGAGGTTATTACCTCACGAGAGCAAAAGTACTATACTCTCTCCTAAAAGGGACAAACCCGGGTGTAGGGTTGATGTATGCAATGAATATGTCCTGTATGCAAAGGAACAAAATTTAAGATGCATCCTAACAAAACACAAATGATTCACACACATTTTTTTGTTTGTATTATTTTTTGCTTTTTTTTAAATTATTTTTTATGAAGAGTTTTATTAAATATTTATTAAGAACATTAATTAAGATTTTGAATAAGACATGATTATTTATGATTCGACTCTCAAGTCCCTAGTGGAGTCGCCAAGGCTGTCGTAACGATTTTCGTCCGGGGACTCGATCGCTAGACGATTTTGAAAAAAAACACAAAGAGGAGTCGCCACCAATCTTTTTTGACTAGGTGTGATTGGCCACCTAAAATTATTTATCTTTTTAATAAAATCTTAAAATTAATTAAATTTTATAAAAAAAATAATTTTTGGTCTGCAAAAACAAAATTTGGGTTCGGGAGTTCGGTTACGTGTGGGGAAGGATTAGCACCCCCATAACGCCTGCTAAAAAACGGTACCACTTAATCATGTCTTATCCTTTAATCTTAATAAAATGATCCTAATTAAACATTTAAAAAGAACTTCATTTATTTTGAAATCATTTTGTTATTTATTTTGAAATATTTAAATTTTAGTTTTTATTTGAAATAAATGAAAATCCCTTATATCGAAAATTATTCCGAAGTACCCCAATACTTTTGGTAGCATTTCGGATAATTTCCTCACCTAGGGATTTCTTAAGAATCGCTACTTGCGATTTCTATAGAATCCTATCCTCGGGAGATTTGCATTTAGTTTGGAATTACAATGAACGCAAATGATGCAAACAAAATAGATGTGATGCACATGAGAAATTTTATTTTATTTTTATTATCTTTTAATTCATTTATACTTATATTATTATTTTGTAATTTATTTATATTTATAAAATCTTACTTTTATTGAAAAATCATACTAAATATTCCAATACGCTGGTAACATTTAGCATATTTCTCTCACCTAGAGATCAGTTAGGAATCACTACTTGTGAATTCCAAAACATCTCATCATCGGAAAATCTTTAAAACTTATACTTTTTATTTAATTTTTAATTGTTTTATTATCATTTATTTTTGAAGGTTAATTGTAACAATTTTGTACTCTTATTTATTTGTTTAAAAAATTTTATTTATTTATTATTTGTTTATTAATATTAATTTATTTCATCGAACTAAAATTACTTGAATACCCCAATACACTGGTAATATTCAAATATTTCATTTCGATCCTAAATATTATCAAAGAATCACTACTTGTGATTTCTAAGAAATCCTATCATAGGAGATCCTTTTATATTTTTGTTTATTTATTTAAAATGCATATTTTTATTCACTTATACTTGCATTTATCTACATATTAATTTATTTATTTTAACACTCACAGTTTTATCTATTTTTATATTTATTCACCTTTTTATATTTATTTTTATTATTTTTCTTTATATTAAGAGATTCTGATATCGGAATAAAATCACTTAAATGTCCCAATACGCTGGTGACATTAAGGATTTTACTTCGACCTTAAGGATTATCAAAGAATCACTACTTGTGAATTCTATGAAATCCTATCCCCAAAAAATTTTTATATTATTTTATTTTACAATTTTTATTTATTATTTATTTAAATATATATTCTTTTTTAATCCTGTTATTATTGAAAGATAAATGTACATAAACATGCAGTTTCAATAAAAGGAGGCCCTCTAAAATGTACCAATACTAATATCATTATTTTTAATAAGATAAATGAATAATATATATAAAAGACAAATGAATGAATATAAGCACACTTACCTTAACCGAAGAAACCACTCACAGAATCTAACTTTTATGAACCGGCCACTGTTACTTCCTCTTGTAGAAGTAATTGCTCACTTGCAGAAAGTGGCATAGCAATAGGTGATGTCTGCGATGGAGCAAGGCTGGTAGGGATGACTCCAAGTAAGGAAGAGATGCCAGAAAAATTGCCAGAAATGCAGCATCGGCTTTCCTCTTCCACGTTACTAACCACTTTCCTCTCCTCTCCACTTGTGCTCTTCTTTTTTTGTTCACTCAGTAACCTTTTATCTTTTTAATTTCATGTACATATCTTCCTCCTTTCAAGGATAGTTGACGTGAGCAAGGCTATTGGCTGGATGCAGGAGCGGCAGCAACTTTGTAAGGAAACAGTAATCGGACTGCAGCTGCACTGGTTTTCCTTTCCTTCTCTTTTCTTTGTTGTAGCAGTCCAACGTTCCTTTCTTTTTTGTTAGTCTCACGTGGCTTATACTGCAGCTATGACGATGAAGGCTCGGACAGGGAAGTGACGCAGTGATGGTGAAGTAAGGTACCCACGATCGCTGATGGTGATGAATAGTGAATAAAAAGAAAACCCCCCTAGGTTTTTTTCGTGTATCTTTTTTTCTCCTCCTGGATGGGTATTGGTGAAGAGAAGATGATGCCGGTAGAGGCTGCTAGATGAAGATGAGCAAGCTGGATCCCCCTGAAAACCAAGTAGCTGTGCAAAGAACACAGATGCAGTAATGTTTTTTTTTTGTCGTGGCTTGGAGCAGGACAGTGTATGGTCGTGCACAGGGGTCAGCAGTGACTGAGGAACCTCAAGCAACGGTGATGGTGCAGTAATATAAGGTGGTACGCAGAGTAACAATGCAGGAAAACTCGGCAAGCAATGGAGTTGTGGCCAAGAACGCAGCAACAGTGATAGAGACTCTAACAGTGCAGTATTGTAGGTATGGGTGTAGCCAAGCAGGGAGAAATAAGGGTGGTCGATGATGGCAGCAATGGCTTTTTGGTGAAGACGCAGTGAAAGGACGGTGATGGTGAGGAGCGGAAGGCAGCAAAGTATGGTGAAGCTGCATGCAGCAAAAACAAGGGAGGCACAACGATGGTGATGATGGTGTGTGGCCAACGATGGCAGAGGGGTTCAAATGATGATGAATAGTGGCTATGAAGGGGTGATGATGATGAACAGTAGGAGTGGGTATCCCCGTGAAAAACAAGCAGTAGCAAAGTTCCTTTTTTTTTCTAGGTTTTTCCTTTCTAACGTTTTTTTTTCTAGGGTTTCTCTTTTTTTTCTACGGTTTTTTTTGTTCCCCCCCTATATGATCAACCGTGGGCCCCCTTTTATATCTTTTTTATCATTTTAATAATTAATTTTTTTAAAAGGAAAATAAATCAAAGGCTCTTTATTGATCCCATGATCATGGGATTTTTTCATTTATTTTCTTTGACTTTCCTTTTTTTTAATTTTTTTCCATTTCTTTTTTTTATTTTTGGTAATCAATCTTCAGATTTTATTTCACTGTGATTATTTATTTTATGATCACTATCTTTCTTATGGCAACAAATTTCTTTTATTTTTGGCAACAATATCAACTTTAGTCAACTCTTGAAGGTGTGAATTTTGCATGTGTTTCACATGAGATTTGACCAAAATTGACTTGTTTCTTTTTATCATTATTTATTTTTTGATTTTTGATTTTTTTTAATTTAAAAATTGTTCGGACAAAATTAGGTGTCTACAATTGATACTCATACAAGCCCTTATTTGTAACAGAAAGATAACTGTGACATCCTCGTCACTATCCAATTACCATTAACTTTTTCCTTTCACATAACATTACTTAGACTAGTTTGTCAATATCATCCTTACTTCTTCTTATGCTTTAGGCATTATTATCATAATATGATATCAATTTTAACATGAATATAATTTTCATATAAATACATGTATTACATACATTAGGATCTCAAATATCTTGCATATCCTATATCCCCAAAACAAATAATACACATTACTGTAGTATTGTACTGTACAATAGCCGAAGTACACGGCCAATTGATTATACCTTCAAAGAATAAGTGAGAAGCATGTCTGGAAGGTATATCAAAGGATCCAAGAATGTGCTCCTCTATCCGGAGTGAAAATTACTTCAATTAATCTGTATGAAAAATGTTTGTAAAGGAGTGAGTTTACGCTCAGTAAGAAACATATGTAAAAGAGCGTGCTATGTCACTATATGCAGTTTCCCTGCTTGGCTTTATAATGTCATGTAAAACCATTATAAAGCATATACCATATATCTTTCCCGCAAATATCAAATACAAGTAAAATCATCTCTTTCAAATACTTTCACATACTTTCAAATAGTTTCAAGTAGATGGGAGACAATTAATTTCCCATAGAATCATGCACCAAGTAATTCTCATAAGGATACAGCAAATATATCCCGTAAGGGATAATCCATGAGAGATCTTATAAAGGATACCACAAATATATCCATAAAGGACAATCCCGAGAGATATCAAATAAAAGGCGAACCCACGCATGGGCTAGGGATCCTCCCCAAAGTCGAATACAAATAAGAGACATATGGCCATTGTCTATAGCCTACAGTGCTCACTAGTCAGGTGCCTTACTGTGGGTCTGAGGACCGAACTAGGGCTCCTCAGCCAAGAACAAGTACAAATAATGTGCATGATCATTAAAGGTGTTTATAGTCTCCAAAACATTATTCATATAACTCTTGGCAAATACAAATACACTTTCTTAAAATAGGTTTTCAAAACCTCCTTTTCAAATGGGCAGTCGACTGGTCTTTAGGGCAGTCGACTGCTACACCATATTTTGCTTTATTGAATTTCTTTTCCTTTTTGAAATTCAAATATTTTATTTTTGAAAAACACATAGGACAATCAACTGGTCCCATATAGCAGTCAACTGATTTTGAAACAGAATGCTTCCAAGAAAAAGACAGTCGACTATTTTCGTAAACAGAATGTTTCTGAAAATAGGGCAGTCAACTGGCTCCTTAGGCAGTCGGCTGGTTTTGAAACAGAATGCTTTTTAATTAAAAGCAGTCGACTGTCTCATATAGCAGTCGATTGGTTTGAAACAGAATACATTCTGGAAAAATAGCAATCAACTGGCTTATATGGTAGTCAACTGGTTTGAGTCGGTTTCGAAATTTTTTTACGCTTTGGTTGTCTCTAGTCAGTCGGCTGCTCTTAGCATTTTGGTAACTAGAAGTAAAACCCGAAATTGACATTTCCTACACTTAAATCAGCTGGTACTTCTCTCCAAAACAATTAAAAACATGCAGACATAGTCACCTTACGTCTATTACATAAATTCCTTACCTCCAATAGCAAAAATCCAATAGCTTGATTGTACCAACCATTTCCTCTTCTCTTCTTCACAACTGTAATATCATAACATTTCAAACCTCTTAGGAAACTTATACAAATATGTTACACCAACTCTATATAACTCCAAACCGTAAACAAAATTGAATGAATCAATCTTTTCCTTTACCTTGGTTATTCACCAAAATTTCAGAAATTTAGATCTCTTCAATTCCTTGGATTCGATCTACCAAACTTTGGATATAACTTAAGCTTGTGATGAGGATCAATTTTCGTCAAGTGAGCTTAACGATTTGAGGACTGAACAGAGGTGTTTGTCAAGGCAGCTAAAATGGAAACTTGAAAGATTTTGGAGAGGAACGAGAGGGAAGGGCTGAGGGTGTTGCTGCCGACTTGGAGAAGATGATGACTAGCTTGCTTGTATTAAATGCATGCTCATCCCAAATCATCTCAGCCATTAATACTTTGACCATAAATTAATTGACCAATTTATTTCTCTTCTTCTCTTTATCATGTCAGCCATTAATCCCTTGACCATGTAATATTTGACAATCAATTCTATTTATTCCTTCCATGTCCCATATAGTATTTATACATCAGAAATTCATATTTATTCAATTCTTTCAGCTTGTAACACTTTACAATTATGGAAAAATTTCAGGAAATTGGGGATTTCACAATAACACCGTTAGCTTTTTTGCCATATGGCATTAGATGACTATGTAGATGATTATATGGCAGGACGACATTGCCAAATGAGGCTGAGTTGGAGTTAAATAGTTGGCAAAAAATTAATTTTTAATTATCAAATTAAAATTAAAGCCCAAACTACAAAATAAATTTAAAAATGAAACCTCTTGTATGACAAGCAAAACAAGGAAATAAAACAAAGACGACTTCTTAATAAGAAGCACAGCTATGGAAGCCATGTCCTCCATCCAATGCCAATGCCAAACTTATTTAAGACTTTAAATTTTACAAACTAATACTAATAAAAAGATAGCAAAATGAAACTGTCGAGTTAAGAAATCAGCCAAGATAATTCAAAACGATGACATGATAGCCAAAAAGCTTTTGACAATGGATCAGCAAAATACTAAAGCCAGTAAGATATTATTAGATTTAATTGTTTGGACAATGCAGAGTTAGTCTAGACTGTCCAATACAACATACATGAGGTTCAGCAATTAGGCTTTCTATTCTGAAAGATTTGGAGCATTGTTTATCTATGCGGATTCAATTGTAATACTAACGCACATTTGAAAAAAGTTGCTCTTTTTTTTTGGAATAAGTCGTGGTTAAATTGGATTTTCATTTTGTAGTTTGGATTTTAATTTTAATTTGATAATTAGAAGTTAATTTTTTGTCAACTATTTAACTCCAACTCAGCATCATTATTTGGCCATGTCATCCTGCCATATAATCATTCAAATGGCCATCTAATACCATGTGGAAAAAAAGTTGACGGCGTTATTTTTCCGTTACAAATAAAGACTTGTATAAATATCAATTGAAGTACAAGGGCTTATTTGAGCACAATTAAAGAACAAGAGCTTAATTAAAAAAAGCATGAAAGTACAAAGGCTTATTTAGTATTTTAGCCTCTACTAATCATGATTTTAAGAAAATGATTAAGAAACAAATTAAAATATTGGGACCACAAGCATGGGAACTCCTAGATAGACAAAAATTTTCAAACTCTTGTCGGCTGGGAAGTATTCACATTTGGTTAGCATCAAGTCTCTGTTCATCCTTTGAACTTAGATTTGATTATTTAAATATAAATTTTTTTATATTATATAAAATATAAAAATTTTGTATCAAAATTCGTATCAATATGCTAAATATAAAATTTATTCATTAATTTTTTTCATATTTATACATAAATTTTAACAACTTTAAGTTTTGCATTTTTATTCATATATATTCGTATTATGTTATTATATTGTATCAAAAACTATCAAGATGGTTGAATTTTTTTTTCTTCAAATCTAATCAAACAGCCGTGTCATGTGGGAAAAGACCAAAGTTTTAAGTGGTTAAGATTTTTAATGTTGCGTTCACACGAGTTTTCTACGTTTAGATTTAAACATGTGTTTCATTCTATTAGAATATTTCATTTAATAATAAGTCTACAAACTTTTTTCAATCAAATAATCGGATTTTTTTTCAAATTAAAATGCATGCTAATACATGTATCTTAATTAGTTTTCAATTTATATATATACATTAATGTTTGCATATTTTAATAATTTTTTTTTTTTTTGGTTTGTAAGAGGTATAAAAGTAAGGAAGAATCGAATTTTGGACTTAATTAAAGAGGAGTAACAATAGATAAGTCAAATCTTAGTTGTTTAATAATACTGCTTCCTTATTAATGGAATGATTTAGTAAATCCTTATTTATAAGGTTGAATATATATATATATATATATATATATATATATATATATATATATGTAAAAATTATTTAATTTTGAATTTAAGACATAATCCATTTTCTTTCATTACTTCATTTTATTTAATTAATAAATCACCTTCCATAACTTAATATATAAATTTATATCATGTAAATAAATTAAGTACTAATTAGTATGATCATCGTGATCCAAAATTTCCAATTGCAAAAATAAGAACAAGGAACTAATATATATTTGATATGTATATGTATATACACAAACACATGAAATATAAACTCAAATTTGATTTAATAATTGTTAATTTTGTCAAAATTAGAATCCAAATTAGGTTGAAATCCTTGCTCTTCTCGTATTGCCCATAATGTACTAGAAAAGAAAATAATTAATGAAAATGAATATATGTTATTGATGTATAATATGTTGTCGTCACGCGCACTTCACTTTATTTCTATATAAACCAATATTCCTTGTATCACCCTCCATCTCTTTAGTAGCAACTCACCAATCTCTCAAATCTAATGTGAAGCCAAAGCTTGCTAGCCACCATTAATGTCAAACTCTTTCCAACACTGATTCACTTTTCCAAGAAGCATTTTCCAAGTTCATCTAACAATTAGGAAATTAAGAATTTATGCTTTTGATTTTGTCACATAAAATCGGAGTAATTGTTTTATAAGAATGGGAAGGACTTCATTCCGTAGTGCAGATGATTTGAAGAAAGGAGCCTGGACAGCTGAAGAAGACCAGAAGCTCGTAGCTTTCATACAAAAACATGGTGAAGGAGGATGGCGTTCCCTGCCTAAGAAAGCTGGTTAGGCCCCCCCTTTTTTTTTTCTTCCATGGCCTTAATTTTGGCATCAAATATTTATTTTATGGAAACTGATGAATCATGCATGTTTCTTGTCATTTTTTCAGGTCTTCAAAGATGTGGGAAGAGTTGTAGATTGAGATGGGCAAATTATCTTAGGCCCGGTATCAAAAGAGGAGACTTTACCCCGGAGGAAGATACAACAATCATTGAACTTCATTCAAAACTAGGCAACAGGTCACAGCAAAGTACACAAATAGCAGACAGAGAATGCTTTTAAATGATATTCATTATTTTAACTCTAGCTTTCCCTAGAATATTGTATCTCTTTTGAGAAAGCAAAGAGAAATGGAGGGAGCTAGAAAATCAACTGTTAAATATGATGAGATGTAGATGTTTGCCTTTAAAGCATGACTGAAGAATGATACCCTTTCAGTCAGCACCCTTGTTGTCCTTTTAAGAGATTAATTATGGCTTAGAATAATTCTTTATTTAAAATGGTTGGTTTTACAGGTTTTTGTCATAATCGATCTCACATATGTATTTTCTTTCTTCAAGGTGGGCAGCAATAGCCAAGCACTTACCAAAGAGGACAGACAATGAGATCAAGAACTATTGGAACGCTCATCTCAAGAAACGCTTAAATAATTTGGGCATAGATCCGGTGTGTCACAAGCTTGTTGGCACCACCCCTGGTGCCTCATCCAGTGGAAGTTCATACACAGCTGTGGCAAATAACGATCCCATGATCATTCATGAAGAAAGTGCAACAGCACAAGAATCTGAACCCACACCGCAACAACCAACATCATCAAGGTCTACCTCAGCTTTAGCTCTGCTACTCAATAAGTTAGCCACTAGGGTCACGACATTGCAATGTGTTGATCCCCTAAGAGCTTGTCAAACATTGCAACCAATGTCATTTAACAGCAGTACTAGCGATGATGGTGCCAATAGTGACAATACTACTGCTACAATTTGCTACCCTACACCAAGTTGTCAGGGAAATAATACATCAATGGCACCAGATGCACCAGATTATTGGCTAGAGAATATTGCTGATCCACTCACAACACCTTTAAATTGCCTGGATTTGTCAAATGTAATACTTTCTACGAAGTCAGCAGAATATGGAAACGCCAGTGGTGATTGTGGTGTTAGTGTTGATACTAAAATTAAGTATCCTGATGCATCGAGCATTCTAGAGAGTAATGCATCTGAACCTGCAAGGTCTTTTTCCAATACATCGTCCCGGCTTCTAAACAACATGGCTTCCAAATTCACGTCATTGCATTCCATTGAAGAAATTCACGATTGGCAAAACAACATACCCAGAACAAACCCAAGGTGACCAGAATGTTTCTACAACTACCGGTGATGGTGGACTTTCAGCCGGGGACATAAATATTGATGATATGATCTTTGATACGGTAGGATCTCCAATTTATAACTTAAACTATTTAGAAAACGAAATAGAGCCATCTAGCTTTTTTTACATTCCTTGAATGTATTGGAATGAACGGGCATGAGGTGATGAACTTGTATCATTATCTAAATCATGTATGAAAGAGAAGAATGCTTCTGCATTATGCAAGTATTTGCAGAACTTCACCATGAAAGAGAGTGTGAGATTGCGGCTCCTTTTGGTTGATGAATTTCATTTTCTGGAAATTATTTTCCTCATTTTCTCATGTTTGGTAGGCGGAAAATGATTTCAGTCAATGAAAATTATTTTCCGGTCAACCCAAAAAGCCCTTTAATCTTGGAAAATGTCTTCTCCTTTTGAAAAGGGGAAAACAAAATAGAGCCTCACTGTCTCGACAAAGCATCCCACTTTTACCCTCAAACCTTGCCGGTGCCACCTTCATCTCACCATTACCGGCACCGTCGAAGCTCTTTATGGCATCCTTTAGCACTTGTCTTACCAAAACAAATCACTCACTTACTTCTCCCTCATCGGAGCACTTTGAAACCCTAAATCCCAAATCAGTGAAGAAGCTAAAATCAAAGTAATGATCTAACACTTTTGTTCTTATTTATTTGAGGAAATAGATTTTAAAGTTTGGGTTTGGTTTGGTTTGATTTGGATTGGTAGATCTTGAAAAACATATTTTGAAAAGCTTGATTTTCCAGTTTTTTTTATTTAATTTTTTTTGGCCGGCTTTGTTGCTACTCAACAGCAGCAGCAAAGTGCTGCTGTCGAGCAACAACAGTGTTTTGTTGTTGCTCGACACTGCTGTTGAGCAGCAACAGCAAATACTCTGCTCCAACAGCTGCTGCTGCTCTACAGCAGCGTCGAGCAACAACAACAAAGCTGGCCAAAAAAATTAAAATAAAAAAAAACTCTTTCGAGCAGCAGTAGCAAATGGCCAAAAAAATAAAAAGAAAAAAACTCAAACCATTAGGCATTTTCTTTTAATAATTTTGCTAGGTTGGATATTAATTCTTAAATCCTCAGCAGTTGTGTTTGATGATTGAATTTGTTTGTGATTTATTAATACTTGTTTATGATGATTGGATTTGTTTGTAATTTGTTAGTACTTGTTTCTGATTACAGATGGATAATAATTCCATTTGTGCAATCGCTATGGCTACAGCTTTTTCAATCTTTGCTTTTGGAATGATTGTTTTTAAAAGATTTAGACTTAGGAACCAACTAGCTCATGAACCTTCTGTTAATCAAGATTATGATAGACAAAACTATATTAATAGCTATCGTAATGGTTTCGCACTCGACGATTTTGAAAACGTTTAAAAACAAAAAAGAGTCGCCACCAATCTTTTTTGATTAGGTGTAATTGATCACCTAAAAATCTTGTCATTTTAACAAAAATCTTTAAATTAATTAAGTTCTATTAAAAAGACAATTTGGGTCTGCGAAAACAAGGTTGGGTTCGAGAGTACGGTTACGCGTGGGTAAGGATTAGCACCCTCACAACGCCCGTTAAAAACGGTACCATAATAATCATGTGTTATCCTTTAGTTTTAATAAAATAGTCTTGGCTTAAGTTTAATTCATTTATTATATAAAAAAATTTCGTGCATTTGCTTAAAAAATTACTATTATATATGTTTAAAAAAATTTCATTATGAAAATCAACATGAACACCATTTATTGAAAAATTAAATCAAATATCCCAATAATCTGGTAATATTTGAAATAATTTTTCTCACCTAGAGATTTCTTAAGAATCACTACTTGTGAGTTCTATAGAATCTTATCTTTGGTGGAATTTCATTTATTTTGAAATTAATATTTTTGCACATGATGCAAGCATATAGTACATGATGCACATGAAATTATAAAAGAACTTTATATTTTGATTTTTATTAATGAAACTCTTAATATTGAAAAATTTAGCTAAATATCTCAATACTCTGGTAACATTTAGCTAATTCCTCTCACCTACGGATCAGTCAAGAAATCACTACTTGTGAGTTTTATGACATCCCATCATCGGACAACTATTTAATTAAATTTAAATTTTATTATTTATTTATTTATATTGCTTTGTTTTAAAAAAAACTTATTCATTTTTATTTTTAATAAAAATTTAAATTATTGAAAAATCATACTAAATATCCCAATACTCTGGTAACATTTAGTAGACTCTTCTCACCTAGGGATCAATCAAGAAATCACTACTTGTGAGTTTCATGACACCCCATCATTGAACAATTCATTTTATTAAATTTAAATTTCATTATTTACTAAAATTTAAATTTCATTATTTTTAAATACGTTTTCTAATAATAATAATAATAATAATAATAATAATAATAATAATAATAATATTATTATTATTATTATTATTATTATTATTATTATTATTATTATTATTATTATTATTATTATTATTATTATTATTATTATTATTATTATTATTATTATTATTATTAGTATTTAAAAATAATGAAATTTAAATTTTAGTAAATAATGAAATTTAAATTTAATAAAATGAATTGTTCAATGATGGGGTGTCATGAAACTCACAAGTAGTTAGCATGAAAACTAAGCATTAAATCAAAAATGGCTAAAATTGAAGTAAATGTACCCAAATGGTTTGGGTTTTAAAACCCAAGGAAGATTTAGTTACAAATAGCCCAAATAGGTCAGCCTAGAGAGGTTCCACGGACTGGGCTCAGTTGGATCGGCCCACCAGAACCAGGCGGGGGTCGGGTCGGTGAAACGAGTGGAGCAGCACGTGGGTCTCCACTCCTTCACGGGTCAGACGGGTTGCGCGGATCGGGTATCGGGTCAGTGGATGGCGCGCGGGTCTTCTTTCCCGCTGGTTAAGCGCGCGGGTCCCCTGGGCTCACCAAAACGCAGCGTTTAGTCCCTTATAAAAGCCCCATTTTTTTTGTTTCTCTTCATTTCCACCCACTTTCCCAAAAAAAATTCCCAAAAACCCCAAAACATCCTCTCAACCTTCTCAGCCTTACCGAACAGCTGCTACCGTGCCGACCATCGTGCACCGTCGTACGCCGATCGCCGGTAGTCTTTCAAAACCCTAAAAAGCTCCTCTCTTCTTCCTTTAGCCGAATCTAGCCTCCGATCTTCCTAAATGTCCCTCTAACCCTATAGATCTGACTTAGGCCAAAGCCTTTTCCTGATTTTTTTGTTTTTGTTTGTGGATCTGGTTGTGGTTGCTGTTGTTTGGTTCGTTTTCCTTTTTTTTTAAGTATAGGGGGTTTAGGTGTAACGTACCAGCCCAACCGCCCGAAGTCAACCTTACGGGTCATTCATCGGTTGCTGTGACAACGCTACTCATCCGTACTGTCCGCTCTGGGTTCTAGAGGTGGCCCCCATCACACAGACGTGGCACTTAGCCCCTCACGGATTTATCGGGAAACTTATCCCAATTCGCATCCGCCGCTACTCGAACCCCTTACCACTTGTAAGTGTCGAGTAACGACTAACCATTGGACGTCCAATGGTTAGTCGTTACTCGACACTTACAAGTGGTAAGGGGTTCGAGTAGCGACGGACGCGAATTGGGATAAGTTTCCCGATAAATCCGTGAAGGGCTAAGTGCCACGTCTGTGTGACGGGGGCCACCTCTAGAACCCAGAGCGGACAGTACGGATGAGTAGCGTTGTCACAGCAACCGATGAATGACCCGTAAGGTTGACTTCGGGCGGTTGGGCTGGGCCGTTACAATAAAACGCGCGTTTTATTGTGAGGGCCCGAAGTGCCTTACAGGTCATTCATCACCTCACTCATCCGTACTGTCCGCTTTGGGTTCTAGAGGTAGCCCCCGTCACGCAGACGTGGCACTTAGCCCCTCACGGATTTCTTTCGCGTCCACCGCTACTCGAACCCCTTACAACTTGTAAGTGTCGAGTAACGAACTTGACACTTACAAGTGGTAAGGGGTTCGAGTAGCGGTGGACGCGAATTGGGATAAGTTTCTCGATAAATCCGTGAGGGGCTAAGTGCCACGTCTGTGTGACAGGGGCCACCTCTAGAACCCAGTGCGGACAGTACGGATGAGTGAGGTGATGAATGACCCGTAAGGCACTTCGGGCCCTCACAATAAAACGCGCATTTCATTGTAACGGCCCAGCCCAACCGCCCGAAGTACACCTTACGGGTCATTCATCGGTTGCTGTGACAACTCCACTCATCCGTACTGTCCGCTCTGGGTTCTAGAGGTGGCCCCCGTCACACAGACGTGGCACTTAGCCCCTCACGAATTTATCGAAAAACTTATCCCAATTCGCGTCCCCCGCTACTCGAACCCCTTACCACTTGTAAGTGTCGAGTAACGACTAACCATAGTCCAATGGTTAGTCGTTACTCGACACTTACAAGTGGTAAGGGGTTCGAGTAGCGGGGGACGCGAATTGGGATAAGTTTTCCGATAAATTCGTGAGGGGCTAAGTGCCACGTCTGTGTGACGGGGGCCACCTCTAGAACCCAGAGCGGACAGTACGGATGAGTGGAGTTGTCATAGCAACCGATGAATGACCCGTAAGGTGTACTTCGGGCGGTTAGGCTAGGCCGTTACATTAGGTGTTAGATCTAGGGTTCCTAAGGGTCTCGAGTTTGGGGTTTTCAGATCTGGGTTAGGGGGCTTCTTGTGGTTTTGGTGATGGTGTCTAGATGGTTGAGGGCTTGGGGTAGTGGTTTGTGGCCGATGATGGTTGTGGTTCTATTGGAGATGTCTCGATGATGGGAATGGTGTCTCGGCGTTGGGTGTTGCTTGGGGCTAGGTTGGTTATAGAGGTGCTGGCGGTGGCTTCTACAGATCTGTTTTTCAGTGTTTTTCGAGTCTGAAGAGTCTCCAAAAAAAGGAAGCATGTCTGAAGAAATCTAGTCCTTTTAAATGAATTCAGGATCATCCTTTGATCCGGTGGGTTAGAACCAATCTAGGTTCTTCCTGTTGTTTCCCAGTCCTCCAAGATAGTGTCAGGGATGGGATTGATACATGGGAATTTGAATTTTGGGTGGCAGTTGAGACATAGGGGGAAGGGCTAAGGCGCCGACAGCTGGAGGCACCAAATCCAGTCTAAGTCTGAGTGTAGCCGGCAAATCCATCCCATTAAATGTGATGGGAAATGGCAGACAACAACAACAACAACAACAACAACAATAATAATAATAATAAAACAAGAATAAAAATAAGTAAAATATGTAATAATAATAAAAATAGAAAAAAGATAAAAATAAGTAATATATACAGAGACAATAATAATAATAATAACATAAATAATAATAATAATAATAATAATAATAATAATAATAATAATAATAGTATAAAGGTAATAATAATGATAATAATAAAAATAACAATGAAAATAAAAACAAATAATAATAATAATAATAATAATAATAATAATAATAATAATAATAGTAATAATAATAATAATAATAATAATAACAATAATAATAATAATGATAATAAGAAAAATAATAATAATAATAATAAAAACAACAACAAATAATAAACATAATGATAACGATAAAAATAATAAAAATAAATAATACAAATAATAATAATAATAATAATAATAATAATAATAATAATAATAATAATAATAATAATAATAATAATAATAATCACAAAATAAAATAAAATAAAACACTCAGCACATTTTAATGGACCTGGAAGCCCAATGTTTTGATTTGGGATTTTGAGAGCCCAATCGAATGTAATCCTGTCGATTTGGACAAAATTTGGTATTTACAGTTGCTCCTCTTTGCTCATTGCTGAGGATCAGGAATAGAGCAAAGACAATAGACAACAATTTTGTCCGACTCAAGACCTAATCCTTCTTTTTTGTTTTTAGTTTTTCTTTTTTCTTTTCTTTTTTTTTATTTTCTTATTTATGTATTCTTTTTCTTTTCTTTTTTTTCCTTCTTTTTCTTTTCTTTTTTTTTAATTTAAACTTAACAAAGTTTCTCTCACTAAAGGCTCTTCACTTTGAGATAGTTTAACATTAATCAATGACTTTAAAATTGCATCCAAAGAATTTCGAAACTATACTCGGATAACTTAGAATTTGTACCTGAAAGGTTTGAAATTTATGCCCGGAGGACTTACAATTTTGCCCGGAGGACTAAGGATTGTTGCCCGGAAGACTTGAGATTTTGAGATATGTGCCTGGAGGACTTATATTTTATGCCCGGATGCCTTTGAAATTTTGCCCGGAGGTCTTAAATTTGTGCCTGGAGGTCTTAAGATTTGTGCTCGGAAGACTTAAATTTTGAAATTTGTGCCCGGAGGACTTGGAGATTTTGCTCAGAAGACTTAAATTTTGAAATTTGTGCCCAGAGGTCTTGAGATTGGTGCTCGGAGGACTTGAAATTTTATGCCCGGAGGTCTTATATTTGTGCCCAGAAGACTTAAAATTATGCCCAGAGGACTTAAGATTTGTGCCCGGACGTCTTAGATTTGTGCTCGAAAGTCTTAGAATTATGCCCGGAGGACTTAGAATTATGCAAGGAGGTCTTACAATTTATGCTTGGAGGTTTTAAATTTGTTCCCGAAGGTCTTAGAATTATGCCCGGAGGACTTGAGATTTGTGCCCGAAGGACTTAGAATTATGCCGTGAAGACTTAAGATTTGTGCCCGGAGGTCTTAGAATTATGCCTGGATGTCTTACAATTTGTGCTCGAAGGTCTTAAAATTATGCCCGGAGAACTTGAGATTTGTGCCCGGAGGACTTAAAATTATGCTCGGAGGACTTTAGATTTGTGCCCGGAGGACTTGGAATTGTGCCCGGAGGTCTTAGAATTATGCCTGGAGAACTTGAGATTTGTGCCCGGATGACTTAAAATTGTGCCCGGAGGTCTTACAATTTGTGCCTCCGGAGGTCTTAGAATTATGCCCAGAGGACTTAAGATTTTGTGCCCATAGGACTTAAGATTTGTGCCCAGAGGACTTGAATTGTGCCCGGAGGACTTGAGATTTGTGCCTGGAGGACTTGATATTTGTGCCCGGAAGCTTGGAATTGTTGCTTGAAGTGTTTCAAATCTATGCCCGGAGGACTTGGAATTGAATTTGAAATTTTTGAAAATCATTCTTCAACCTTAATTAAACATAGCACTAATCAAACTGGATTTGAAAATTTCTTTATCATGAATTGTTTTGAAAAAAGGTTGCATAACCTTCAAAATTTTGATTGGATGGTGTCAAGCCTTTAGCTTGAGAAACAGGTTTTAATCTCAAAATTTTACACAAAACTTTCAATGCTGATGTTGTATAATACTGTGTGTGTATGCATGTATGCACGGTACTCAATCCTGTACATTCTCTAACTTTGAAACTCTATCTTGTCAAAGAGGTACATCATTTGTCTTTTGTATTTTCTTTGCCCAAACATGATCATGAAAGCTCCTTTCTATTTCCCATTTCTGCAGAGTTCTTGTACCTCATCATAGCCTGTTGACGAAAAACGCTAAAAATTTTCCACATAACTATTTTCTAGGGGGAATGAATCCAAATTTCACAAGTGATACTTGATCCTTTCGAAAAATTAGTGATTACTTTTCAAGATGAGTGACATAAATCCTGTTCGGATCTTTTTAACTGGACAATTGAAAGTTTGGTGCACCAAGATGTTCTGTTTGGGGAACATTTTGCCACTTATCCAAAAAAAACAATGGTTTTTTTCTTGGCTCAAAATGGTTTTCTTAAAATACCATCGCTTTTCTTTTTTTTTGAACAAAATTTTAAATGAGGAAAGAAACAAAATATTTACAACTTGGTTTGACAATCTCTTAAATTCTCGAATAACAGCATTCTACAGATGCCAAGATGAGATATGAATGACTGAGGTCTTTTCTGTTTAGGAAAAGTATGTAAAGGAAGAAAAGTTCAAACTTTTTCAGAAAAATGTCGAGCAATCAAGTGACATTAGAATCTTTGGATATCTCGAGGATTTCTCAAGGACTATTTGTTCTTTTTCCATGTTTTCAATTCGTGTCACTGCTTGCTTTGTTGCTCTAAGAGTTCATTGTTTGCTCTAGACTGCCCTTTTCGGGTTTTCACCCTAAAGCTGCACTCTTTCTTTTGTTTTCTTTTCTCTTCTTTTTGTTTTTTTTTTTGCATTTTTTTAATTATTCCACCATGCATTCAAGAATTCAGATTTCATTCAAGCTAGATAATGGCAAGAATTTTTCAAAGAAGAACTCTTGATACAAGCATCCATATTTGATCAAAATGGACTTTTAAGTACGTAACGGAGGCCATGGTTCATGGTTTTGAAAGAATGGATAAACAGACCCAAAATGTTGTTTAAGGATGATCAATCCAAGGATCATTTTTTTCATATGGACATCTATCATTTTCAATATTTGAAGCACTTTTCTTTTTCTACTTTTCCATGTATCTCTTCTTTTTTTTTTGAATCATTTTCATTCTTTGAAGCACATTTCTTTATGTACTTTCACATATACCCCTTCTCTTTTTTCATTTTTCTCTTTCTTTTTTTTTTCATGTACAAGATTTCAAATCTAATTTGCCCCAAATTGTCCCATAACATAGTAAATCTTATTTGATCAAAAACAAAAATTGAATCATTCATCTTCTTTGAAGAGATATTTTCTGCACATGCCCCCCGGTGTGGAGGGTAATCCTTGGAAGAGGTTTATTGTGAAAGAAATTATCCGGCTCAAAACGGGTAGCAACAGGATAATGTTTAATATTTGTGAATGGAATGTGAAAGACGGTCGTTCATCATTTCAAATTAAGATGCTTCCAGTGAAGAGCAATTCTTAGGATAAGATTTTTTTTTTGAAATCATCTGAATCTCGCGCCTGTATGGTATCACAATCAATCTTTTTCATTATCATTCATTTTTTTTACTTTTTCTTCTTTTTTTTCTTTACTTCTTTTTTTTTTGAAGATGTAACATCCCAATAGGATAGAACTCAATTTCATAATTCAATTATTTATACAACATATGTCCAAGGGAAAAGAAAGGGTGTTGTACAAGTCAAGGTGTTGAAAAGAGGGACATTGATGCAAAATCAATAACTTTAAGTCTTTCGGTTGAACTTGCCCAAAACATGAGCAAAGGATAACCTCTAGAATATGAGATTGGAGAGTTTGAGACTTGTACAAGGATCCAGGTGGAAAAGTATTTCAAAATGATCTTGTCAAGTATAAAATTACCAATATCAAGAATATTTAGAGATTGTCATTGATTTCCAAATTATTCTCAAAAGGTTTTGCAAGTTGGTCATTTCTTTGAAAATCATTAATAATGAAGCCCTGTCATGGTCAAATGGAAAGCAAATCGGACTTTCAAAATCTTATGCCTCAATTTAGCCTTTTGGCTCTCGAGTGACTTAGGTTTTGTTGAGATATGATACGGGAATGATTTATGACATTCATCTTTGATAGTAATCACCGATTTTCTTAGAATCATTGTTATCATTAATGTGAAGAAAAGAAACATTCTTGTCACATGCCACTGAAAAACAAATTATGCAAAAAGTTATGCTCATACAACTGTCATTTAGGCCAATGGAATTGACAAAGCATTTTCCAACAAAACACAAACTCTAAAATCTTGACATTTCAGTTTCTTCCAATCTAGTTTCTCATCATGACCTAACTTTGCATCAAAGTGGACTTCCACTGATCCATAAGTTCTTAAGTCAAGAATCCCCCATTGATAAGCTCTTCAACCCTTTCCTTCAATTGCCTGCATTTTTCTGTTGAATGCCCGACTACCCCCAAGTGATAGTCACATCTACTATTCGGATCATAGCTCTTGGACAATGGGTTTGGGGCTGTTCTCAAAGGTATAGGGGCCAGATATCGATTTTTCACCAAAAGAGATAAAAGATCGAAGATTGGAATTGGGATTTTTCCTTGGTTGCTTCTTGGTCTCTTTTTGTTATTCATTGGTTGTTGGACAAGTCGAGCCATAGGATTAATCACAAAGGTAGGTGAGTGAGCAACTACTGGGTAGTAAGAGTTTGCTTGGAATCCTGGTTGTGAGATTAGTGAATAAAGATAAGGATCACATGAAACATTGTTCAAGGTTGGATGGTACGATGAGTGAGGCAAATAGGCATGATGTGGAGTGGAATTTTTAGGAAATTGCCCCTCGAATGTCGCAACTTGCACTTATTCTTCCATTCTTTTTGACTTGTTATCAACAATGTCATTTATCTTGATCTTGCCCCTCTTGATTGCATTCTCAATCGTCTCTCCAGAAGCCACCATATCGGCAAAATTCTTAGTAACATTCCCAATTATCCTATCATAATATGGTGCTTGGAGGGTACTAAGAAACAGCGCTACAGTCTCTTTTTCTGTTAGGGGAGGCTGGACTTGAGTAGCAACATTCTTCCATCTCTAGCCATATTCCCTAAAGCCTTCAGTAGCTTTCTTCTCCACGGTTTGCAAAGATAAATGATCTGGAGTTAAATCCACAATATGCTTATATTGGGCGATGAATACCCTTGGCAAATCTTCTCATGAGTGAACATCACCCTTGCCTAATTGTGTATACCACCTAGCAGTAGATCCTTTGAGGCTATCTTGGAAAACATGGATCAACAGTTTGTCATCATGCACATGTGCTGCCATCTTTCTACAATACATAGTGATATGGGCTTTCGGACATGTAGTCCCATCGTACTTCTCAAATTCTGGGGCCTTGAACTTTAAAGGAATGATCACACAAGGTACTAGAGATAATCTAGTTTCATCCAAAGATCCATGAACATCCACTCCTTCAACAATTCGAAGCCTTTCTTCTATAAGCTCTATCTTTTGTCGGGAACATGAGCCTTCTTTGACTTGTGACATCCTTTGATCTTTGTGACTATCCAAATTGGCAATATGAGTCGATTCGAGGAGGTTCATTGTAGGAGTTGCATGCCCCTAAAACTGACCAAGGTCGACTGAAGATGGCATATTAGGGCATACATACTCTTTGGTGGGCATTGCTTATGGCTCCTGAGATGTTTGGGTTTCTTGTGAGCCAATGTTAATTGGGCGAAAAGAAACCTCAGAATTTCGCAACCGATGCCCCTTTTGAGTAGCTAGTTCTCCCATTATTTCTTTTCCATCATTCAACTTTTCCAACAAACCTGCCATCTGTGATAATTGCTCTCTTATCTCTTGCTGTGCTTTTTCTATTCTTTCCATTCGAATCATTTCTGACTCTTCCATGGTTCAAAATTATCTCCAAAGCTTTTCAATATTCAAGTCACCTTTACACCAAATCACAAGTTGGACCCAAAATTAGATGTCATGCTTGCCAAGCTAATATGAAGCTTTTATTGTATTGAAATTGTGAATCTGAAAAAATTTCAACCTTGTTATTATTTCATAGTGTCACAAGTTGTACACCAACTGAAAATTGTCATTTGACCATTCATTTGTTTTGATCATCTTTTTTTGTTTTGTTTTCTTTTTATATTTTTTTCCTTTTTTTAAGGAAACAATTATTGTCAACCTTATTATTCTTCTGTCAGAATCATATTATGCAAATATGAATGAAGTGAATCCAAACTTATATAAAATCTTGTAACATTCATAAAGGAATTGTTTACAAGATTCAAAAAAAATTCCTTACTAAACTCCCTACTATTCTAATGCCCCCAACATTTAAAATCTTCAAAAAGAAATTTCCCTACAACAGTTGTCTCTTTAACCCTCTAAACTCTAATCAAGCATTGCAAATTCCTAGTTAACCACATCCCCTATATCAATTAACTTTGCATCAATCAGTCCTTTCACCATGTACTTAAAAGCTTTACAATCTTCAATGGAATGCCCTATATTTCCTACATGGTACTCACATCTTGCATTTGGGTTGTACCATTTTGGGTATGGAGGCTCCAAGGGTTCTAAGAACACAGGGGAGACAAGGTGTCTTTCAAGCAAATAGGGGAAAAGTTTGCCATATGTTACGAGTAAAGGGTCAAGCTGTGTGCACTTCATCTTCTTGGATTGTTTTTGGCCAAGAGTTTGATTTTTAACTTGAGCAGGTGGTGGCATAAAAGCTTGGATGTTAGGAATTTGCTGAAAAGGTGGTCGAATAGAATTGGCATGAGCATATGGCTTCATAGTGGAACAGGTATATAGAGGTTGGGCGAGACTAGGAGATCTTGTTCCAAAAGCTTGAACATATGGTTGAAAAGTAGGTCGAGGATAAAAGTTTGGCTGTGGACCAATTCGTGGAGGTCGAACAAAAGTAGGAGGTCCTGTTTGGAGTGCTTAGATAGGTGGCTGAAAAGAATTGGGATAAGGGTTAAGGTTTTGTAATGGCCTATTTGGTACGGATTGTTTAAGGCCATAAGGTTCTGCTTTAGTTGTAAGGCCTTTAAGTTCATCCATTACCTTGTTTACCCTTTTCATAGCCTCTTCTACCATGAGATCATCGTCTGGACAGTCGAGAGCATTGGAGTGTCCCTGGCAAGCCATTTCGTGAAAAGTCGATTGGTCTCCACTTGCTGATGATTCAACGTGTAGTTGTCTTAGAAATGACGATGACCCTTGAGGATGGACCACTTTAGTCTCTCCAAAGCTTTCAAGCATCTTCATTATCATAGCTAGCTTTCCCTTTATCTCTCGTATATCATGTCCAAACTCCTCTTGATTATTCTCCAAAGCAGTAAGTCTAGCTTCTAATTGATCTCCCATGTCTTTGACCTCCTTTTACCTAAAAAGATAAATGCCCTCCTTATTATGTGATGTGAATGCATTAATGTAATGACATATGTCATGCTAAAATTTAAGAATAAAAGAATCTAAATTTTCTCTTATTTAAGTTCAATGAATGAATTCTTCTCTTTTTTTTTTTTGAGTTTGATGATTTCCTCTTTTTTTTTTAAAGAACATATTTTTCTCTTTTTTAATTTAAAAAAAATCTTATTTTCACACCATGATTTATTTCCTTTAACTTCCCTTTTTATTTTTTTGAAGAAATGTGATAATGTAAAAAAAATTTTTGTGTATATGCATAAGTTCCAAAAAAATAAGAAATATATTTTTTTTTTGTGGTATTAAAGAATGAAGGGATATTTTCATGTTATTTTTAGACAAAGAAGAAAAATCGAGTAAATCTTTGTTTTATTCTTTAAAATTGTAAAATTGTGAAATTTTATTTGAGAATGACATAAAAAAATATATATCTTGATTTTATGAAAATACGAATTTGAAAAATGATTCGAGTTATGATATGAAGAAGATAGTAAAAATGTTCCCTCATGTGTCCTGATCTTAGGATAATTTCTGTAAAAATTGGACATGGCTCTACCTAAGGCTGGCCTTTTGAGGCTTTCTATATGCTGAGCTTGGTTTTAAGAAACTAAAGGTTCCCAAATCATTTCTTACTGACGTCCACTCTAGACTAGTAAAGAAATAATTTGAGTGGAAGTATTTCACTTGCCATTGCGGAGGTTATTATCTCACGAGAGCATAGTTACTCTACCCCCTCCTAAGAGGGACAGAACCCGGGTATAGAGATCATGTTATGCAAATGTACATGTGAGTGTGTGCATGAGAGAACACATTAAACTCAAATTAAATTATTATCTTTTATCCTAAATGCCTTAACAATTTATTAACAACAAGTATGTACAAATATAAAACATAAAATAAATAACATAAAAAGCAAATGCAAACAAAATTATTTTCAAAATCCAAGTGAATTAAGTTTAAATATCAATCAAGACTATTAAATTAAAAATTTGGATAACACATGATTAATGCATGGCTTGACCCTCTTAGCTTCCCTAGTGGAGTCGACAAGCTGTCGTAACAGTTTTGCGTTCGACGATTTTGAAAACGTTTAAAAACAAAAGGGAGTCGCCACCAATCTTTTTTGATTAGGTGTGATTGGTCACTTAAAAATCTTGTCATTTTAACAAAATCTTAAAATTAACTAAGTTCTATCAAAAAGACAATTTGGGTCTGCAAAAACAAGGTTGGGTTCGGGAGTACAGTTACGCGTGGGAAGGATTAGCACCCCCACAACGCCCGTTAAAAATGGTACCATAATAATCATGTGTTATCCTTTAGTTTTAATAAAATAGTCTTGGCTTAAGTTTAATTCATTTATTATATAAAAAAATTTTGTGCATTTGCTTAAAAAATTACTATTATATATGTTTTAAAAAATTTCATTATGAAAATCAACATGAACACCATTTATTGAAAAATTAAATCAAATATCCCAATACTCTGGTAACATTTGAAATAATTTTTCTCGCCTAGAGATTTCTTAAGAATCACTACTTGTGAGTTCTATAGAATCTCATCTTCGGTGGAAGTTCATTTATTTTGAAATTAATATTTATGCACATGATGCAAACATATAGTACATGATGCACATGGAATTATAAAAGAACTTTATATTTTGATTTTTATTAATGAAACTCTTAATATTGAAAAATTTAGCTAAATATCCCAATACTTTGGTAACATTTAGCTAATTCCTCTCACCTACGGATCAGTCAAGAAATCACTACTTGTGAGTTTCATGACATCCCATCATCGGACAACTATTTAATTAAATTTAAATTTTATTATTTATTTATTTATATTGCTTTGTTTAAAAAAAACTTATTCATTTTCATTTTCAATAAAAATTTAAATTATTGAAAAATCATACTAAATATCTCAATACTCTGGTAACATTTAGTAGACTCTTCTCACCTAGGGATCAGTCAAGAAATCACTACTTGTGAGTTTCATGACATCCCATCATCGGACAATTCATTTTATTAAATTTAAATTTTATTATTTACTAACATTTAAATTTCATTATTTTTAAATACGTTTTCTAATCAATAATAATAATTAATGAAAATGCAAATAAAAGAAAATTTTTCAAAAATTTTTATTTTACAACATGCATTAATAATAATAATAATAATAATAATAATAATAATAATAATAATAATAATAATAATAATAATAATATGAAAACTAAGCATTAAATCAAAAATGGCTAAAATTGAAGTAAATGTACCCAAATGGTTTGGGTTTTAAAACCCAAGGAAGATTTAGTTGCAAATAGCCCAAGTAGGTCAGCCCAAAGAGGTTCCACGGACTGGGCTCAATTGGATCGGCCCACCAAAACCAGGCGCGGGTCGGGTCGACGAAATGGGTGGAGTGGCACGCGGGTCTCCACTCCTTCACGGGTCAGACGGGTCGCACGGATCGGGTACGGGGTCGGTGGATGGCACGCGAGTCTTCTTTCTCGCGGGTTAGGCGCGCGAGTCCCTTGGGCTCACCAAAACGCAGCGTTTAGTCCGTTATAAAAGCCCCATTTTTTTGTTTCTCTTCATTTCCACCGGCTTTGCCAAAAAAAATTCCCAAAAATCCCAAAAAAAATTCTATCAACCTTCTCAGCCTTGCCGAACAGCTGCTACCATGCCAGCCACCTTACGCCAGTCGTCGGTAGTCTTTTGAAACCCTTATAAAAGCTCCTCTCTTCTTCCTCTAGCCGAATCTAGCCTCCGATCTTCCTAAATGTCCTTCTAACCCTATAGATCTGACTTAGGCCGAAGCCCCTTCCCTGTTTTTTTGTTTTTGTTTGGGGATCTGGTTGTGGTTTCTTTTGTGGTTGCTATTGTTTGGTTCGTTTTCCTTTTTTTTTCAGGTATAGGGGGTTTAGGTGTTAGATCTAGGGTTCCTAAGGGTCTCGGGTTTGGGGTTTCCAGATCCGGGTTAGGGGGCTTGTTGTGGTTTTGGTGATGGTGTCTGGATGATTAAGGGCTTGGGGTAATGGTTGGTGGCCGATGATGGTTGTGGTTCTGTTGGAGATGTCTCGGTGATGGGAATGGTGTCTCAGCGTTGGGTGTTGCTTGGGGCTAGGTTGGTTACAGAGGTGCTGGTGGTGGCTTCTGCAGATCTGTTTTTCAGTGTTTTTCGAGTCTAAAAAGTCTCCAAAAAAAGGAAGCATGTCTGAAGAAATCTAGTCCTTTTAAACGAATTCAGGATCATCCTTTGATCTGGTGGGTTAGAACCAATCTAGGTTCTTCCTATTGTTTCCCAGTCCTCCAAGGTAGTGTTAGGGATGGGATTGATACATGGGAATTTGAATTTTGGGTGGCAGCCGAGACATAGGGGGAAGGGCTGAGGAGCCGGTGGTTGGAGGCACCAAATCCGGTCTGAGTCTGAGTGTAGCCGGCAAATCCATCCCATTAAATGTGATGGGAAATGGCAGACAATAATAATAATAATAATAATAATAATAATAATAATAATAATAATAATAATAACAATAATAATAATAATAATAATAATAATAATAATAATAATAATAATAACAAGAATAAAAATAAGTAAAATATGTAATAATAATAATAATAATAATAATAGAAATAAAGAAAAAAATAAATAATATATACAGAGACAATAATAATAATAATAACATAAAAAATAATAATAATAATAATAAATAATAATAAAAACAAAAATAATAATAATAGTATAAAGGTAATAATAATAATAATAATAATAATAATAATAATAATGATAATAAGAATAATAATAATAATAATAAAAACAACAACAACAAATAATAAACATAATGATAATGATAAAAATAATAAAAATAAATAATAATAATAATAATAATAATAATAATAATAATAATAAAAAAAGATAATAATAACAAATAAAATAAAATAAAATAAAAAAACTTAGCACATTTTAATGGGCCTGGAAGCCTAATGTTTCGATTTGGGATTTTGAGAGCCCAATCGAATGTAATCCTATCGATTTGGACAAAATTTAGTGTCTACAATAGCATTTTATATGGAAGTGATCAAACATGTGTTGATATAATAAGAATGTGTCCAATTGCTTTTTTTAAATTATGTGAACTTCTTACTATGATCAATTTGTTACAATCAGGTAGGTAGGTAGATGTTAGGGAGCAAGTTATAATTTTTCTGCATCTCATTGGCTATAATGTACGGTTTCAGGTGATTTAGTAAAGATACTATAGGTCAACTTGGACAGTTCACCGTTACTTTAGGATTGTGTTGAAAGCTATTTTGAAATTATATAGACTTCTTATTAGATTACCCGACGAATCAACTCCTCCTGAAATAACAAACAACCCAAGATTTTACTCATATTTTAAAGATTGTGTCGAAGCAATAGATGGAACTCATGTTCATGCATCTGTGCCACTTGAGATTCAAGGAAGATTCCGTAGTCGTAAAGGGGGAACAACACAAAATGTCTTGGCTGCCATCACTTTTGATTTGAAATTTTCCTATGTACTTACTGGTTGGGAAGGTAGTGCACATGATTCTTGTATTTTAAGTGATGCACTTGAACACCCAAGAGGATTTAGAATTCCAGAAGGTAAATGTTAAAACTAATGAAAAATGTTACTTTATATATGCTTAGAATGAATTTAGTAATAATTAAATTTTGTAAATTTGTAGGCAAATATTACCTTGCTGATGTTGGATATGGCATCCGAAATGGAATTATATCTCCATATCGTGGTGTTCGATATCATTTGAAAGAGTTTAGTGATCATTGTCCAAAAAATGCAAAAGAACTCTTTAATCTTCATCATTCATCATTGCGAACTATTGTTGAGCGAGTCTTTTGAATTTTGAAGAAATGTTTTCGTGTGTTAGATGCTGAACCATGTTGGGATTTTCAAACACAAGTAGATGTGTTAGCATGTTGCATCATTCATAACCATATAATGGGAGTTGATTCTAATGACTCAATTAATCAAGGATCACTTGATGAAATCGAGTCTTTAACTATAAGATCAACTCTTACAATGCGAGAAGAGAGAGAAGAAACTAGAGAATGGACTACCAAGAGGGAGGAAATTGCACAAGCTATGTGGAATGATCATATAACTAGAACCAATTAGTGTAGACTTGAAATTTTCAATGCTTTGTTGTTATGTTTGTAGAATTTCTTATGTTTTTTATTCGAATTGCATTGAACTTATTTGACATTTGAGTTAAGTAGTTATATTATTGAAATTATTGTTTCATTCATATACTTTGTTTAGTATTAATGTTTCTTTATATGCTTTAGGGCTTATTGTTTTTTATGTGTTGTTTATGTTTGCTTAATACAATTATTATTGTAGAAATGAATAAGTCAAAGAAAGAAGGAACATCGAAGCAATTCAGGTGGACAAAGCTGATGCAACAAATTTTTTTGGAAATACTTGCTGAGGAGGCTCAGAAAGGAAATAAGCCACCCAATACTTTCAAGCCACATGCACTTGCTCAAGTGGCTTCCACTATTTTCGAAAAATTTCATGTTGAATGTGAGCGTAATCATGTCGATAATCACCTTAGGACTGTTAAGAATACATGGCAGATTATATCCAAAATTCAAGAAGATAGTGGATTTGGATGGGACGACAATCTAAAGATGATCACTTGTGATCAAAAAACATATGATGAAGCAGTGACGGTAATATTTCAACATATATTTTTTTTACTTTTAATTGATTACAGAGGATTAGCATCCTTATTGTGCTTATTAATTATGAAACAGGCACATCTGAAGTATGAACAATTTTTTAACAAAAAAATTGAAATGTATGATGAGATGGCATTGGTTGTTGGAAAAGATATGGCGACGGGAGGTTTTTCTAAATCTTTTGCTGATATTGATTTGGATGATATTAATGAGGTTAACACAATGCCTCTAGGCTTTGAGAATGAGGTTAATGAGGAAGGTAGAGGAAGAGCAACCTCATCAATTGGAACCTCACAAGCAAGGTCTCATCGTAAAAGAAAAAGTGCTCATACTTCGAATATTAATGATGAAATGCTTGCTAATATGACAGAAAAACTTGGTAATATTGCTTGTGCCATTGACAAATTCACTACTGAGCAAGTGAGCACAGAACGTCTTTATGAAGAAGTTATGTCGATGGAGGGATTTGATGAGGAGTCTCTTGTTAATGCTTTTGACTACTTGGTAGAACATGAGAAGCAAGCCAAAGCCTTTATGGTTAAAAATAAAAATCTTAAGAGGCTTTGGCTTGATAAATTCTTCAAGAATTTTACATGATTGATTGAATGGTTAATATTTTGTAACCAAAAAGAATGGTTAATATTTGTAGAATGTGCTTGTTTCTAATCCGACAATATTGTTATGGATTGGTTTTATGTAAGAACATGCTTAATATGACTATTGTAGGATTATTTTGTGTAGAACAATATTAGCTATTAGAGTAGGAAAGCACTAATTATAGTTTGTAATTGTTGTAGGCGTAAGAACAATATTATATTAATTATAAGTTTGTAGGATCTTTATTATATTATTATTATGCTTTAGTTATTTTAATCATGTATTGGCAAAACATGAGGTTGACTCTATAAAGGCAATGTTTTGAGATATTACAAACTATTATACAATCAAATATGTAAATTCTACCAATTCTATTAATTAAATAAAGACTTGTTTAAAAAAATTATTGTTTTCATATTTTATTTTTATTATTATTATTATTATTATTATTATTATTATTATTATTATTATTATTGATTTAAAAAAATTATTAGTAGTTAAATATGTATATTATACTTTTTTAACAAAAATACAGATTTTTCATAAAATAACCAAACAATAGAAAATATTTTTCAGCATATCAACCAAACAACAGAAAATATCAATTTTTTCAAAAAATTAATTTTTCAGAAATTATTTTCTAAGAGTTATTTTATGCAAACCAAACAGAACATACTATATATGATGTAAAAAAGTTGCATATTTGAGCACGACAGAGTTCCACAAAACATTAATATGATGAGATTGTGAGATCAATCATGGCAATAAAGAATTTTGATTTGATCAATGACGGATGCGTTCATTCACCTAATTGGTCTATGTTTTACCCTTTCTTTGTTACTTTAGAAATTCATTTCTTGTCTGCCAAAAGTAGATTAAATGCATGGAAGAATTTGAATTTAGCAGGTTTTAAGTACACATGTCCAAAGTTTTTTTTCCTAGTAAGAAATATCTTATATTAGGATAATCCTAACAGCTTTAAGTTTTAGACACCAATAATATAATGTCAACTCATATTTTTATAAGTACATATAATAATTATGTATAGACATCCTCACTTAATCAAATCATTAACGGATCAATTTAATTCTAATTAATCTAATTAAAATTAATACTTATATTAGATCAAACATAAAAATAATAATTTTAAGGTGATTTACGACAATAAAAGAAAAACACAGATCTCAGGCCATACCGTGTCCTAAGGGACAAAAAGTCTGGTGCTGTTGTAATTAATGAGAAGAAAAAATTGTAGAGAGAGCTGCCAAAAGTGTCTTAGTCCGAATAGAATTAATCTTAAATTATAAAACGAATGAAAATACTTGTGATTACATAAAAAAATGGATTAATTAAAGTTTGTATCAATTGGTGGAAAGTTTATCCTCATCATTTTAATGAACAAAAAATGACAAACGTCCTTACCCAAAAAAATGACAGATTAGAAAATATATAAGATAATAATGAAGCAAAAAAGATATATATTAGGTAGTAAATCAAATATTTATATTTAATACATTATCAGTGTTTAAATCATATACATTATCATTGAATCATTTCAATTCATTAATTAATGAATTTAAAAATATTTATTTTCAAATACTCTTTTTATGAAAATTTACAATTAATGAAAATATGTTATAATGTACTGATAGTTTATAATATTTATATACTAATAATATATTAAATATAAATTTATAAATTATTATTGTAATAAAATACTGTAAGTGATATCGAAATAAAAATACCTCAACGTCACCCTTATTGCGAATCTATATGGTTCGAGAACAATGTGAAGTATAAAAAGAGATAATGATATCATATTATTGAGTAGGGATCCACTTACACATGTGTAAAACAAATTTGTTTTACACAATTTTATATCTTCATATAGGATTAATATTTTTACAAATCAACCGTTAGATTTAACAACCTACTCATATTTATTATGTATGTAAATTTTTGAATCAATCTGCTATTTCTATCATTTTAATCGAAAATAAAATTTTTTTCAATATATATCAACGGTTGAAATTTTATTTTACGAAATAAATAGTTAGATGTATTCGATTAATTTGAAATTTGGCATGCATGATAAAAATGTGAATAGAACATAAAATTCAATGGTCGGATTAAAAAATTATAAATCATATAAAAAGATATGAAAGTGTGTAAAACTAAATTTGTTTTACACATGTGTAATTGGATCCCTCCTCCATATTATTACTTGACAAAGATGAACAAACATTAACATAAAAGATTTGCACACGTCTCCACCTTTAGGGTGATTTAATTTTGTTTACTGTTTATGTTCTTGTCAGTGTGTGATTGAAGGGAAATAGTGTGCCCTAATCCGTATCTAAATTTGCACATATGATCTTTACTGTTCACTAAAATAATTTTTTAAACTCAATTATGAGCAATAATCAGTCTAAGCCTTTAACATAAAAAATTATTGTTTACAGCAAAATGGACTTTTAACGGCGTTTTTTTAATTATTTAGCGGCGTTCATAAATGCCGCTAAAAGGTCATGGCATTAGCATAAAACACCGCAAAGAAACACTGGCTTTTCTAGAGTCGGAAAAAATAGCGACGTTTTCTATGAAAAACGCCACTAAATTTGCGGCGATTTTAAACCAATTAGTGGCATTTATAATCGCCACAAGTTAACGACGTTTTCTTGAATAAACGTCGCTAATTTACAATTTAGCAGCGTTTTTTTTTAAACGCCGCTAACTTAGTCCTGATTTTTTTTTATATCTGAGATTTTATATTTTTTAAGTTATAAATTTAATTTATATCTTTTCAATTTGAATATATTTAATGATTTTTTAATTATATCTTTAGAAATTATTCTTATTTTTTTATGCTAAGCCAGATTTATATTATATTAATAAGATCCAATACAATTAAAGTTACAAGTCATTCTTAATAACAAAAACCCAAAAAGAAAAACTTGTTCATATATAAAATAAGTGTAATGTAAAAATATATTTACATATAAAATACGTCTCTCAACATCTAAATATGGAAAACATATGTAAGAAAAAAGAAAAAACAAAGATTAAGGTCATAGTATATTAAGCTTTTACATCCAAAAGTTGCTCTTTCTTTCTTCAACGATTCCCATATAACAAATACCACGACATCCGTTATGCATCCGTAAAACAGTAAAGAAAGCACAATTATTAGAATTAGTCTTATCCTAAGATATAGAAGAGCATATAGCACAACACAGACCAAATGAACATCACGTTTTCTAATTTATTTTTCCCAGCAAAAAAGTTGGAATCTCCAACCAAACTTTCTTCACAAAAATCTCAAATGAACACATATTGCAAAAGATCAGATCATCATCCACATCATCATCCATATTGCATAAGCAACACAAAAATCTCAAATGAACACATATTGCAAAAGATCAGATCATCATCCATATCATCCATATCATCCAAGACTTCTGAGGTGATTATTTCAAGCATCAAGAAGTTAAAACAAAAAGTAAATTCAAAAAAGTACAAACAATGAGCTCTCTCTATCTCATACATATTTCACTCCTAAAAACACTTCGAATAAAAGATAGATTCTGGGAAAACCTTTGTATAAAATCTGGGCTTGCGGTAGTGAGTTGGGTTATGCTTTCACATGTAGTCACCAGATTGATGAAAACAAGACTCCCTGAAGAAAATATGTCCACCAACCTTCAACCATTTCACCATCCTTTCTGCTAAATTCTCAACCTGCGTGTAATGGTGGTATTAGACAGATATACTCAAAGAAGCTGATTAACATGAGAATCAAATTCTAGAAAAGTACTAGCCAAATTAAGAGGGGAAAAATTAAAATCAACAGCAAACACATGTCTACAAACTCCTTTTTTATTTTTCTTATTATTGGAGAAGATGCTATGAACTATATTGAGGAGAGTCTATGCATGTTGAGTATACATGATACCTAAATCCATAAAAAAAATGAGAAAAAGAAAAATTAAGCACAAGTTTTGCTCCAGAGAATCTCACTTAGACCTGTTTGTGTGAAAAAGTTGTGTGATTACATGACGAACATCCATTTAACAACCCTCCCCTGGACTTCCCTGTGCGTACCAAAAGAAAGAAGGCAAAAATTCAAGTTCAGCAACTAAAATTACCTCTTTATTTGAGAGATACATTAGTAGCCAATTTGAGAATATCAAGTCTAGTGATCCTTCTGAAATTTTCAAATCTGCAGAAGTCACGTCAGCACAGCGAAATTTGACATTCTTATAATGTCCATTGATGCTTCCATTCTGCAATTAAGGAAATCAAAAGAGAAAATCTATTCAAGCTTCTTATGAAATACCAAACAAAGCAAGTTCTGTCAGGCTGAAGTTCAATCACCTTCTTTATAATGCTCTCAATGAAGTCTAAAGCTATAACACGGCCAACCTTCTGACCTAAATCACCAGTAAATCTTCTAATACCAGCTCCTAGCTCCAAAATAGATTTCCCTTCATATGATGGACATATTCCATTCTTCTCATTAAATTATATTTAAAAAAATCAATTAATATAATAATTAAATATAAGTAAGACAAAAAACATAGCACAGAAACACAGCTATAACAGAAACTATTTTGAAACCAGAACACACATCTCAAATTTCAAGTTTTAATGAAAGCTCCAATATTAGTAACCATTAGTGCTCCTACATTGTTAAACATTGTAATGCATGCAATAAATTGGTTCACCATATTGCATGAGCAGGAAAGCAACTTTGTGTGATGCATGCTCACTGTTCTAGCTGTTTTCATCTCCAGAAATGATGACCTATCTATTATCTGTTCTCATTTCACAAATAGGAACCAAAAAACTAAAAATAAACTGCTTATATCCATGCACTAGAATACACATTTGGTTCAATTTGAAGTTTTCTGATGCAAGAGCAGCAATTATACTTACATTTATCTTATAAAGAAAACTCACCGCAAGAACTATCCGATCGCACTAAAACCCATATAGGCACTTTTAAAGGAATGTACTAGCAGTGATAAGCATGGAATTGTTAAAAGAACAGTTTATGGTTAGCTCAATACTTTCCTTTAAAAGACTCAAAATCCAGCTAATTCACAAGATACAGTCAATGAGTTTAGCCATTAGTATTATATATATTTTTCATTCATTTCACCTTTTTATTGCTCAAGTATTAGACCATGGTTATGGCAACACTTAGACACCATGAAAAGTTGCATTTCTATTTCAATTTACATGTGATTAACAATATAACATTCATGGAACAACCTATCATGTCCCCTGCCCAACTCACATCAACAACAAGAAAGAGTAAAACATAAATAACACATACCTATTTCTCTCTCTCTCATTGTTTCCATTTAGTTATCTCTCAAGTGTTTCTATGGGGCAGGGACAGTCCACTACTGTCTAGTTACTTCATTAAATTCAACATTGCTCAAACTTAGTAAAACAGCAATAAAAACTAGTCATCTAAGTTATTCTTTACCAAAAAGTATAGGGTGAAGAATGAAGAAAATAAAAATATTTGGATGCCCTATACATGAAGAGGTGGAATATATATAAATGGGCTCTTTTAACACTAAACTTCTCTTGGTTCCTCCAAGTAGATAGACGAGCTAGATATGATCAGATTTACACTTTAAAAATAATAAGGAGATCTCCTTAATAGCCTTTGGTGTTGGAATCCTTTTAAAGAAATAAAGATGGAAATGGAGGAAAAGTTTTGAAATGCAAAAATTCCAATCACCAGAAGGATTAGCAAACTAGTTAAAATATTAGCATTGTCACTATCCTTGAAGGAACAAAAGTAAGTGATAGATTCATGAGTGGTTTGGTAGTTATTGCAATATTTTTTAATTGCACGCCTCAAAACATAAGGCTGAAACTAATTAGCTTTTCCATTTCCTTTTGTTTTTAACTTGTCTATACCCACCATGTTTTTGCAACTTAAAAGAGTTTTTCATTAAATGGCCACATAGCAGAACAAGGTAAATGCTTTTCAAACTTAAATTATAAACAAAAAAAATTCTTAACAAAACAAGGAATATTAAGGAACTAAAACATGGATGGATTGGCTTTATCTAATAACACCGTAGTGAAACTGAAACTGTTTGTTTCTTCTGTCCCTGAATAACTTACCATTATCTGACTGAAAGCAAATCCAGCTTTCCAAACACAAAGGCACTTGATTAGGACTATTGAGAAAGATCTTAACAATCAAGTGTGGAAATGTACTTGGTAAACTACAACGCAATGATGATCAAAACAAAAGCCCTTAGTTACCATGTCACTGCACTTCTAAATATCATTCCAAATGAAGTCACAATCAAATAAGCGTGATATCACCTTTAGCTGATTAGCTTCCTGCTCTAAAGGAATAGTAGAATTGGCATGAACAAGCCAAAAATAACAAATACTAAAATATCATGTAAAAGATGTTTCTGTGGGAGATAGCAGACGCAGGCATCCTATAATCACTACGGAAACTCTAATATATATCTGGAAGCCGTTAAAGTTAGAAAATTGGCAATAATGTGGGATGTTTACAGACCCATCCAAATTATCACCATTACAGACTGCGAAAACAAATAAGAGGCATTGCATTCTATCGAAAGAATTGCAAACACTATTTCACCAAAAGTAAAGGTTTTGCCTCTTTAAATTACACAACAGGCCAAGACACACTAGCAAGGACATCTCAGTTCTGCTAATCAACTTGAAAACGATACCTTGAGGTTCTAGAACCAAACAGAAAACGAAATAAAAAAAAGGATAAATATGAAATAATAGCAATAAATGGAAATACCTTGAGGTACTTGAGTTGCTCCCATAAACGAGCCCTAAAGAGGAGGCAAATGTGCGACCCACCTATTACAATTTTTTAAAAAATAGAAAAATTAATTAGATGATTTTCCCGTGAGAAGGAAATTGAGAGAAAGTAAATTACGAGTGCGAGAGTGCCGGTGCCTGAGAGAGAGAACTTCACAGATCGGGAAAAAGGAGAAACGTGAGAGAATCGGGAGATTTTATGAGAGAGAGCTTCACAGTTTCACAGAATGGAGAAAAAATGCATAAATGCTTTTTTTATGCAGTTGAGAATCGGGGCAATGGGGATTTTGAAGGGCATAGCGTTTCATTTCTAAGAAAAATCGGTTTGTGAATTTCGGGGAAATGGGTGAGGATGGCGGGTAAAGAGGACATAGTGGCGTTTTGTAAGAAAAATCGCCGCTATGTAATATAAATTTAAAAAATAAAAACAAATATTTATTAAATATTTTTATTTTAAAATATAATGACGCTTCTTAGTAAGAAATGTCGGTACCCACTCAATTTAGCGGCGTTTAGTTATATAAACGCCGCTATTCACAAAACTTTGCGGCGTTTCTAACTAAAAAACACCATGAGTTAATAAAAGCACAGCATCTAGCGACGTTTTATAAGAAAACCCCGTTAAATAAATGCCGCTAAAAACGCATTTTGCTGTAGTTTGCTTTGTCACTATATATATATATATATAAATTAATTGGTAATATGTTAATACACTTTCTTATTTGTTCACATTATTTATGATAAAATATATATTAAGATTTATTTAATACATTGTCAATAAAAAATTTATATTTTATAAACGGGATTAAAATGATTACATATATATCGCTTTATTTATTTTTTATTTTTAAATATTTTTTAAAAGATACGTGTCATGCTCTTAACTTCTTTTTTTTAATGTTATATGTATTCTAACCAATTTTCCGATTTAAGATTAATTTTGTCTGACAAAAAGTAGTAATGGTAAAACTCTTCAATAATAACGACTCTAGAATTCGAACCATATTTAAATATTTAGAAAAAAAATTCACTTTGACTTTTTCAACTACTTATTGATCTTTTAATTTCATTTGTGAAGTTTAAAATATTATTGATAATATATTAAATAATAATCTATATAGTAATTATTAATTCTAATTAAGTTCGACTAGCTGTACTTGAGTAAAATTAGTTGTAAGTAAACAATGTCCATATTTATAATAAAATAAGTAGGTGAACTGAATCCAATAATAAGCTTAATTGATTCACGTAATTTATCTTAAGAAGACTTGAATTTTCTAACTTGTTTGAACAATAAAAGATTTGATTCAAATGATTAAAGATTTGAAGAAAGAGATTTGAACATTGCGAAAAGAGTAGAAAAAATCGTGTATCAACATTTGATTCAAATGTTTAGGCATTTTTAAATTTATAATTCTTTTCGGTGTTTAAAAATACGAATAATTTAATATTAGATTTCTTATTAATTTATCAACACCTTTATTTTTTTTTCAAATCATAAAACAATATTAACTTTATCCTAACTCCGAAGTCTAATAAATATTATCCTTCTTTTTGTTAAAAAGGATTTGTCGTTTTCTCAAAATGAGATTGACTATATGAGATTTTGTGGTGATGAGTTGTCTTTCTTTCCATATGCTTCTCGTAAAATTTTAATTTATCTCTTGAAGAAAAATAAAGCTTTATTGCCTTTAGAAAAATATAATAATATAAATGAGTTGTCTTTTTGCCATGATAGTGTACCTGTCATTTTTCATTATCCTTGGGCCAAGACCTTCCCAAATAACTTGCGAAAAATATTGCTAATTGATCGAAATTGACTCTTTCAATGGTATTTAATTACATTATTATTGAAAAAGTTTTATTGTTTATTATTTTCAATTCAAACAATATTAATTTTGAATCGTAAAATGAATAAGAATATTTGTATTTATATTAAAAAATAAAGAGGTGATAATAAAAAATATATTTATATTTTCTTGTGAAAACTTAAATAATATATATAGCTTTTAATATAAACTCTACAAAAACATATAGAATTTTAGTTTGTTCATTTGTTCAATGTGGTTCATGTAATTTTGAGGTAACAATAACATATTCTTTTTCTACATGATTAAAAAAAATGTATGGTGTTATATATAATGTTTATACATATATGTAAATTTTATACTTCTTTTAGTTTCTATCAAGCAAATTATAAAAATTTTTTATAAAATTATTAATACAAGAAAAATTAAAATCATACTAAAGTATTGCATATAAAAAGTCAAATAAACAAATCAATCAACCAATGAATCATCATATAATTAAATAATTCAACATAAAATTGATGAAATCGACAAATAGTAAAACTTGAATCTAAAAGCTCAAGATTTCTTGACTTCTTTTGTACTATTAAGCTAAGATTTTATTGGCAACTATAAAAACATTTCTTGTTTCCACTAAAATTGTATAAGAAAAGATTTAGGTTATTTTTAACTAAAAATGGCTACATCAAGTTCAAAATTGAAAATGATAACAATAGTTTTCAATCAATTGGATTGTTATATTTAAATAGGATTATCTTAAACAGTACGGCATCCTTAATGTTCTAAGTTCAAGGACTATTTTTATAAATTTTAAGTTTTGGTCTGTTGCATCATTGTCTATAAATTCTTCACATATATTAATTTTCCCATTAAAATTTTTTTAATCTAATAATTTTGATTGTTAATTTTTATTTTCATTTTCATTTATTGAAAATTAATTAAAATTAATTTCATCAGTCAATCAAGTTTTATCTTAATGGTAAATAAGATGTTGGGTACTTTTAGGTTGGAAACAACCAAATAGAACCATACCCAAGCACTTACCTTGAGCTTAACAAAACAATCAAACACCGAGGATAGCCAATCCAAAAATAAATAATAAATATAATTAGTTTATGATTATAATTTCTAATGATACAAATAATTTCATAATTAAAAATTTATCTAAATATTTTTTTTTATTGGAAACGATATCTAAATATTTTTAAAAACTATATTTCACTCCCAAAAAATATTACAGCATTAGATTGACCTAATAATAAATTAGACGGCACTCCATAGTAGAAATATTCATGGACCAAGTTGAATTCTGTTGACATTTGAGTTCCACCTATCCATTAAAATCTATTTTAACTAAATTTATTGTTGAAATTTTAAATTTTTATATTAACATTTTATATTTTTAAATATATTTCTAATTAAAATTAATTATTTAATAATATAATAAAAATATATTTTCCAAAACAAACCAACCTTCTTTTTTTTTTTTTTGATGAGCAAGGAACATTAGATAAAAACCAAAAAGTCAATTACAGAGTGGATTGTTTCTCCTACGAGGAAATAGGATCCCCATAGTATCAAAAACAACATGGTTCTTAACAGAAGCAGGGGCAACTTCAAAATAATTGAAACTATAATCTAGAGATGCTCCAAGTTTAGTCAAGGCATTAGCGCACGCATTCCTCTCCCTGAAAATATGCTTCAGTCTAATATTATTGTGGCGTTGAATATACTCCCTGCAATCAGAAACAATAGAGTAGTAAGTATTATGTTTAGGAACACCTTTAATAACAAACCTAAGAGCGATCAATGAATCCATTTCAACAATAAGATTGTTGACACCAAGGGATTTTGCCAGTCGCAAACCATCCCTTATACCCTAAAGTTCGGCGCAAACACTGTTGGTGATTCCAATATTCCGTGAGAATCCTCCTAACAAATTACCAAGGTGGTCTCGCAAAACTCCTCCGGCACCAGCCTTTCCCGGATTTCCCCGGGCAGAGCCATCAGTGTTAAGTTTAATAAATCCAATAGGGGGAGGAGACCACCCAATGTTCAAGATGGTGCTTTGGTTCAACTTCTTTTCAGGTGCCATAGCTGCCCAATATTCTTTAGTAGCTTCTTTTAGATTCATGATCCAAGAGTTAACAGATTCAGAGTGGCTTTCAAAAATCAATTTGTTTCTGTTAGTCCATAAAAACCAAACAGCAAAAGGAAATATAACATTCCAAGGTAAATTAAATGATTCAAATAAACATTTAGAGTTGCAATTAGTGAGAATCCAAACCTCAATATCAAAATTAAAAGATTGAATTAGCTCTTGAGGAATTGATAGAGCTTGCCATCTATCTTTAACTGCAGGACAATCACACAAACAATGTAGGATAGATTCACATTCATTATTGCATCTAGGACATAGTGGGGATATCTGAATACCCCTTTCAAAAAGATTGTTTCTTGTGGGAATTTTCTGGTGACAACATTTCCAGATAAAATGAGTGATCTTAGGAAGAGATTAAATCTTCCAAATGGCCTTCCAATTAATGTTAGTGTGAAAAGTAACTTCCTTTAATCGTTTATAAGCAGAAGCAATAAAGAACTGTCCTGAAGAAGAATCCTTCCAACAAATGGTATCCCTATCATTACCTTCCAATTGGAAGGGAATGGCTAAGATCACTTCCTTGATCTCATTGGGAATGTCAGCACTGAGTCTATGAAAATCCCAAACACCTTGTTCATCAAGTACTTCCCCAACCCGAAGTTTTTCATCACTTAGTTTCCAGGGACCAAAAATTCTCTATCTTAGTGGACCAAGTCCAGTCCAATCATCCATCCAGAAGAGAGTTTGGTTCCCTGAACTTATATTCCATTTCATACCTTCTTGGATAATTCTAGTTCCCTTCCTCATCCCAGCCCAAATAGGTGAACAAGGTTTCCTCTTAAATTCCCTGTTTCTAAAATATTTAGCTTTTAAGGTCTTAACCCACATAGAGTTCTCATCAGTTAAGAAGCTCCAAACAAGTTTTGCCATGCTGGCTTCATTAAGTCTTTCCATATCCTTTATTCCTAATCCGCCTTCCTCTTTTGGACGAGTGATTGTATCCCAATTAATAAGATGAATCTTTCTTTTATTTTCCGTTGAACCCCAAATGAAATTCCTGCAAATTCTATTAATTTCTTTACACACACTACTTGGAAGGCAAGCCTTTTGCATGTAATACATTGGGATAGCTCCAAGGACATATTTCACAAGGGTAGTTCTTCCAGCAAATGAAAGAATTCTAGCTTTCCATCCTGAGAGTTTTTTATTCAACTTGTCAATGATAAATCTAAAACTTGAGGCTTTCCTAGTATTCGAAATGGGGAAACCAAGATATTTACCTAAGTCATCCACGCATGTTATTCCTAAGACCCCACTAAGCAAATTTTTTCTTGAGTCATCCAAATTCTTTGAGAATGTCATAGAGGACTTTGTGAGATTAATGGATTGACCCGATATTTTACAAAAGTCACAAAGGATGCGAATCATAGTGGAAGCAGTTTTTTCATTGGCTTTCCCCAATTGCATAAGATCATCAGCAAAGAAGAGATGTGAAATTTGTGGGCCTGTTCTTGATAATTAAATAGGGTCCCAATTTCCTATATTTGATTCTTCAAGGATTTTCAAATAGAGGAATTCCAAGCAAAGGATAAAGATGTATGGGGAAATGGGGTCCCCTTGCTTAATGCCTCTCGATGGATTGATGATGAAGCTTTTCTCCCCATTAACAAGAATAGTCATGGAGCTTGAAGACACGCATGACATAATTAAATTTATCCAAGGTTGGGGAAAATTGAAGAATTTAAGAACTTTCCTAATAATGCTCCATTCTAGCTTATCATAAGCTTTCTCTAAATCAACTTTAACCATCATGAACCCTTGATTACCCTTTTTTGTTTTCATTGAATGGATAATTTCTGGGGCGATTATAACATTATCTTGAGCTTTTCTTCCAGCTATAAAGCAAGTTTGCAAAGGATTTATGCAGCGTGAAAGAAAAGGTCTGATACGATTGACAATGATTTTGGACACGACCTTATAAATTGTATTGCATAGACTGATAGGTCGATAATGATGTATAGAGGTCGGGTTGGTTATTTTTGGGATAAGACAAATGAGGCATTCGTTGATCTTATCAGGAATTTTCTGATTAGTAAAGACCTCTCTGACAAATTGAATTAAAGAATTGCCAATCATATCCCAACATTTCTGAAAGAATACCGGATGGAGTCCATCCGGTCCTGGGGCCTTCAAAGGTTTCATTCCAAAGACGGCTTTGTAGACTTCAATGTCTTTTAAAGGATCCAATAAGCTGTCACATTCACTTTGTAGCAAAGGATTAGCAAATTGACTATAAAGTGGATCCTCTAGAAGGTTATATTCAAGAGAAGATTGGTAGAGATCATTGAAATGATTACTAATGGCTCTTTTGATATCCTCCGCTTCAGATATAGGATTACCAACAGTGTCCGAAAGACAATAGATCTTATTCCTTTTCCTATGGACAATGGTACTCATATGATAAAAATGAGTGTTTCGCTCACCATCCTTAATCCAGTTAACTCTAGTCTTTAAAGCCCAAAGCTCCTCTTCTAGTTTAAGTATATTCTGGTAATCCTGTTCCAAGGACTCTTCAAGTTGTTGAAGCCAAGGATTATGACTAATGGCTAAGGACCTTTGAATGCCATCAAGTCTCGCCTTGAGTTTCCTTTTCTTGTATAAAATGTTGCCAAAGGTGGACTTATTCCAAATCTTAATATTATTCTCAAATTTTGGTATAGCATCAAGGATAGAATAGTTTGCTTCCCTCCATGATGCTTCCACCACATTCTTAAAGTCTAAGTGAGAAAACCAGATAGTTTCAAACCTAAATGGCTTGGGTCCAAAGTGGGGTTCTCTAGGTTGGGTGTCCAGAAGGATAGGATTATGGTCAGAGCAAATCCTTGTTAAGTGGAACACTATTGAGTTTGGGAATTTAATCTTCCATTCTCTATTAGCCCATGCTCTATCAAGTCTTTCTCTAATAATTTGACCGAAATGGTTTTTGTTAGTCCATGTGAACTACTGACCAACAAAACCCAGATCGATCATACCACGGTCATTCATACATTCTTGATAAAGTCTTGCCCTAAGCTTGCTAATAGGTTTCCCTCCAAATTTCTCAGACTCATGGAGGACATCATTAAAGTCACCCATCATAAGCCAAGGTGTAGAATGTTAGGTTGCAAATTCAGTTAATTCATTCTATAAGATCTTTCTAAGCTCTAGTTTTGGTCTAGCATAAATGGCCGATAATAACCAACAATCATGTTCATTATTAAAAGATGAAAAATTATTAGGAGAAGGAGAGCTAGATGTTACCTGGATTGAGGCGTGTATCGCTTGAATCGATGAGGACAGGATCTCAAATTTTATTTCTTGAGCACGCCACAGAAGCCAGATACCCCCAGCAAATCCTTCAGCATCAACAATGAAATAGCTGTCAAAACCAAGTGAGGAGCAGATTTTCTTAGCTGTCTCTCCCGATACCCTTGTCTTAGTAATAATGACAAAGCAAGGGTTATTGATCCTTATCAACTCTAGGAAGGATCTCTTAAAATTTTGATTAGCAGCGCCTCTAGCATTCCATAGAAGTCCCCTCATTGGAAAGGATTCAAAAGATTTTTGTGTTTAGAATCCAATCAACCAAACTTGGGATAAGTCGGACTTCCCCCGTCAACTTCTTGCATAACAAGTTCGGTGCTTTATGGTTCTGAGGAAGGAACAGCAGTATGTGATCCATCTCTGGTTTCTCGAGCTTCTTGGCTGACTGAATCACCAGGGTTATCAGGTTGACCGATGGTGTAGTCGTTACCAAGATTGCCTCCTCTACCTCTGCTTTCATCTTGGCCCTTTGCACTGTGTATAACACCATTTGTTTCATTGGAATATGTAGGATGTTCAGTAGTGTCTCGACTTGCCTGAGATTTGGTGACATCGCTTCGAGTAGATGCAAGTGAGGAAAAGGATTCGGGATGTCCATGGCTAAGATCAGATTTTTCCAGGCCCTCATAGCGTCGTTCTCGGTCCATCCCTCTGCTTGAGATTGTCCCTTCAACAGAAGATTTAAGGATTCTATCATCTTTATGACCCTCCCATCTATTGTTAAAAACATAATGTCCAACAGCAGGAACGATGCTTGGTGATTTTCCATGGTTCTCAGTAGTAGTGTCGCCGATTTTTGTTCTTTGCTTACTATTCTTGCCCACGACTGGTGGTGTCTTTGGCTTGCTAGTAAAACTAAAAGTGCTATGGTTTTTGGTTTGGTTATAACTCAACGGAACTTGTTTGGTTAGAATGGAACTTGTCTTGGGGAAAGTGAGTAATGTCTTGTCTTGTCCTTCTTTAGAACTCTGCCCAGGCTCAGTAAAATTCTGAGTAACTATCTGTTGTTCCTTACCACTCCCCTGTTCCGTCAGCACACTTTTTCCTTTGTCACTATTCATCATCGAGTTTTGCTTTGGTTCCACCTGCCCCGGACTCTGTTTCTTGGTTTGCCTCTGTTTCCTTCTGTTAACCACCATCCATGGTCCAAACTCCTCTGACTCTTGTGTTGAAGGCTTTGAGGATAAAATCTGTTCTGAAGAATTATCCCTGATCGTCTCGTCTTGAACCATTGTGCTGTCATGAGGATCAACTCTTTCCTTAAGCTGCTCTGACTTGGATTGAACCTTTTGAGTTTGGTAGTTATCCTTACGATGGCCAATTATTCTGCAAGCAAAACAAAGGTTGACACCCTCGTATACCACATTCTGGACAAATTTTCCAATCCTAATTTTTGGAATTAAAGGTCTATCAAGGTCCACTTGTATACAAAATCTAGCATACCTTCCTCTAGCATTCTGTTCAGTGTATGTGTCGATTTTTATGTGTCGATTTTTAAGAGTTTGCCCAACTGGTTCCCGATTCTTTGAAGTATCGTTTTGTCAAAGTACTCAATGGGAAGGCCTGGGAGCCTTACCCATACAGCTGTTGTGGAGAAGTTTGATGCTTTCTCTGGTATGAAGCTTGTCTCCCAGACTCTCATCGTCAAATAGTAAGACCCAACGAACCATGGTCCTCCATGTATGACTTTATGAAAATCCTCTATATACTTAAACCTGAATAGGAAATAATCATTCCCAAGATCAATACAATTCATTTCACCCATCGATTTCCATTGATTTTTTACTCTTGGAAGAAGGAAATTATAGCCCACGTTTTTACCGAATGTTTTAACTATAATGGCGTTCCTCCAAGGTCTTCGGATCCGATTCTTCTCTTCCTTAGACAGAAGTATAGTAGGGATGCCATCCATTTCATCTTCATCTTTATCAGATTCCTCATCCAAGAAATTTGACTAATTAATGAAGGAGAAACTGGAGTTATCATGACTGCCGACTAAAGATTCTTTATAAGAAAAATTCAGATTCTGGTTTCCTTGTATCACTGGATCTGGTTGTTTGTAATCCCCATTCTTTGTTCTTTAACGCTCCTCTTCTTAAGATCTTCCTCTTCCATGCAGTTAGGAACGTTTTGGTTTTCTTCTTCCATCAAGAGCGAGCAATCAGTTTCCAACCAACCTTCTTTTTGATTCACAAACAAACCAACCTTCACGCTCGACTCCACAATCCACATTTGCCGCCTTGCTGGTGTGAATGAAACAACGACGCTTCCTTCATTTCTTATTTGTTTCAACCAACGGAATTCTCCACCATTTTAATTTTATTTTTATTTTCTTAATGTGATTAGAGGGAATCATGGGTATTAGGTCATTGTCATTGATCCACCTCTATATTTGCGCTCATATTTTTTAACTTTTTATTAAAAATTAACTTAATACTCAAATATGTTTTTCACGTTTACCATAAAATAAAATTAAGTTTTCAACATTTAATTGTATAAAAATCAATCTTAAACATTTTAAAATAACTCAATTAAGGATATTTTTGTTAAATTCTTTTATTTTCGTTACCTTTGTACAGTAATAAAACTTATCGGCGTTACAGTGAGTTAACACAAAAATGTCATGATAACAAATACTTTTTTGAGGAAATAATTAGGGTTTGGTCTAATAGTTATTATTTTTCTTTAAAAAGAATTAGTTCAAGATTCGATTTCTTCGTTTCCCTTGTATCTCCTATAAATAAAATTTTTTTAAAGAATTCTTTTTTATTAAAATAATAAAGAAAATGTACAAATATTAACATTCTATCATAATAAGTTTTTATATTTTATTATATTTAAATAAATTTTTAATTCATATTTGAATAAGTCATTAATTTTTATTTTGCATCAAAATAAATTTTTAACCTTTAATTTTAACTAAAGTGAACCATTAATATAAATCAATCTTATTTGAAATGGAGGTTTATTTGAATAATAACAACAACAACAACAATAATAATAATAACAACAACAATAACAACTTATTTGGTTACAATAAAAGTATAAAAATTTATTTAAAAATAAAATAATTTTGACGTTTTATCTAATATTTTAGCTTTTTTTTCTTTTTCCATTAGTAAATGAATACACTAATATGTCTTCTTGTCTTCAAAGAACTTAAATCAATAAAGAGAATATTAAAAAAAAGTGATTTTTATATAAGAACACAAAATTAAAAAAAAAATCCAAGGTGTGTTAAACCAAACACCCTTATGTCGTAGAAAAGCCCATGCCACCCAAAGCTAGCGGGTTAGTTTGGGCCGCTTTCAGGCCTATCTCGAATAAAAACTTTTGGATCTCATTTTTAGATTTGTGCTTAATTTTTTTACAAAAATACAATCGGTTATAAACATTTTTTTCAATTTTTTTAATTTTTTGAAATCATAATAATTTTAACAAGATTTATTATTTTGTTTTTTAAGTATTAAAAAATGATATTATATTATAATTTTTATTAATGTTTTGTTTATCTAACAAACCAATTTTTTTAAAATTTTAATAATAATAAATTATTTTTATTTTATGATCATTTGAAATTATTTTATTTATTGGAATAAATTGTAAGCTCTTTATACACTTTAGTAAAGTTTACTGTATTATTCTTTACTCTAAGAAAATATTTTTAAAATTATTATTTCAAATTTTAAAATTATTTTGATCATTGGAAAATTTTCAAATGATAAGTTTTATTAAAGAAGGGATCTACTTACACCTATGTAAAACTCTATAATTTTACACACTTTTCTAATTCTTAAATTGCATTAAATAAACGGTTAAGATTAAAAACTCTTCATATGGAAAACTAAATATAAAAATAAAAAAATATATATTTTCTCTTTCCTTTTTTACATTGTTTGAAATTGGCACTAATAATTATTTAAAAAAATTGATTTACCATCAACTACTAAAAGCACTAAAATTAGTTAGAACTTATCATAGTGGTTTTTCCCCATGGATGCCTGTCAATCGCAATTTGTTGCTTTTGTTCTCCAGACAGAATTGCTTCCCATTCACCAATGTAGTTTTATTGATGTTAGATGTAGACACCTAATTTTGTCCGGGCTTGATAATTTTGAAAATTTAAAAATCAAATCTTACAGAATGAAATTGACACATTTAATTAAGGTGTATTTTCGTAGTTTAAATTTCAATAAAATTCGTGTAAATTTGTGTCATGTAAATTTTGTTGGGCTTATAGACTTAAAAGCCCAATTTAAGTTGAGTCATGTTTTATGGATTTGAAGACCCAAATTTTCTATTTTTATTTTTTATTTTTATTTTTATTTTTATTTTCTAATTCTGTTTTTAGTTTGATTTTTATAAATTTAATTAATATTCAGTTAAAAAAAGGCTTAATAGCCAAATAGACCCTCAACCTTTAGCATAAAATGAAATTAAGCCCTCAACGTTTTATCGAGTGGAAATCAGTCCATAAACTTTTATTTTATTATAAATAAACCCTCAACTTTTCAAAATTATGCAATTAAGTCCAAATCTGTTAAATGACACTAACTTCCGTTAGTATTGCATACGTACGTGGCATGCCACATGGTAGCCAACTAAGCTATCCACGTCAGCTTTCACGTTAAATGTCTAAACTGCAGTTAGTGTCATTTAACAAATTTGGACTTAATTGCATAATTTTGAAAGGTTGAGGGTTTATTCATAATAAAATAAAAGTTTATGGACTAATTTTCACGCGATAAAACGTTGAGGGCTTAATTTCATTTTATGCTAAAGGTTAAGGGCATATTTGGCTATTAAGCAAAAAAATAAACAAACAAAACAAAAAAGTAAAAAAAAAAAAGAAAAAACCAAAAATGGAAAAAGCTGGTGCTGTGCACAGCACCAGTTCCTTCTACCCTCTCACAGCCTCTCTACCTTGTCACTCAGCCACTTGCAACTTTCTCATCCCCGTAATGGCCAATTCCCATCCCCATAAAAGTCACTTTGTTATCTAAAGGTGGTTGCTAAAATCCCTTGGACCAAACTATGGATGGTACAAAACGAATGATCTCGATGAGGTTAAAACACAGACTAATCATTCTAAAACAGGGGAACTTCGCCTACTTTGTCTAACTAAGACTTCAGCCACTCATCTTCACCAACCCAAAACCCAATCTCACCACCCTTTTTTTTGGGATAAACCATCTCCCATCCATTTTGATCAGATCAGACCACTACCTTTGCGTACCATTCGAACGAGCTCTCAGGTACCAAAAATGGCAAAAATCTTGAGAATTCTACCCTTCAATGATCCCCAAAATAGTAAAGCTCTCATACACTACTACCTCGGCCCTTACCATAAAGCCATCAACAACCAACACAGACACTAATCCGAACCCTTTCAACCACTACCAACATCAACCTGAAAACCTCCTAAACAGCTCCATCATTCAGCCTTCTTGACCACCAACACAAAACCACCATTCGCACTCACTACCATCACCGGACCACCAAACGAGTCACCATTCACCTTGCCTTTCAAAACACTAGGGACCCTCTAGGCCACACCTCCACCATACTCTGCTTCAGTTCGGCCTCACCAGTCATCGTTCACCCAAAACAGCCCCAATACTGACACTACCTTCAACAACAACTAAACCCAAAAAGCCAACCCTAAAACTAAACCCCCAATAACGACATCCCTTTTAATCCCTTACACCAAGAACCAAAAACCAAAAACCAACCCAAATCAACACAATACACCCAAAAAAAACCAAATGAAACCAAGCACCATTCTCAGCAAGCATGCAAAAAGTATAAAGCAAGTTAGAAAGAAAGAGAGATCAATAGCATAAAGGCTTCGAAGTTTGGGGCTACGATTTTGCGTATTGATCTTCTTTTCGGATTTTTTGCACCAGAGGAAAGAAAGAAAATGGTGTGAAGTGGTCACCAGCGAAGTAGGAGTTGTGGCCGGTGGTCTTGGATAGTAGACGTAGAAGAAGCTAGAAATGGAAAAAAGGCTAGACTTGTTTTGGCTTTGGAAAGAGCACCAAGTTTGGATGGTTTTGAAGCCTTGAAAGCTTGGATTTTGGATACAGGACACAGTTTGTACGATATGGAGAAGGGAAGATTTAAAGGTTATTTTGTTGTGCCTTTATTCCTTGTTTTATTAATATTTATTAGCTTAATAGCCGAATAGACCCTTAATCTTTAGCATAAAATGGAATTAAGCTCTCAACGTTTTATCGCGTGGAAATCAGTCCATAAATTTTTATTTCATTGTAAATAAACTCTCAACCTTTTAAAATTATGTAATTAAGTCCAAATCTGTTAAATGACACTAACTTCCGTTAGTATTGCACACATGGCATATCAGCGATCCACGTGGCAAAATTATCCCTGTCAGCATCCCTGTCATGTGTCAACTGTGCATAAATAACGGAAGTTTGAGTGACTTAACGGCTATATACATAATTCTATTATTTTTTAACATTTAGGTTTTATTTGCTGAAAATAGAACTTTATGGCTTTATTTTCACGCAATTGAACGTTGAGGCCTTAATTCTATTTTACCATAAATGTTGGAGACATATTTGGCTATTAAGCCATTTTTCTACGAAGGTTTATAGTATTTGAAAATAGGTTTTAGTCTTATAGAACTCATGCACCATAATTTGACTTGAGTTGATTATTTATTTTATTAGTTAATTAATTGTTGCCTTTTTTTTATTAAAATTAATTGTTGCCTTTTGCTTGTACGTGAATGGAAAAATGAATGCTGAGTGTTTTACTTGTTGTTTCATTTATTTGTGATTTTTAATCAATTGTATTATTTGACTTGTTTTTTTGTTTGATGTGCATGCACATGGACCATTAGCTCCTTTCTGTGTCTTTGTTCTGATTTTTGTGTTCTATTTGCTAATCTATTCATTTGTAATTAAAAAAAAGGGTCTAAATCATTTGTCAAGTTTTGAAAAGTTAAATGCATCAAATAAAATTTTTAAACATTAAGCTTATAAAAACCTTTATAGAAAAAAAGTTTAATATAAAAATTAAAATTTAGCATCAAGAAATTTCTGCAATTGAAAATAAAATGAAAATTTTTCTGATGATGGGATGTTATGAAAGTCACAAGTAATGATTTTTAACTGATCCCTAGGTGAGAAGAGTCCACTAAATATTACCAACAAATTAGAGTATTTAGTACGATTTTTCAATAATTTAAATTTTTTTAAAAAAATGAAATGAATAGTTTTTTTTAAAAAAAATCAAAACAAGGAAAATTAATAATGAAATTTAAATTTAATTAAATGAATTCCTAATTATGGGATGTTATGAAATTCACAAGTAGTGATTTTCTAACTGATCCCTAGATGAGAGGAATCCATTAAATATTACTAGCGTATTGAAGTATTTAGTGTGACTTTTCAATAATTTAATTTTTTGTTAAAATTAAAAATAAATAAGTTAAAAAAAAAGAAAAAGGGAAATTAATAATAAAGTTTAAATTTATTTAATGTAAATTTGTCCGATGATGAGATGTTATGGAAATCACAAGTAGTGATTTCTAACTGATCTCTAGGTGAGAGAAGTCTACTAAATATTACCAGAGTATTGAAATATTTAGTGTGATTTTTTAATATTATATTTTTTGTTAAAAATACTAATAATAAAATTTAGTTTTTTTTATAAAAAATGATTTTAAAAAAATAATAATAAAATTGGTTACAATAAAAAGGAAATTATTTTTAAATGTTAAATTAATACCATTTTATTAAAATTAAAGGATAACATGTTATTAAGATGATACCGTTTTTACACGGGCATTGTGGGGGTGCTAATCCTTCCCCACGTATAACTGTACTCCTGAACCCATTTTTGTTTTCCCAGATCCCATTTTTGTTTTCCCAGATCCCAAAATTATCTTTTTAATAAAACTTAAATATTTTTAAAATTTTTGTTAAAAAGACAAATATTTTTAAGTGACCAATCACACCTAACAAAAAAGATTGATGGTGACTCCCTGTTTTTACATGTTTCAAAATCGTCGAGCGGTCAAATCCCCGAAAGAAATCGTTACGACACTAGATTTTAACTAGCTCCGACGAGCATTGGTGGTGTGTTGAGAAACTCTGATGGTGTCATTATTCACATTTTCTCTAAGAACATTAGTATGACTGATTCAAACCTTGTTGAACTTCTTGTTGTTCTTGAAGCTCTCTCTATAATCTGTATATCAAGTGTAGCACTCCCTCAACATCTAATTATTGAAAGTGATTCAAAAGTTGTTATCTCTTGGTTGAACAAACTCTATAATGGCCCATGGAAGTACAACAACCTCATCAGCAAGTTACAAAATCTGTATTCCTGCTTAGGTTCGATTTCTTTCATACATGTATTTAAAGAAGCAAATCATTTCGCTAACTCCTTGGCTAAAGCTGGAGTTCATAGATCGGTCAATTTAGAAGCTTGTTTGTAATCTTCAGTTATTTACCCTTTACATCAATAAATAATCCCCTTTAGTTTTTTTTTAAAAAAAAACACCCACCTTTGTTTCGTACCCATAAGAAGCTACTTATGAAATTTTATGCATTGGTAGCCATGGCAACAGCCATTTGAGAAAGTAGATTTGATTTTTGACCTTTTTTTTCTCTTGTCAACTGATACATAATATTACATCATTAAAGAGGAAAGAAATGCATATCACTTGCAAAGAAAAAGAGACGGAGAAGATTGCCTGGTTTGAGAGAGACGAAGGAGAGAAGTCTACCTGAAGAAATAGAGGTGGAAAGGAGAAAATATAAAAAAGAAAAAAAAATTTACAAGGTAAAAAAGAATAGAGAAAATTTTTTTTACATTTAGTTTTCCATATGAGGAGTTTTAATTTTAACCGTTCATCTAACTCAATCTAAAGTTTAGAAAAATGTGTAAAACCATAAAGTTTTACATAGGTGAAAATGGATACCTCATCTTTTTTATTATTAACTCAACTCTATCCATTTTACAAAAGATTTAATATCTAAATGTACCCTCAACTTTTTGCATAAAATAGAATTAAGTTTTCAATGTTTTATCGTATAAAAATCAGTCAATAAACTTTTATTTTACTGTAAATAAACCCTCAATCTTTTAAAATCATACAATTAAGTCTAAATCTATTAAATATACTAACTGTCATTAGGACATCTTATGTGGAAACTGATGTGGATAGTTTAATTGTTGCCACATGGCATGCTATTTGTGCAATACTAACAAAAGTTAGTAACATTTAAAATATTTGAACTTAATTGCATGATTTTGAATGGTTGAGGGTTTATTTACAGTAAAATAAAAATGCATGGACTGATTTCCATGTAATAATATGTTGAGTGCTTATATCAATTTTGTGCAAAAAGTTGATGGTATATTTGTCAATTAATCCTTTTACAAAACAACATGTAAAATAAATAAATAAATGTAAATAAAAGTTAAAAATATATATTTCTAAATGACTGAAAGTTTTTGTAAGAATATGAAATAAGACAACTTATATTTTGGATTGAGTTTATTTACTTGAAATGAGTTAAAGATACCTTTGGATTTATTTACTTCAACTTGGATCAAGCCTTTATCATCATATTTTTTTCAGTCTCATTCTTTTTTCATCAACTTAGGGGAAATCCCATTGCAAATTGGTTTTCTTCTTACAATCAAAGTTATTTTTTTTTGTTAAGCCAAGATTATATTTAATAATCAAAAGGATTCAAAGCTAGAAGTAAATGATAGACAAAGTTCTGATACAATCCATAAAAACAATAGCAACATCAAAATGAAACTAGAAAATAAAAACCATCCCAGATACCAAGACAAAACACGCTAATAATGTGACATAGTTTGAATTGACCATGGTGAAGCAACCAAAAGAAAACAAAAACCAAGAACATGAAACAGTTAACGACAAATAGCTATCGATGATCCAAGTCAATAAAAGTCTTTGATGTAGCTCACCAACCAATGAATTAGCATAATTCCACAAGCCAACCATAAACCAGTAATTGTTTGAAATATCAGCTCGATCCCTTCATTCCATTTCCATTAACCACTCAATAATGATCTCCTCATCCCCTCAATGGAGAATCCAAGATGTTTTCCAATTTCCCAAGTTTTAACAGCTGCCTCTCTATGCATAGCATTCACCCGTCGAATATCATTGTTCGAGATGCGTGTATCATTCTCCAATATCTCATTGGGTGTGGGAAGACAAACTAAAGGTTTTGGATGTGTTTTTTTCTACTCCAATTGAAATGCTTGCGTTTTCTTTCTTTTTTCTAGGAAGTTTCAATTTTTAACTAGAAGCAATATCAACATAAACATCAAGATCCTCACAATTGACTTCAAATTCCTCCAAGTTATTTTCGAAATCACTCTAATTAATTTGACTATATTCATTCTTATCTTCTTCAACATCCACAAGTAGAATCAACTTTCTCTTCCTCGACATTCACACATAATTGAATACCATTAGTATTCTCAAGTTCAGCCCTATGTAAATTGCCCTTATCATAACTTGATTCTCGCAATATTTCATTAGAATACAGAGACACATCACAACCATTATAGCATGGTTTTCCTTCAACATAATTCACACTTGGGTCAATCTCACCCTTATTATCTTTAACAAGTCTAGCATGAGGAATATCTGAAGACTCATCGCTTTTAGCTGAAAGCTTGCCATCATATAAAGGAGAAGGACAAGCTTATGGTTGGTCATTAACCAACACCTTTGATTTAACAGAAATAGCTTCTTCCTCTAGGGGGATTTGTCTAGATGGTTCCTTCTCGCAACTTTGTGAACTAACCTTTGAACTCTGTACGACATAAGCTTTAAATATTTCATCGAGATTAATCTTAATAATAAGAGACCCATTATTTAAAGAAACTTGGATGTCGTTGAAAGAAATTCCATACGAGATAGCAACCAAACTCTTAGGAACGTTTTTCACACTATCTAAAGAAGATTCTTCATTTTCCACCACTCTAGGTTTTGACACCTTAGAAACATTTCCTTTTTCTTTCCATTCGCTTTTAACCACATCAGTATAAGATTTAAATTTAATTTGAGAAAACTCCAATAGAGTATTGCATTCACTAACCTTAGAAGGCCAAGTATATTTAACTTGGATCTTATCTCTAAATGAGCCCTTAGCTTTGACAAATCTAAGAATATAATTAGCGATCCAAATGAGATTGCAAGCAACTAACAAACTCTCGACATCTGTAATATTCACAAATCTAATAAAGCCATACCTTTGACCCCTAAAATTTCTTTTTATATGGAATGAAGACATTAACAACATTGCCATAGCTTTTGAACAATTCCCCAAAATTCTCAACATACCATAAATCAAGGAAATTGGTAAAATGAAGATTAACAATGATACCTTCAAAAGTGGGGTTTACTACCTTGCCAAAGATAAAAATTTTGATTCCTTTGCAGCCAAGAACCTTCCCATGCATGTTTCCTTGATTCTTCCTTGGACACCATCTTTGGCCACTAATCACCAAAAGCATGCTCTGGGCATAGACTTGCAAATAGCAACAACTCAACATAAAGACAACCCATAAGTACCTTTAGAAACCCCAGAATGTAGTCCACATTAGAGGCAATGCAAAATGAGGTGAGTGTGAGTGAAAAAGTTTTGGAAAACAAGGCTTGAGCAAGAGGCTTAAATAGGAAAAAAATAAAGGCAATCTCATAAACTGGGTTGGTTAAAGGATTGAAATTGGAATGAGGGTTAAATCTAAGGAATTGGAATGGCTTAAGGGATATGGGTTAAAATAGAGAAAAGAGGTTATAAATTTTAGAACGAGGTAGACTTAAAGTGGCTTGTATCGAAAATAGAGGCAAAATGCGACAGGGCAGGGCATGGCTAGATTTCGTGCAAGCCTTTTTTGGGTTTAGCTTGATTTGGCTTTGGAATTTGCAACTGGAAGTTTTAATAGAGGGGTAATTGTAAATGAAAGGCCGAGAAGAAACTGAGAAATGGAATATAAAGAGGTAGATCAAAAGAGATAAAGAAAGGGAATGTGTGAAGGAGGCATAATCCCTCTTGAGAAGGAGTATTACTGTAGATCTGGCTTAAGGAGGTCACATTGTCGTTCTAAATGCCATAGTCATAATCCCTTGAGAAGTTCTAAACACACCCTATATACTATTAGACACACCCTATTTTTTAACAAAATTACATAAATAACCTTCTTAATATTTTTTTTATTTTTTCTGAAATCTTTTGTCTCCCGGAAGTGGATTTCCGGGAGCATAACAATTTTTGCGGAAGTTCACTTCCGGGAGCATCATAAAGCTCCCAGGAGTGGGCTTCCGGGAGCATAACAATTTTTGCGGAAGTTCACTTCCGGGAGCATCATAAAGCTCCCAGGAGTGGGCTTCCGGGAGCATAATAAAGCTCCCGGAAATCCACTCCCGGGAGCTTTTTTTTTTCTCCCCCATGGCTGCCCAGGCAGCTTGCTGCGAGAGCTTCTTTTTTCTCCCCCATTTTTGTTGGCTGCCCAGGCAGCTTGCTGCGACAGCATGCCTGGCAGCATTCATGTGCTACCCAGGCAGCATACAACTGCTGCCAGGCAGCAACTCCGGTGAGCTATGGCTCACCGAAAACAAAAAATGCCATGGAAGGGTATGAGGAGTCAAATTTTTTTAGATAGGGTGTGCCTAATACTTTTTGAGGTGTGAATAGAATTTCTCTAATCCCTTTCGCCTTTTGTTTTAATGTTATGACAAAAATATCCAATAAAATGATTTTATTTACCTCAATGAAAATAAAACCTAACTTATTTTCATTTTTATTGTCTCTTAACTCTCTTCTCTCTCTTTATAATAAAACTTAGCTCCACTAAAACAAACCCAAGAAAAACAAAAAATGGCAATTGGTTGTCATGCCAGTCACCACCCTTTGTCAGCAACCTCATTTACTAGCATCGAAAAATTCTCAAAAATCATCCAAAATTGTGATAACCGCAAATTTTCCATTTATTGGAAATTATTAATATTAGAAATTAATATTAAAGAAAATAGATAAGAGGAAATAAATAAATTAAAGTAAATAAATAAAATTGTGAGAATCGGAATATTGTGGAAATTCCGAGAATGGAGGAAGTGATAAAATTTGGAAATTTAAGTGAAGGAAATTAAATAAAGAATAGGGAAATTTAATTTGGATAAATGGAAATCCAAATTAAATAAGAAAATGAGAAATGAGAATAAAATATGGTTATATAATTACAAATTATATAAATGTATTTTGATATAAATACATATGTGTTTAAATACTGTATGGTATATAGTATATATTAAAGGTACATTGGTATATATAAGAATATATATATACTATTTGATAAATTTAAATAATACATATGTATTCAAGTATGATATTTTATGTATATGTAAGTATATACATATTTGAGAAAATATAAATATTAAATTACATTAAAGTTTAAATGTATATATATTGTAAATACAATATATATGGAATTATGACATTTATATAAATATTTATATAAATGTTATTTAATTTTAAGTATATAAATATACATATATATATACTAGATATATATTTTTGTAATGTACAATATATATAATTTATATAATATATATATATATTTATATTGTATTACATTATACATGAAATAATATTATATGTATAATATATGATAAATATTATATGTATAATATATGATATATAGTATATAATGTAGTATATACTTAATTTAGAAAGGAAACTAAACAGAAAAGAGAAACAGAATCGGGAAGACCCCGATTCTGCCTTCCCCAGGCGAGATCGCCCCCGTCAGCGGCCGCCGGAGAAGGAAAGGGAGAGAGGAGAAGAGAAAGTCGTCGCCGGCAAAGCAAGAGGAAGCCGGAGGAAACGCCGGCGAAGCGAAACGGAGAAGGAATCGACGCGAAACGACGGAAAATCGAGGAAGAAAACGAAACTAGATCTGGCGGTTGCCGGCGGAATTGGCCGCCGCCACTACAACCGAAGCATCGGTGGAAGGAGAGGAATGGGATGGAGGCCACCGGTGAGGCCAACGACGGCGGAGGAAGGCCGACGGAGGAGGAGAAGTGACCGAAGGTAAACCGAGTAGATCCGCCGCCGTGCCGCCGATCCAGGCTGAGCTGAGGCCACCGACAGCTTCGTCTCAACGCCGGCCAGCTGCTGAGCCACCGAACCGCCGGAGAATCAGCCGCCGGAGGAGAACCGGCAGTGGAGGAAGGTTGACCGGTCTGACTGGTCTGAACCGGTCAGACCAAGGAAAAAAAAAAGAAAAAGAAAAAAAGAAAAGAAAAAGAAAAAAAAAGAAAAGAAAAAGGAAAAAGAAAAAGAAAAGAAAAGAGAAAAAGAAGAAAAGGAAGAAAGAGGAGAGAGAAAAAGGGAATTCCGGGAATTTAAAAAATTCTCGAGAATTCGGAGATTACGGGAAATCTCGAGAAATACGGGAATCGGTAAGAAATCCCGAAAAGTACTAAATTATTTAAATAATTTATTTATTTAAATAATTGTAGAAAAATTCTAAATTTTAGAATTTAAATTCCAGAAAAATTCTCTCGATGATCGAGATGAGGAATCGGAACAGATGGAGTACGGGCGCGACCGGTAGGAGGCAGTCGCCAACCCGAAACAGGTAAGGGAGACATGTGCCGCCTGTAAGGATATTCGGCCATGTTTTTAAATTGCATTTAATTTTATAAATGCTATTGATAACTATCGGTTTTATAGTGTGATGGTTTATCGGATGAAATTGTGATGAAACACCGGTTGAAAATATAAACTGTATTTTCGTGCAGGAGGCTAACCAAATCGGTAGCCGTTATAATGCCGAAAAATTATCGAAAAAAATTACTGAAATTTATCGAAAATCACCGAAAACCAAAATAAAAGATTTTATTTCACGTGAAACGATTTCTAACATGAAAATCGAGAAATCGATTAGTTTTCATAAAACATGAATATATTGATAATTAATTTTAAAATATTCATGTTTTGAAAATGGTGAAAAAAGGAAATCACCTAAATTTATTCTGATAGGTGATATTTCACGTGAAACGAAATGAAAATGAAAAAGAGACTGAAGTGAATATTTTTACAAATATTCTTAAATATTCACTTGATTTTACAGAAAACCTTTGTGGTTTAATTATGGAAATAATTAATTATGAATATTCCATAAAGGTTAAGAAAGGATGAATAATTATGATTTCGAGACTAAAGGTCCCTACACTTGTTTTTAAAAGAAAACATTGAGATGAGAATTTAAAGTTAGAAAATAAATATTTTATTTTCATAAAGTATAAAAATAATTTATTTGAATTCCGATAATTATAAAATCATGTTTTCAATTTAATGCATGGAAAAACGTGCATATATGTTTTATGGTGAAAAAAGATAGTTTTAACCTTTTACATGTTCAGTGATGATTTTTCAAACTGTCTTCATCGCAATTTATAAAGAAATGTTTGAAGCATGAATTTTGTTCTGAAATTAAATTCCATAGTCTTTTGATAATTAGCTAAACGAATTTATGATTTCTATGTATATTTTTCAATAATGCTATAAGTATGTTTTCTGAAAAAGGTATCGGAGTGGCACACCCCAGGCTAACTTAGACCCTGGCACGCCCGGTCCTTACTATTTTATATCAGTTGTATGATTTAAGTATATGTTTTCCGAAAAAAGTATCGGAGTGGCAAACCCCAGGCTAACTTAGACCCTGGCACGTCCGGTCCTTACTATTTTATATCGATGGTATGTAAGTAAGTTTTGAGACTAAGGCTTTCCTATAGTTTATGTTATTGCCTGTCATGCTTGCCACATTGTGCATGTTTCCGTCCCTTGTGGCATATGTTTAGCCCACGTCGTGCATGTTCTCGCCCACATTGTGTATGTTTTCATCCTTTGTGGGTATGTTGGTCCTTCGTGGTGCATGTTCGCTGTACGACTCTGATCAGGTCTACAGCCCATACCATGGCCATAGGTATTCCGTTCCCTCTTCGGAGGAAGAAGTAAGTGTCATGACCGCATACTTGCTATATGATTTTGCCTAGTCTCCATGAATTGTATGAAAAGTTTTATTAATTATGATGTTAAGTTTCGAAAGTATGATGCATGTTTGAAACAAGTATGAATTTTAGATATATGCATTAAAGAATTCATACAATGATTTAAAGTATGAAATGCATTATTATGGCATTTGTTTTCTGCATATATCGATACTATGACTATTTTAAATGCATTTCTTATGAGGCTTTAGTACGATACGGTTATTGATTTGAAAAGAGAAATAAATGTTTATTCTAAAAGAGTAACATAAGAATTATTTCTAAGATAAAGAAAATCGAAGAAGTAATTATCCAATGATTTGATATTTGCAAATCACTGTACTGTACTGTTTTTACTGTACTGAAGAGAAGAGAAGAGAAGTAAACCACTGTTTTTATTACTGAACTGTCAAGGGTTTTAAAGTATACCGAAGTGGAAAGGAACAAGTGGTTTACTCTGTGGAAAAACAAAAATTATATCGTTTTGAAACAACAAAATTGATATTCTCTACAGTTGCTTCTAGGTTCCGGGACAAGTATGGTATTCTAAAATACCTACCTTATTCTATCTGGATCCCTAGCCGACTGTAGTATCCTTCCTACATGTGTGCCTAGAGCCAGCTAGGAAGATTTTAAAGAAAGTGAAGAAAAAAAATATTTTCAGCATATAGATAGCTGAATATCAAGTGTGACATATAACTCTCTTACTGAGCCGTGGTTTGCTCACCCCTTAATTTTAAACATTTCAGGTTTTAATGATTGTGAGATCAATTGATTGTGAATTACGGCTGTACACAAAGGATAATGTGACAGATCGACTGATTTATATGAGGTACGATTATTTATTTTCTGTATTTAGACATATCTGCAGTACTACTTATCTGATTAATTAAGATAGGGGATGTGTATAATATAAACAATGTACTGTACATTTGTTTAACAGTTAGTAAAAGTGAAGTATCACAGACAGCCCAACCGAAGGAATCGTGTAAAATAAGGTGAAAAATACGGTAACGGGATGTGACAGGTTTAATGGTATCAGAGCATGGTTGGCCTGATGTCTGTGAATACTTTTGGAAGGAAAAGTGTTAAACATCCCCGGTAGTACTGTGTTGTCTGAATATATAGAGAAAATAAATGATTGTAAATAGAGTACAATAATTTAAAGGGAGTGAGAAAGTATAAATTGAGAATGTTAAAGAAATAATAGGCTCAGAAATACCAGAAAATTGGTGATCTTGAAATTTATTTGAAGGCCTGTTCGGTAAGGAATCGAAAGGACTCGGTGAGGGCCCCACCAGTACTTTACGGTCCGAACCGAACTGAGACCTGAAAGTGATGATATAAGGAGGGGAATGATATATCATCATTAAATAGACTTTAAGATCATCGATTGAGGGTAATTTGAAGAGAGAGAAAATTTTGGCCAAAAATGACCAAAATACCCCTACCTCTGAAATTTTACAGGGAGTTAAAATAAACCAACAGAAGTTTGATTTGAGTGATTTGACAGAGAAATTGATGATGTAAAGCTACATTACATACAAAATAATTCAATTATAGATTTTAGTGGAATTCTCTGTCGAAATCGAATAAGATCTCAAATCGCTGATATTAGTACGAGAAGAGGTACTATCAGCACATAGATATTAAGATCCTTGATTCAAATGTATACTGAGGAGAAAGAAATAAATGTCAAAATGACGAAATTGCCCCTATGTTGGGCAAAGCTCTGAATAGTGATGAAATCAAGTTAATCTTGAATCCATTGATAATAATAGAATTATTAATGGCATGAGGATGAAATGTCCGAATTAATAAGAAAGGTGTGATTGAAGAAAGCATCGGATTTGAATTTCGATGGAACTTCTAGAATTATATAAATTGGAGGAATCGAGATAACTTTGACTCGATTTTGAATATGAAATCTGATTCTAAGCTTATATCGGAGAACTTAGGAGAATCCGAAAGCTTAAGAAATCCACTCTAGAAAATGAAAGAATAATGAAGTGCATGTGTATAAGGTGTGATTGATGGCAATACCGATAACATTAATTGTGGATAAGAAAGTTATCTGTATAAGTGTAAGTGAGAGAAGCACAGATGATATTGAAAATTAGATGAATAAAAAGGATGTATTAAATTCCTATCATTAATAAAGTTCTTTTGAAGAACAAATATTCATCTACATTATGGAATAGATGTCTTATGGATCTGATTCGATATCCATGAGGAGTTTATAAGACCTGTCTTGGTATAAAGCGTCCTTAGATAAAAGATTGGAGATTGATGTCTGTAAGATTATAATTAGAAACTCGGAGTGAATTTTACGAGTTCCTATTGAGGTTACAAGGTTAATGATTTACCTTGTGAGGTATATAAACCTAAAGAATGAGGCATTCATACATGAGTAAATTGATGAAATGCTAATAGAGCCTAAAGTACAAATGAAACATGAGCAGCATTGTGGTATAACCCTTAAACTCTTAAAGACTGTGAAATTGTGTTAAGATTGGCAAATAAGAGATGTGACTAGATAGTATCTCCTCTTGAGATATATGATCTCGGGATGACCGGATGACAGTGAATCTGTCTACGATATAGAGATAATGATTGAGATACGAGATTAATGAGTCTTGCTAGATATTACTGCCAATCTATAAAAGAGTAATGAGATTAGCTGCTCTACTAATGTGATGTAATTAAAGAAAGAAGTTAAAGTCGGTAAATGGATATGTGTAAAGAAAAGATGGTATGCAAAATTTTACGAGATCTTAGCAGTATAGTACCATACTAATCGAGAAAATCGACTAAAAGGATGAATATATATATATATATATATATATATATATATATATATGAAGAGATAAAAGTGGGAATATGAAAACCAAAAATGAAAGTGGAATAAGGAAATAAGTTATATGATGAGAAGGGAACATCAATATGAAATAGTTCCCGAAGGTAAGACTGAAAGTGATTTGTATTGGTTATCACATAACTGTGTCGAGATGTAAAATTAAGTCAGATTTGATAAATGAAATTAATGATACTCCAAGGAGTAAGATAATTGATATGTTTACTGCCAATATGTAAATGAAAAATGATTATACATATAACCATCGTAACATGATAGAAACGGTAGAAGTATATAGATGATGTGGTGATTAAATGTATAAATTGAGGATTCAATTTTGGAATCTAGATTATAAAAGAGATTTAAAGACTATACTACATGAAGAGAATATGATTGTCTCATGATTGGTAATTGTAAGAGATAATCCATAATAAAGTTTGCAAGTGAAATGTCGTTTTGATAAAAGTGAAAATGAATATTGTGAGCAATAAAGAGTCCAAAAGAAAAATGATGATATGGAAGTGATTAAAGACTGATGATCTAAATAGAATCACTTTCCATTATCAGACTCTTAGATTCTCTAGTGCTGTAGTCGAAGTATTCGTGTTAAATGGTGTAAATGTGTATGTACAGTTCCAGTGAGCCTTACATGTGATGGGAGTCTCTGAGTTGTCATATGCTTAATGAGAAATAGCAAAAGGCTTTGAGATCCCAAGTGTATTGATAGCACCGCTCCATATTGATATATATACATATATGAGCGTAAGATGTAAACGCTCTATGATATTGAGAGAGCGTGTGCATGAGATGTGAAAGCTACTGGGACACTTACATATAACTGATTGACATGTGTAATTGATAGTTTTAAACTATATCGACTTGGCACTAAGTGAGAAAAATGGAGGATGAACAGCATGGATCAGCTACGATATGAAAAATACTGTGCATGGACTCTTATGTGAAAAGAGTGGAAATGAATAACTCCCGATTTGAGAAATGAACTTACGAGAGTATAGACACATATATGATGAAAGACAGCATGTAGTGGTCTAAAGTATTCTTGATGTTGAAAGTGTACTGACAGTATGACTTGGAGGATGAACTAGAAATAAGAAGTCGTAAGTATACGGCATGTATCACCTTTGGAATTAAGCTAAATTCGGAGGACCGAATTTCTTAAGGTGGGGAGAATGTGATAACCGCAAATTTTCCATTTATTGGAAATTATTAATATTAGAAATTAATATTAAAGAAAATAGATAAGAGGAAATAAATAAATTAAAGTAAATAAATAAAATTGTGAGAATCGGAATATTGTGGAAATTCCGAGAATGGAGGAAGTGATAAAATTTGGAAATTTAAGTGAAGGAAATTAAATAAAGAATAGGGAAATTTAATTTGGATAAATGGAAATCCAAATTAAATAAGAAAATGAGAAATGAGAATAAAATATGGTTATATAATTACAAATTATATAAATGTATTTTGATATAAATACATATGTGTTTAAATACTGTATGGTATATAGTATATATTAAAGGTACATTGGTATATATAAGAATATATATATACTATTTGATAAATTTAAATAATACATATGTATTCAAGTATGATATTTTATGTATATGTAAGTATATACATATTTGAGAAAATATAAATATTAAATTACATTAAAGTTTAAATGTATATATATTGTAAATACAATATATATGGAATTATGACATTTATATAAATATTTATATAAATGTTATTTAATTTTAAGTATATAAATATACATATATATATACTAGATATATATTTTTGTAATGTACAATATATATAATTTATATAATATATATATATATATTTATATTGTATTACATTATACATGAAATAATATTATATGTATAATATATGATAAATATTATATGTATAATATATGATATATAGTATATAATGTAGTATATACTTAATTTAGAAAGGAAACTAAACAGAAAAGAGAAACAGAATCGGGAAGACCCCGATTCTGCCTTCCCCAGGCGAGATCGCCCCCGTCAGCGGCCGCCGGAGAAGGAAAGGGAGAGAGGAGAAGAGAAAGTCGTCGCCGGCAAAGCAAGAGGAAGCCGGAGGAAACGCCGGCGAAGCGAAACGGAGAAGGAATCGACGCGAAACGACGGAAAATCGAGGAAGAAAACGAAACTAGATCTGGCGGTTGCCGGCGGAATTGGCCGCCGCCACTACAACCGAAGCATCGGTGGAAGGAGAGGAATGGGATGGAGGCCACCGGTGAGGCCAACGACGGCGGAGGAAGGCCGACGGAGGAGGAGAAGTGACCGAAGGTAAACCGAGTAGATCCGCCGCCGTGCCGCCGATCCAGGCTGAGCTGAGGCCACCGACAGCTTCGTCTCAACGCCGGCCAGCTGCTGAGCCACCGAACCGCCGGAGAATCAGCCGCCGGAGGAGAACCGGCAGTGGAGGAAGGTTGACCGGTCTGACTGGTCTGAACCGGTCAGACCAAGGAAAAAAAAAAGAAAAAGAAAAAAAGAAAAGAAAAAGAAAAAAAAAGAAAAGAAAAAGGAAAAAGAAAAAGAAAAGAAAAGAGAAAAAGAAGAAAAGGAAGAAAGAGGAGAGAGAAAAAGGGAATTCCGGGAATTTAAAAAATTCTCGAGAATTCGGAGATTACGGGAAATCTCGAGAAATACGGGAATCGGTAAGAAATCCCGAAAAGTACTAAATTATTTAAATAATTTATTTATTTAAATAATTGTAGAAAAATTCTAAATTTTAGAATTTAAATTCCAGAAAAATTCTCTCGATGATCGAGATGAGGAATCGGAACAGATGGAGTACGGGCGCGACCGGTAGGAGGCAGTCGCCAACCCGAAACAGGTAAGGGAGACATGTGCCGCCTGTAAGGATATTCGGCCATGTTTTTAAATTGCATTTAATTTTATAAATGCTATTGATAACTATCGGTTTTATAGTGTGATGGTTTATCGGATGAAATTGTGATGAAACACCGGTTGAAAATATAAACTGTATTTTCGTGCAGGAGGCTAACCAAATCGGTAGCCGTTATAATGCCGAAAAATTATCGAAAAAAATTACTGAAATTTATCGAAAATCACCGAAAACCAAAATAAAAGATTTTATTTCACGTGAAACGATTTCTAACATGAAAATCGAGAAATCGATTAGTTTTCATAAAACATGAATATATTGATAATTAATTTTAAAATATTCATGTTTTGAAAATGGTGAAAAAAGGAAATCACCTAAATTTATTCTGATAGGTGATATTTCACGTGAAACGAAATGAAAATGAAAAAGAGACTGAAGTGAATATTTTTACAAATATTCTTAAATATTCACTTGATTTTACAGAAAACCTTTGTGGTTTAATTATGGAAATAATTAATTATGAATATTCCATAAAGGTTAAGAAAGGATGAATAATTATGATTTCGAGACTAAAGGTCCCTACACTTGTTTTTAAAAGAAAACATTGAGATGAGAATTTAAAGTTAGAAAATAAATATTTTATTTTCATAAAGTATAAAAATAATTTATTTGAATTCCGATAATTATAAAATCATGTTTTCAATTTAATGCATGGAAAAACGTGCATATATGTTTTATGGTGAAAAAAGATAGTTTTAACCTTTTACATGTTCAGTGATGATTTTTCAAACTGTCTTCATCGCAATTTATAAAGAAATGTTTGAAGCATGAATTTTGTTCTGAAATTAAATTCCATAGTCTTTTGATAATTAGCTAAACGAATTTATGATTTCTATGTATATTTTTCAATAATGCTATAAGTATGTTTTCTGAAAAAGGTATCGGAGTGGCACACCCCAGGCTAACTTAGACCCTGGCACGCCCGGTCCTTACTATTTTATATCAGTTGTATGATTTAAGTATATGTTTTCCGAAAAAAGTATCGGAGTGGCAAACCCCAGGCTAACTTAGACCCTGGCACGTCCGGTCCTTACTATTTTATATCGATGGTATGTAAGTAAGTTTTGAGACTAAGGCTTTCCTATAGTTTATGTTATTGCCTGTCATGCTTGCCACATTGTGCATGTTTCCGTCCCTTGTGGCATATGTTTAGCCCACGTCGTGCATGTTCTCGCCCACATTGTGTATGTTTTCATCCTTTGTGGGTATGTTGGTCCTTCGTGGTGCATGTTCGCTGTACGACTCTGATCAGGTCTACAGCCCATACCATGGCCATAGGTATTCCGTTCCCTCTTCGGAGGAAGAAGTAAGTGTCATGACCGCATACTTGCTATATGATTTTGCCTAGTCTCCATGAATTGTATGAAAAGTTTTATTAATTATGATGTTAAGTTTCGAAAGTATGATGCATGTTTGAAACAAGTATGAATTTTAGATATATGCATTAAAGAATTCATACAATGATTTAAAGTATGAAATGCATTATTATGGCATTTGTTTTCTGCATATATCGATACTATGACTATTTTAAATGCATTTCTTATGAGGCTTTAGTACGATACGGTTATTGATTTGAAAAGAGAAATAAATGTTTATTCTAAAAGAGTAACATAAGAATTATTTCTAAGATAAAGAAAATCGAAGAAGTAATTATCCAATGATTTGATATTTGCAAATCACTGTACTGTACTGTTTTTACTGTACTGAAGAGAAGAGAAGAGAAGTAAACCACTGTTTTTATTACTGAACTGTCAAGGGTTTTAAAGTATACCGAAGTGGAAAGGAACAAGTGGTTTACTCTGTGGAAAAACAAAAATTATATCGTTTTGAAACAACAAAATTGATATTCTCTACAGTTGCTTCTAGGTTCCGGGACAAGTATGGTATTCTAAAATACCTACCTTATTCTATCTGGATCCCTAGCCGACTGTAGTATCCTTCCTACATGTGTGCCTAGAGCCAGCTAGGAAGATTTTAAAGAAAGTGAAGAAAAAAAATATTTTCAGCATATAGATAGCTGAATATCAAGTGTGACATATAACTCTCTTACTGAGCCGTGGTTTGCTCACCCCTTAATTTTAAACATTTCAGGTTTTAATGATTGTGAGATCAATTGATTGTGAATTACGGCTGTACACAAAGGATAATGTGACAGATCGACTGATTTATATGAGGTACGATTATTTATTTTCTGTATTTAGACATATCTGCAGTACTACTTATCTGATTAATTAAGATAGGGGATGTGTATAATATAAACAATGTACTGTACATTTGTTTAACAGTTAGTAAAAGTGAAGTATCACAGACAGCCCAACCGAAGGAATCGTGTAAAATAAGGTGAAAAATACGGTAACGGGATGTGACAGGTTTAATGGTATCAGAGCATGGTTGGCCTGATGTCTGTGAATACTTTTGGAAGGAAAAGTGTTAAACATCCCCGGTAGTACTGTGTTGTCTGAATATATAGAGAAAATAAATGATTGTAAATAGAGTACAATAATTTAAAGGGAGTGAGAAAGTATAAATTGAGAATGTTAAAGAAATAATAGGCTCAGAAATACCAGAAAATTGGTGATCTTGAAATTTATTTGAAGGCCTGTTCGGTAAGGAATCGAAAGGACTCGGTGAGGGCCCCACCAGTACTTTACGGTCCGAACCGAACTGAGACCTGAAAGTGATGATATAAGGAGGGGAATGATATATCATCATTAAATAGACTTTAAGATCATCGATTGAGGGTAATTTGAAGAGAGAGAGAAAATTTTGGCCAAAAATGACCAAAATACCCCTACCTCTGAAATTTTACAGGGAGTTAAAATAAACCAACAGAAGTTTGATTTGAGTGATTTGACAGAGAAATTGATGATGTAAAGCTACATTACATACAAAATAATTCAATTATAGATTTTAGTGGAATTCTCTGTCGAAATCGAATAAGATCTCAAATCGCTGATATTAGTACGAGAAGAGGTACTATCAGCACATAGATATTAAGATCCTTGATTCAAATGTATACTGAGGAGAAAGAAATAAATGTCAAAATGACGAAATTGCCCCTATGTTGGGCAAAGCTCTGAATAGTGATGAAATCAAGTTAATCTTGAATCCATTGATAATAATAGAATTATTAATGGCATGAGGATGAAATGTCCGAATTAATAAGAAAGGTGTGATTGAAGAAAGCATCGGATTTGAATTTCGATGGAACTTCTAGAATTATATAAATTGGAGGAATCGAGATAACTTTGACTCGATTTTGAATATGAAATCTGATTCTAAGCTTATATCGGAGAACTTAGGAGAATCCGAAAGCTTAAGAAATCCACTCTAGAAAATGAAAGAATAATGAAGTGCATGTGTATAAGGTTGTGATTGATGGCAATACCGATAACATTAATTGTGGATAAGAAAGTTATCTGTATAAGTGTAAGTGAGAGAAGCACAGATGATATTGAAAATTAGATGAATAAAAAGGATGTATTAAATTCCTATCATTAATAAAGTTCTTTTGAAGAACAAATATTCATCTACATTATGGAATAGATGTCTTATGGATCTTCGATATCCATGAGGAGTTTATAAGACCTGTCTTGGTATAAAGCGTCCTTAGATAAAAGATTGGAGATTGATGTCTGTAAGATTATAATTAGAAACTCGGAGTGAATTTTACGAGTTCCTATTGAGGTTACAAGGTTAATGATTTACCTTGTGAGGTATATAAACCTAAAGAATGAGGCATTCATACATGAGTAAATTGATGAAATGCTAATAGAGCCTAAAGTACAAATGAAACATGAGCAGCATTGTGGTATAACCCTTAAACTCTTAAAGACTGTGAAATTGTGTTAAGATTGGCAAATAAGAGATGTGACTAGATAGTATCTCCTCTTGAGATATATGATCTCGGGATGACCGGATGACAGTGAATCTGTCTACGATATAGAGATAATGATTGAGATACGAGATTAATGAGTCTTGCTAGATATTACTGCCAATCTATAAAAGAGTAATGAGATTAGCTGCTCTACTAATGTGATGTAATTAAAGAAAGAAGTTAAAGTCGGTAAATGGATATGTGTAAAGAAAAGATGGTATGCAAAATTTTACGAGATCTTAGCAGTATAGTACCATACTAATCGAGAAAATCGACTAAAAGGATGAATATATATATATATATATATATATATATATATATGAAGAGATAAAAGTGGGAATATGAAAACCAAAAATGAAAGTGGAATAAGGAAATAAGTTATATGATGAGAAGGGAACATCAATATGAAATAGTTCCCGAAGGTAAGACTGAAAGTGATTTGTATTGGTTATCACATAACTGTGTCGAGATGTAAAATTAAGTCAGATTTGATAAATGAAATTAATGATACTCCAAGGAGTAAGATAATTGATATGTTTACTGCCAATATGTAAATGAAAAATGATTATACATATAACCATCGTAACATGATAGAAACGGTAGAAGTATATAGATGATGTGGTGATTAAATGTATAAATTGAGGATTCAATTTTGGAATCTAGATTATAAAAGAGATTTAAAGACTATACTACATGAAGAGAATATGATTGTCTCATGATTGGTAATTGTAAGAGATAATCCATAATAAAGTTTGCAAGTGAAATGTCGTTTTGATAAAAGTGAAAATGAATATTGTGAGCAATAAAGAGTCCAAAAGAAAAATGATGATATGGAAGTGATTAAAGACTGATGATCTAAATAGAATCACTTTCCATTATCAGACTCTTAGATTCTCTAGTGCTGTAGTCGAAGTATTCGTGTTAAATGGTGTAAATGTGTATGTACAGTTCCAGTGAGCCTTACATGTGATGGGAGTCTCTGAGTTGTCATATGCTTAATGAGAAATAGCAAAAGGCTTTGAGATCCCAAGTGTATTGATAGCACCGCTCCATATTGATATATATACATATATGAGCGTAAGATGTAAACGCTCTATGATATTGAGAGAGCGTGTGCATGAGATGTGAAAGCTACTGGGACACTTACATATAACTGATTGACATGTGTAATTGATAGTTTTAAACTATATCGACTTGGCACTAAGTGAGAAAAATGGAGGATGAACAGCATGGATCAGCTACGATATGAAAAATACTGTGCATGGACTCTTATGTGAAAAGAGTGGAAATGAATAACTCCCGATTTGAGAAATGAACTTACGAGAGTATAGACACATATATGATGAAAGACAGCATGTAGTGGTCTAAAGTATTCTTGATGTTGAAAGTGTACTGACAGTATGACTTGGAGGATGAACTAGAAATAAGAAGTCGTAAGTATACGGCATGTATCACCTTTGGAATTAAGCTAAATTCGGAGGACCGAATTTCTTAAGGTGGGGAGAATGTGATAACCGCAAATTTTCCATTTATTGGAAATTATTAATATTAGAAATTAATATTAAAGAAAATAGATAAGAGGAAATAAATAAATTAAAGTAAATAAATAAAATTGTGAGAATCGGAATATTGTGGAAATTCCGAGAATGGAGGAAGTGATAAAATTTGGAAATTTAAGTGAAGGAAATTAAATAAAGAATAGGGAAATTTAATTTGGATAAATGGAAATCCAAATTAAATAAGAAAATGAGAAATGAGAATAAAATATGGTTATATAATTACAAATTATATAAATGTATTTTGATATAAATACATATGTGTTTAAATACTGTATGGTATATAGTATATATTAAAGGTACATTGGTATATATAAGAATATATATATACTATTTGATAAATTTAAATAATACATATGTATTCAAGTATGATATTTTATGTATATGTAAGTATATACATATTTGAGAAAATATAAATATTAAATTACATTAAAGTTTAAATGTATATATATTGTAAATACAATATATATGGAATTATGACATTTATATAAATATTTATATAAATGTTATTTAATTTTAAGTATATAAATATACATATATATATACTAGATATATATTTTTGTAATGTACAATATATATAATTTATATAATATATATATATATATTTATATTGTATTACATTATACATGAAATAATATTATATGTATAATATATGATAAATATTATATGTATAATATATGATATATAGTATATAATGTAGTATATACTTAATTTAGAAAGGAAACTAAACAGAAAAGAGAAACAGAATCGGGAAGACCCCGATTCTGCCTTCCCCAGGCGAGATCGCCCCCGTCAGCGGCCGCCGGAGAAGGAAAGGGAGAGAGGAGAAGAGAAAGTCGTCGCCGGCAAAGCAAGAGGAAGCCGGAGGAAACGCCGGCGAAGCGAAACGGAGAAGGAATCGACGCGAAACGACGGAAAATCGAGGAAGAAAACGAAACTAGATCTGGCGGTTGCCGGCGGAATTGGCCGCCGCCACTACAACCGAAGCATCGGTGGAAGGAGAGGAATGGGATGGAGGCCACCGGTGAGGCCAACGACGGCGGAGGAAGGCCGACGGAGGAGGAGAAGTGACCGAAGGTAAACCGAGTAGATCCGCCGCCGTGCCGCCGATCCAGGCTGAGCTGAGGCCACCGACAGCTTCGTCTCAACGCCGGCCAGCTGCTGAGCCACCGAACCGCCGGAGAATCAGCCGCTGGAGGAGAACCGGCAGTGGAGGAAGGTTGACCGGTCTGACTGGTCTGAACCGGTCAGACCAAGGAAAAAAAAAAGAAAAAGAAAAAAAGAAAAGAAAAAGAAAAAAAAAGAAAAGAAAAAGGAAAAAGAAAAAGAAAAGAAAAGAGAAAAAGAAGAAAAGGAAGAAAGAGGAGAGAGAAAAAGGGAATTCCGGGAATTTAAAAAATTCTCGAGAATTCGGAGATTACGGGAAATCTCGAGAAATACGGGAATCGGTAAGAAATCCCGAAAAGTACTAAATTATTTAAATAATTTATTTATTTAAATAATTGTAGAAAAATTCTAAATTTTAGAATTTAAATTCCAGAAAAATTCTCTCGATGATCGAGATGAGGAATCGGAACAGATGGAGTACGGGCGCGACCGGTAGGAGGCAGTCGCCAACCCGAAACAGGTAAGGGAGACATGTGCCGCCTGTAAGGATATTCGGCCATGTTTTTAAATTGCATTTAATTTTATAAATGCTATTGATAACTATCGGTTTTATAGTGTGATGGTTTATCGGATGAAATTGTGATGAAACACCGGTTGAAAATATAAACTGTATTTTCGTGCAGGAGGCTAACCAAATCGGTAGCCGTTATAATGCCGAAAAATTATCGAAAAAAATTACTGAAATTTATCGAAAATCACCGAAAACCAAAATAAAAGATTTTATTTCACGTGAAACGATTTCTAACATGAAAATCGAGAAATCGATTAGTTTTCATAAAACATGAATATATTGATAATTAATTTTAAAATATTCATGTTTTGAAAATGGTGAAAAAAGGAAATCACCTAAATTTATTCTGATAGGTGATATTTCACGTGAAACGAAATGAAAATGAAAAAGAGACTGAAGTGAATATTTTTACAAATATTCTTAAATATTCACTTGATTTTACAGAAAACCTTTGTGGTTTAATTATGGAAATAATTAATTATGAATATTCCATAAAGGTTAAGAAAGGATGAATAATTATGATTTCGAGACTAAAGGTCCCTACACTTGTTTTTAAAAGAAAACATTGAGATGAGAATTTAAAGTTAGAAAATAAATATTTTATTTTCATAAAGTATAAAAATAATTTATTTGAATTCCGATAATTATAAAATCATGTTTTCAATTTAATGCATGGAAAAACGTGCATATATGTTTTATGGTGAAAAAAGATAGTTTTAACCTTTTACATGTTCAGTGATGATTTTTCAAACTGTCTTCATCGCAATTTATAAAGAAATGTTTGAAGCATGAATTTTGTTCTGAAATTAAATTCCATAGTCTTTTGATAATTAGCTAAACGAATTTATGATTTCTATGTATATTTTTCAATAATGCTATAAGTATGTTTTCTGAAAAAGGTATCGGAGTGGCACACCCCAGGCTAACTTAGACCCTGGCACGCCCGGTCCTTACTATTTTATATCAGTTGTATGATTTAAGTATATGTTTTCCGAAAAAAGTATCGGAGTGGCAAACCCCAGGCTAACTTAGACCCTGGCACGTCCGGTCCTTACTATTTTATATCGATGGTATGTAAGTAAGTTTTGAGACTAAGGCTTTCCTATAGTTTATGTTATTGCCTGTCATGCTTGCCACATTGTGCATGTTTCCGTCCCTTGTGGCATATGTTTAGCCCACGTCGTGCATGTTCTCGCCCACATTGTGTATGTTTTCATCCTTTGTGGGTATGTTGGTCCTTCGTGGTGCATGTTCGCTGTACGACTCTGATCAGGTCTACAGCCCATACCATGGCCATAGGTATTCCGTTCCCTCTTCGGAGGAAGAAGTAAGTGTCATGACCGCATACTTGCTATATGATTTTGCCTAGTCTCCATGAATTGTATGAAAAGTTTTATTAATTATGATGTTAAGTTTCGAAAGTATGATGCATGTTTGAAACAAGTATGAATTTTAGATATATGCATTAAAGAATTCATACAATGATTTAAAGTATGAAATGCATTATTATGGCATTTGTTTTCTGCATATATCGATACTATGACTATTTTAAATGCATTTCTTATGAGGCTTTAGTACGATACGGTTATTGATTTGAAAAGAGAAATAAATGTTTATTCTAAAAGAGTAACATAAGAATTATTTCTAAGATAAAGAAAATCGAAGAAGTAATTATCCAATGATTTGATATTTGCAAATCACTGTACTGTACTGTTTTTACTGTACTGAAGAGAAGAGAAGAGAAGTAAACCACTGTTTTTATTACTGAACTGTCAAGGGTTTTAAAGTATACCGAAGTGGAAAGGAACAAGTGGTTTACTCTGTGGAAAAACAAAAATTATATCGTTTTGAAACAACAAAATTGATATTCTCTACAGTTGCTTCTAGGTTCCGGGACAAGTATGGTATTCTAAAATACCTACCTTATTCTATCTGGATCCCTAGCCGACTGTAGTATCCTTCCTACATGTGTGCCTAGAGCCAGCTAGGAAGATTTTAAAGAAAGTGAAGAAAAAAAATATTTTCAGCATATAGATAGCTGAATATCAAGTGTGACATATAACTCTCTTACTGAGCCGTGGTTTGCTCACCCCTTAATTTTAAACATTTCAGGTTTTAATGATTGTGAGATCAATTGATTGTGAATTACGGCTGTACACAAAGGATAATGTGACAGATCGACTGATTTATATGAGGTACGATTATTTATTTTCTGTATTTAGACATATCTGCAGTACTACTTATCTGATTAATTAAGATAGGGGATGTGTATAATATAAACAATGTACTGTACATTTGTTTAACAGTTAGTAAAAGTGAAGTATCACAGACAGCCCAACCGAAGGAATCGTGTAAAATAAGGTGAAAAATACGGTAACGGGATGTGACAAAAATATTCCTCTCTAACTCATTTTTTTCAAATTTTGCACTATTTTTACCTAAAAAAGGCTCATTTTTTCATAGATCTAGAAAGATATCTAATTTTAAAAGCTAGTTCTAGAAAAATAAAAGCATTTTTTGAAAAAAAAAATTAGTGTAAGAAAAGAAAGAGGAGCTCAAGAGGAGTTTTTGAATAATTTATTAGAGTTTTCCAATGGTCGGTTAGCCTTTGTTAGGTTTGCATGGGTTTTTTGATAGGACTAAGTTTTATTTAATAAAAAAGAAGAGAGAGTTGATAGGCAGAGAGAATGTGAAACAGGTTGAGTTTTATTTTTCATTAAGGTCAGTAAAGTTAATATTATTTTATAGGATATTTTTGTCATAACATTAAAAAAAGCTTTGATTATGAATAGATTTTCTTTTAACTTAAACTATGATTTATTTAAAACACCTAAGAAACCTTGAACTTTCATTTCATTTATTTTCTTTCTTTCTCTAGCTACTTAGGTAGTTTTTAAGGTTTTACTATAATTTAACTTTAGTTCATTAGTTTTGAAAATGGATACTTCGATTCAAAATTACAAATGATTTTAATATATATATATATATATATATATATCAGTCAATTACTAAACTTGAGTTAATAATATCACATTCTCAACTATCAAAAATGAATTCTATTACTATTTATTATTTGTAAGTAATTTTTAAAAAATAATTCTATTGAAGACTTTTACTTTTGAATACTAAAAAGGATATGATGAATATTTCATAACTAACAAATGTTTAGATTAATAGATTTTTTAATAGTAACTTAATAGAACAATTTTTTTGTACTATCAAATTTATAATTTTGGACTAAAATGTCTATTTTTTAGACTAATAGATTAGAGTTGAAAACATTGAGGGCCTCAGTGAAATTTACCTGCTACATATTATCCTCCTCCACTCTAGAATATTACTTTTGAAATTTTTTATATTACTTTTGATTTTTTTACAATTTATTTTCAGCTTGAATTAATTTTTAGACTTTAATTTACAACATTTATGTTTTTCATGATCATGTTATAAGAGTTTATTTAAATTTATTATGTTATACTTATTAACTAATATGTGTTTTAATAATTTTTTTAATTTTATTATAATCACTCATTATTTTTTTTAAATAATGCCTTTTTTGTTTGAAAACAGGATTCATGTACCTTATAAAATGAAACCAACCGCTTCATATCTTTCTAATTTAAAGAAAAAAACTTATAAAATGGATATGTTCATTTCGTATTTGTTTAGTAGATTTTATACTTTAGTTGTCATTTTGATCAATTCAATTAATAAATTTATCAAAATGAAATAACTAAAAATTACTTTTTTTAAGATCAATTTCAATAATCGATTAGAATATTCTTAACTGATTGACTTAAATTGATTAAATTGTTTAATTCGATCAAAATCAAAATATAAATATCACTAAAAAACCATAAATTTAAATATTCAAGAGCGATATCAAAATTAATAGAATTATTGGTCTATTGGTTCATCATAACTCTTTCACATCATAGTTTTAATATTAAATTGCAATCTTATCATTTCTATTTCTCTTTTGATGTACTAAGAATGATTGAACAAATTAATAAACTTTACTTTTAAATTTATTCAATAATTATATTATATATATATGATAAAAATTATTAATATTTGGAAAAAATAATAGACAAGTTTGACTTCATCACACAAATGTAAATATGGGGACAAATCCAAGAATCTGTTGATGTTTAGGGTAACAAGCATAAAAAATCCACAGATCTGGAAGGAATGTAAGATTTAATATGGTAAGGAAATCCAATTTTACAAGAATATTTTTAGTATAGCCAATGAACTCACACCACGTGTCCTATTTAATGTTCCGCCAGACCACAATTTACATAGTAATAATCGTCGAATTAAAAGTCGCCGTTTTAAATACTCCTCGGGACAAAAGAGTCCAACCGCTTTAATTTGCTTTTCTAGTTCTACCTGTTTTTTTTTTTTTTTTATCTCAGTTAAATACTTTACAGCTCGTATCATAAAAAGGAGAACTTTACAACTCGCTTGCTCGGCTCAGTCTCTCTCCGACGAACGAAAGGAATCGGCGGCCAAATTGAGCCATGGCTGGAGATTTTGCAGCGAAAATCAAAGCCTACGCGGTGCCTCTGATTCTCTTCTCTCTCGCTATGTTATATCAGCTCGTTCTTCTCCCTCGCTCCTTTCCCCCTTCTCATTACGATGGTTAGTCCTAATGTATTATACGTATTCGTATCCGTGTATTGTATGTAGAAAACACTTGTGGTTGCTGGATTTTTTAATAGAAAACTGTTATGGATATTGATTCTTTTTGATGAATGTCAGTTTTGGGAATAAAGACATATAGTTCACTTGAAGCAGTGAAAGAGGCGTACGAGAATCTTGAATCTAAGTGGTAATTCATCTTTTCTTTTTTCTTTTATTTTTTTACGATTTAAAAATATAAAAAGAATAAGAAGTTTGTTTAATTTGTCGGTCCTCTTGTTTAAATGTTTTAAAACGTGAGCGTTACAGGAGTTCTGGTTTGGAAGTTCCTAGTACTGCTGAATTTATCAAGGTTAGTTAGTTAATCTTCATTCTTCAATGCTTGTTTGCTTTTGCTAAATAAATAAATAACTAAATAAAAGAAAACTTTCTGGTTGTTTTAGTGCAATTTTATACTCCTAACATTTTGGATTATCAATAGTTGACGTACTTTGTTTGCTGCATTTCGCCTTTTTTCGTCTTTGAAGTAAATGCTCGAAATTGCATATCTTATGAAAGCAAATACTAATAATTTTGAAGAATTGAAAATAAAATAAATATTGCATTGTTTCTGGGGAGGAACATTTTTTTTTTGAATTTTTTATTTTATAATATAGAGCAATTATGCTGGAATTACTGTTGTGTTTCAGCCATTCAGCCGTTTTCAATCAATTACTATGATTTTACTTTCAAACATCTACTTTTGCCTTCAAGTAACTGTTTCTAAGAAGCAAAAAGAAAGTAGAGAAAGCAACAATCAATGTAGCCTAAAGTTTCTCCTTTGTAATTATATGAAGTTACATTTAGCCTTGGCTAAGTGAACATGGTAGGCCATGTTTTTTAAGATGCTGAGTTCAAATGATATCTGAAACCAGTAAGTGAGTAGATGGTGTATATCTCCTTGCAGATTCGATATGCTTATGAGCTCCTGACAAACCCCATATGGAAAAGGAATTATGATGTCTTTGGAATTGATGAGCAAGTTGTACGTATTTCATTGCAGCCTATTAGACTTCTGTAGTTTTATCTCCCTTCCCTGATCTTCAAGAGAAAGAGAGAGGGAGAGAGCTCTATACCAGGTTTTGCATTGTTTTATTGAAGTATTTTATTCCCATGGTCTGCAGGATGTTGTGGAAAAAGTCATTCAGCAGTATGCTGGGGAAAAGTTCTCTAACATAGAGCTGCCACTTCTGCATGCTGATGCTTCTGGTAGTGAAATTGTGAATCTTTACCTCTTGTTTTTATATTTGCATGGCATAAACTTTCATTCCAAGTCTAACTTTGAGAAGATTTATATGAGGGTCATTAATGGACACTTCCTGCAGATATTGAAGATGATGCTTTTAATGTGATTACTTCCAAGGATTTTCAGTCTATGTTTAAAGATTCCAGACCATGGTTAATTCAGGTACAACCATTGACCAATATTTGTTTGCATAGTATTGCTACTTTTACTGAATTTCTCCATCTCTTGTCTATGTTTTCTCTTCTTTCTTGTAATCGAAATTTTCTCAAGAGAGATGCATTCCATAGTCAAATATCACTTTTGAGGTAGTCAAATATTCAATAGTCAGTTAGCTCACATTGCTTATCTGCTAAAGCTAGATTAAACGGTCTCTTTGTTCATTGGAGAAAACTAAGTGTTCACATACAGCAGTTCAGATTCAAACTTGAGAGAGAGAGAGAGAGAGAGAGAGAGAGAGAGAGAGAGAGAGATGCTAACTTGGGGCTAGCCCGTGTTGAATTGCGATTTAATGGCTTTAGAGTTTTGGGTTTTCCTTTGGTTTGTTTATTGGTGAATTCAACTTAAACTCATTGAAACTCTCTCAAAGGTATACCAATTTCCAATGAATACCATGTGTAATTAGGATTGAGTCAGTTGACTCTTATTCTCAGATAAAGTGTTGACCATGCTAACTATGTGTTCACAGAGATTTTAACTATTTCAGTATCAAAAATACATTCTCTGCTTTCTAAGGAACATATTAATGCATTGACATGTCACATGAGAGTGTCAGTTTTCTTTCCTCTGACACAAGGCTAATTTGGATGGGCGGTGAGATTGAAAATGATAAAAAGACCATTAAAGATATTAATTTTTAATAAAATAATTTTAAAAAATTTATAGAGGAGGGGCTGGAGGGTAATTTTACCCTCCTGCTATTTTGTCCCATCCTCTCTCACCTCACCGCATCGGAGCCAACTGGGCTCCCAAACTCACCCACAAGTAGTTATTCCAAAAACAAAGGAGAGGGGCCTTTCTTTCAAATTTTGAGAACCCCTAAAAGGTCTGCATATTGTTGAATTAATGACAAGGCAACTCAACATTGATGCTAGCTTTAGGATTTTACTGCTGTCCTTTAACATTGATATTTTATACATTCATAATTCTAGTAGCAGTGCTTTTGAATTGTAATTTGATGTGATTAGTATCATTATCTAGATTTTAGTATTTCTATGACATGCTTAAACAAGTTGACTAAGTCATTTTCATAAACTAGTTGAATCATATGTTTTGAATACTTTTATCCTCAAATCTGCATGATTAAGACCAACCAAACCACTTTTCATTACTTCTGCCGTGGTGGCACCCCATCTTCTCCCCATCTTCCCTTCCTTGTAAATTAAGAGTCTGTTTGTCATGATTGCAACTTCAGTAAAAGGTATGTAAACAGAGCTTTTTGAGAAGATCTGTCAGATCGAGATTATTTGAAGTTATTTAAAATAATTAAGAATTTTATTTTTTCTGTGAAATAATTCTTAATGTCTTTGAACTATTATTGCTGGCCTTCTATAGAATTAACTGGGAGTGGCTAAAAGGTTCTTTCCAAAATACCTTGTTTGGCTAAACTTTTTGAAATAAAGTTGTTCTCAAAGCTGGGCAAACGAGGGCTAAGTCACTTTTCTATGCCAGTGGGAGTAGCTTAAACCTTGTTTTTTAGAAGCTATAGGGTTCTTTCTCCAAAAACTTGTTTGGCCTAAACATTTTGAAATAGAGAATTTGTTCTAGGAGCTAGGCAAACAAGGGCTAAGTCACTTTCTATGTCAGTGTTCTGTTTACTTTTGGAATATGGATATTCAGTTTTATTATTACTTGTTAGCACCTAATGCAATTTTGTCATGGATTATCTGCAATCATTTTTCTTATAATGATTTACTGAATCATAAAAAATTCTAACCTTTGATTTGCATTTAGGTGTATTCATCTGGCAGCAATCACTCTGCTCAATTTGCTAATTCTTGGAAAAGAATTGGTATGTTCTTCTGCTGAAAGTTTGAGATCTAGTAAAGAATATATATTTTATGTCACAAAGTGTACTTTACTGCTGTTAATTACCGATGAATTTCACTGTTCACATTATTTTTAATTGCTCATCAACTTGTTTGGCAACTATAATAAAGATATAGATTTTAGTATGATTACATATACTGATTTTCAACTCAGATATTAAACTCTTAATTCACTGATATGCCAGAGCTCCTCTTAATTATTGTTGTTGTTGTTGACTGCTCAAGTTGCATCAAGGGCATCTCAATGCCATCTGGTTCCAACTTATACCATTCTACAATTCTAGTTCTCTACCTGATAATATGTTATATACAAATTCTGGAGCATCAAGAAAGGACAGTTCTTAATGCAACCTAGGGTGAGAAAGGACACCAAAATTAGCCTTTCCAATCAAGTTAGGATGAAGGTTAACTGAGTATGGTGTTGTTTAAACTTTAAAAAGGTTCAATGTTGAAAAGTAGTGCTTGTTTGTTTAGAACTAATCTGTATTGTAGAAACTCTGTGCTCTGTCACTGCAAACTAGATATTGGATAAATCTTTGGATTGTAGTTGTTGTTCTTGCTGCAAAAGGGATATATGATTTTATAAGATTGTACAGTTAATTATAGCTGTGAGGAGATGGCTTGATATATATATTATTTTGCTTTGTTGATTGTTTAATTGTTTCTGCAGGTAGATTTTTCCATCCTCAACAATTTCTGAAGATTCCAATAATGCATGACATTGATATTGAAAAGTGAATATATAATTATTTTGTAGGATTATTTGGGGTTCTGGTTATTCAAACTAAACAACCTGCTTTTCTTTCTAACTTCTACTAATATTGCATGGGGAAAGGGGACTAGAATTGGTGTATAATCGAAGATGTAGAACCATACTGATACGTGTTTACGTGCTCTTTTTTTTAAGACAGTATATTTAACTTGATTCTTCTGATTACAAGCTTCTTTTGTATCTTTCTTTCTCTATGAAGAGACAAAAAAGAAAAAGAAGTTATCACATTGAAAGTGGAACGTAGTAGTTTTATTTGTGTTAGTTGATGCTTTCTGGGGTGGTATACTTGTTCAGAAACCTTTACTGAAATCATGGTCATTGCTCTAATATTTTAATTAACTATGTCTTCCCTCCATATTCAGCTGCTTTATCGAATGGGGTTGCAAATATTGGTATGGTAGAACTTGGTGAGATCCAAATTGCGGCCTACCTTGCTGAGAGAAAGCCAACAGGCCGGTTTTTCTTCAGGAATGGTTAGTGTTACTATGATCACTCATATAACCAGTGACTGATTTATAACTCTACTCCCTATCATTATTTCTGTTATTAACTCTTAAAGCAATTTATAATATAGAGGGATTCCCCTGATTGGTCGAAATAGTTAGATAACTTTGCATGATTTTCTGCAATGAAGGTTATGAAGTTATTTATGTTAAAGTTGTCAAATCTAACCAAAGCAACCCTTCTGTAACACTGACTTCTGGTTTGCTGACACTAATTGTCAATGGCTTCTGTGGTGTTGTCACTCTGAAACTAGTTGTGAACTGTTTATAGCTGGATCATGGACTTTTAATGAAGTTGTCTAACTGAAAGCATGGATGTTTTAACGTCAGCAGTATGCATGTCTTATAAGTATACATAGCAATCCGAATGACTGTGTCATGCTTTTATGATGCTTGAAGCTGATGTAATTCCCACTAATATGCTGTCATGAAGGTGCTATGAAGCAGCTAAATGGTTGTGGATTTCACATTGTAATTTCCAACTGGAAGCAATTTATGTTTCTTTCTGTAGGAACTCGTTGAATTCTTTTCAACATGCTTTTCTTTGCCCTCCTAGTAGATGCTATGCCGCTGACAACTCCAACTATTGTTTTATCTTTTTTTTTCTTTTTTGTGTGTGTGTGTGTGTGTGTGAGAAAATTTCACTTCAGCGTGTCCAAGGACTTTTGTTTAACTTAATAATGATGTATACAGGTCTTCCTTCGCTGGTTGCTTTCCCATCTGGGTGTAAAACTTCAGACTGTCTTATCAGGTAAGTTGCATTGAGGTTTGAATTCAAAAGTAAAAAAAAAAAACCAGATAAATACTAATAAAACAAATTCAAAATGCTTGAAGCAAAGTTTATTTTATATAATGAAAAGCAATATCTTCTTATTTATGTGTACGTTACACGTTTACCGGATCATATCTCCCATTTACTGTAACTGAATATCTTCCCTACTTGTTAGAATTTATTTTTAATGCTGTAATCATATCTTAAATTGATGGTAATATATAGGTTTGAGGGAGAGCTCTCTGTTGATGCAGTTACTGATTGGTTTGCAGTGGCTGTACTTAACTTGCCTCGCATCTTTTATTATTCAAAGGAGTCATTGGTAATGTATAGCATTTCTTTGTGAAGTTATCATGTGGCTTTTTATTCTTAATTAAGTTTTATTTTTACTATTGCTAAATACAATTCTAAATCATGCTTCAAATTTGATTGTCATTGAAGTTTTCTTGAATAAAGATATTTTCTGATAACACTTGCATAGTAAGTTCCTATGAGGAAAAAAACAAAAAAATTCTCATCTTTTTGCAAGTATAATCTGTTCTGTTTGAATGCATCACTAGGATGAATTGTCTGAGTGTATCTGTTGCTTACTTGACAAGCTTTTCTTCTTAGTCATAACTTCAACACCACATTGTTTCATTTGAAATCAATGAGAAGAATATTTAGGAAATTATGCATTCATTTTGAGATTTCATTTAGAACAAATTTGGTATTACACTTGGCATACTAGATGCCTTACCATATTTCAGGTTATCTAACTCATTTGATTGTCAAAACAATAATGTTCATCTTCTTCCCTTTTCTTTTTAAACTTTTTAGATTTTTGAGTTATTGTTATATTTCAATTTCTGAGATCTGTGAACCTTGTCTTGTTTGTGTCTCCCTGCTTTTTGTGTCAACTTCTTCCAACTATTGGAGAAAATGACTGTTTTTTTTAATATCAGGGGCCAAAGTTTCTGGCAAAAAGCAGTCCCCATAAGGTATAACTTTTTCTTTCTTTTTTCCAGATCCACTGTTTATTACCATCTAATATTATTTGCAGCATTTTATTTCCTTTAGTCTATAATAATCTGTTTGTCACTCTACTCATGCTATTCCCTTTGTTCTAAATTGAATATTAATTTGTTTGTCTGCCTTTCTTTTGTGCAATGTTCCAAAACTGTCATCTTTCTTTATTTAAACCCCTAAATTTCTTTATTTTTCTATATTCTATTTATAAAAACTTTTTTTTGTTACACACATAAACCTTCCTTGATAAAATAAAAAAAAGGACAGAAACCCTCCTTCTGTTAGAAAATCCTCTTTACTCCCTTGACTGTTAAGGGAGTTTGTCAAACTGTTATCTTTATTTAGTCATATTTTCAAGCTAACCTAATCTTTTTTTTTTCACAAATTAAACTCGATTTATTTCTTACATTTTAATTTACCCTAATAATCAAAAAATAAAATTTTAAACTAAAAATTTTTATGATAATGTAGAAAATAAAAGAACGATCTGGTATTTTTTACTATATTACTTTATATAAAATAGAGCCTTGTTTGTAGGATATAAATAGCTGAAGAGACATGCCTCAAAACAGCTAGGTTTTTCAAAACAGAATCTAAATTGCTGCAGGGATATTCTCCTAAAGATCAGGGAGAAAATCTACTAGAAAAGGATAATTACTAGAGAGTTATCTCTCCTAAAAATCAGGGAGATTATCTCCTAAAAATCAGGAAGATTATTTGTCAGCAAAGGAGGAGAGATATCCTCCCCTAGAATTCTACACTCCCCCCTAAGCTGGGTTATGAATGTCAATCATGCCCAGATTGGACTTCAAACTATCAAAACTGTTTCTTGGTAGGGCCTTGGTGAGAATATCTGCAATTTGGTAGCTCGTAGGAATGTAGACCAACTTAATCAAACCTCCTCCTAACTTTTCTTTAATAAAATGGCAATCAATCTCCACGTGCTTTGTCCGGTCATGGTGCACTGGATTCTTTGCGATGTTTATAGCTGCCTTGCTATCACATTGTAACACCATAGGACTACTCATAGGCACCTTTAATTCTCTTAGCATTCGCTCCAGCCATATTCCCTCACATATGCCATTCGCTCCAGCCATATTCCCTCACATATGCCATGACACATAGCTCTTAATTCAGCCTCAGCGCTACTCCTAGCTACCACTGTTTGTTTTTTACTTCGCCATGTGACCAGGTTACCCCACACATAGGTGCAATATCCCGTAGTTGATCTTCGGTCTTCTAGAGAACTAGCCCAGTCTGCATCAGTAAAAATTTCAAGACCCCTATTTGTAGTCTTCTTAAAGTACAATCCTTTTCTTGGACTATTTTTGAGGTACTGAAGAATTTGTAGTACAGCTTCCATATGCTTTTCAGTTGGACTATTCATAAATCTGCTAACCCATCCTACTGCAAACCTGATGTCTGGTCTAGTGTGAGCTAGATATATAAGTTTGCCTACTAGCCTTTGGTACCTACCCTTGTCCGTCAAAGAACTCACTTCCTCCATCTTAGATTTTCTTGTTGGATCCATGGGGGTATCAACTGGTTTGCAACCAAGCATCCCAGTTTCCTTTAAGAGGTCAAGAGTATACTTTCGTTGAGAAATCGAAATGCCTTCTTTTGATCTAGCCACCTCCATGCCGAGGAAGTACCTAAGCTGACCCAGATCTTTAATCTCAAATTCTTGTGCCAAGAATCTCTTCAAATGGTCTATTTCCTCTGTGTGATCATCGGTCTAGATAATGTCATCGACGTAGACTATTAGGATGGCCCTTTTTCCATCAAGAGAGCTTTTAATAAACATAGTGTGGTCTGTCTGACATTGAATGAACTCGTGTTTCTTTACCACCTTAGTCAACCTCTCGAACCAAGCACGAGGAGATTGTTTAAGACTATATAGGGACTTTTGGAGCTTACACACTCAGCCAGAATTTTCTTGAGTTTCAAAACCAGGTGGAATTTCCATGTAGACTTCCTCTTCTAGCTCACCATTCAAAAATGCATTTTTGACATCTAGTTGATGGAGAGGCCAGTCCAAATTAGCTACAAGTGATAACAAGACACGAACTGAGTTTAGCTTGGCAACAGGGGCGAACGTCTCCTCATAGTCAATGCCATAGGATTGGGTGAATCCTTTAGCAACAAGTCTAGTCTTGAACCTGTTTACACTCCCATCTGCATAATGCTTAATAGAGAAGACCCATTTGCACCCAACTGGTTTCTTCCCTACTGGTATATCAGTAATTTCCCAGGTTGAATTCTTCTCCAAGGCTAGGATTTCTTCCATGACCACTGCCTTCCATTTTGGTTGAGTAAGCGCTTCTTGCACATTCTTGGGAATCTGTATTTCTGTTAGAGAGGTCACAAATGCTCTAAAGTTGGGAGACAACCTGTCATATGAGATAAAGTTTGCAATAGGATGTTGGGTGCATGATCTTACACCCTTTCTCAAAGCTATTGGCTTGTTAAGATCATCAATAGTCTCAACCAAAATTGATTCAGTAGGAGTATTAGAAGTGTTACCTATGTGAGTATTCTGAGTTTCAGGACCCGGTTCAAATTCTTGGTTTTGCCGTGGCAATGTGCGGTCCTCTATCTCCCTTTGAGTTTTCTGTTTCTTGGAATAGACAAGTAATTCTTTTCCTTTCACCTGTGTAGGAGGGTCAGGGTCTGGGTTATTTGAAGAATCAGGTTGTGGTGTGGTGTTTAGCTCAAGGTGTTGCTCAACCAAGTTGGGAACTAGTGTTGGAAAAGGAAAGGATGAGGACAGCTCAGGTTCAAGAAACTCAGTTCTATCCCAAAGATGATATTCCTTGGCGATTGGGTTCTCCCCCTAAATGTCAGATTTGGGATAATATGGTTGATCTTCAAAGAAAGTGACATCCATGGAGTTATAAAATTTCTTTGTGGTAGGGGAATAGCATTTGTAGCCCTTTTGGTGTGGGGAGTAACCAAGAAAGATACATTTTATGGCTCTTGGGTCTAACTTACTGCAATGTTGTTGATGGATGTGGACAAATGCTGTGCAATCAAAAACTTTGACAAGAATGTTGGATAGAAGACGAGTGTTAGGATAGGTGGTTAGGAGTTTATTGCATGGTGTCTGGAAGTTTAACACACGAGATGGCATCCAGTTAATGAGATAGGTGGCTGTGAGAATTGCCTCTCCCCAAAACTGTTTTGGAACATCTGTTGTCATCATCAAGGATCGGGCAACTTCCAGGATGTGCCTATTCTTCCGTTCAGCCACTCCATTTTGCTGAGGAGTGTCAACACATGAACTTCGATGTATGATGCCTTGCTCCAGTAGGTATGAGCCAAGTTTTGAATGGAAATATTCTCTGCCATTGTCTGTTTTAAGAACTTGAATTTTTGCCTAGAATTGTGTTTGTATCATAGTGCTGAAATTCTGAAATATTTGTCCCACTTCAGATTTTTCTTTCATCAAAAAGAGCCAGGTGATTCATGTGTGATCATCGATAAAGGTGACAAACCATCTAGAACCAGTGATGTTATTTATCCTAGACGTTCCCCAAATGCCACTATGTATCATTGAGAAAGGGTGAGAAGGCTTATAGGACTGATTTGGATAGGAATTATGGGTATGTTTAGATAGCTGGCAAACTTCACACTGAAAGGACTTTTCATGATTATTGAATAAAGAGGGAAAAAGTTTTCTTAGGTACACAAAGTTTGGATGTCCTAATAGATAGTGCCATAACATTATGGCACTATCCTTAGAAGCTACACAAGAAATCTTTTGGGCTGTCTTTTTGGGCACATCAACTCTCAAAATAGAGACCCGCACACATCCTAGCATTGCCAATCGTTTTCCCCGAGTCCAAAACCTGAAATTCACACATATTTGGAAGAAACTTAACAACACAATTGAGATCCTTGGTTAACTTGCTTATAGACAGAAGATTGCAATCTAAATTTGGAACAAACAAAACTGAATCACTGAATCAAGTACTATGTCTTTAGATATCACAACCAAACCTATACCAGCCACCTTAGAGTATGTTCCATCTGCAATTCGTACCGTGGTATTATCATGACAAGTGGTATATTTATGAAACACCGTGGCATCTCCAGTCATATGATCGGGTGCCCCTGAGTCCACAATCCACGATTGTATATTTCCCCATCTAACATTAAGAGCTGTTAGGAAGTTACCTTTGTGTGCAACATTTACCCTGCTATCTCTGTCTTGTGAAGAACAAGGTTTCCAGTCAACAGGTTCAAGATTTGACACAGTTTCAGGGGTGACACTTTCTGTGCCATTGGTCATGGCTGATCTTGGGTATTTGATCATGGCTGGTATGGCTGATTTCAAGATTTTGAAGAGAAGAAACGGCCCAGATCTTGCTCTGATGCCATGTAGAAAATAAAAGAACGATCTGGTATTTTTTACTATATTACTTTATATAAAATACAGCCTTGTTTGTAGGATATAAATAGCTGAAGAGACATGCCTCAAAACAGCTAGGTTATTCAAAACAGAAACTAAATTGCTGCAGGGATATTCTCCTAAAGATCAGGGAGAAAATCTACTAGAAAAGAATTAATCTCTCGTAAAAATCAGGGAGATTATCTCCTAAAAATCAGGAAGATTATTTGTCAGCAAAAGAGGAGAGAAATCCTCCCCTAGAATTCTACAGATAAATTAAGGAAAAAAAAAGGTTAAAAATAGAGTCCCTTTCCTTTACAAACCCAATCTTCCATGTGCAACTTATTTTCTTTCTATGGTGGACTTATCGATCATGTGCTTCGGAGGAATAAACAAAGGAATCAACAATCAATAATCTTTGTTCTAAACCTTTATATGCACATATTTCAATTGAAAATCTGTTGCTGAAAATAAATAATCGCCGTCACTTGGACAAGAACATATCACAAACAAAACTTTCCAGTGTGTATGCTGTACTTCCATACCCAACAAGGCCTAGAAGATTGGGTTTTGTTCTGTCATAGGAGACAAACTCCAATGGTGAGAGGGAACTTAAATGGGGTCCCTTCTGATATTCTGAAATTTAAATGAATTGAGTGTAGGCTTTGTTCTGTTGAGGGAGATGAAAGGAGTTGCACACCAAAGATTTGATGTCCATGGAAGAGAAAGAGGCTTCTGTGTTTTTTGTTCATAAGGCAAAAAGGACTTGATTTTTTTTTTTTGTTACCAGAATTTTAGTTTTAGTTTTTAATATTGAATCATTAGAATAAATTAATATTTAACAATTTTATAAAAATAAATAAAAATTAAAACATAAAGAGAGGTTTACTTTGTAAGAGAAGAAATAAAGATTAGGCTAAATAAGATTAACTGATTGACAATCTAAGAAAAGAAAAATATTCTAGTTCGTACTTGGATTTGATAATCTAAGAACAAGGAGGGACATGTTAATTGTTTATAACAAATCAATGCAAGAGTACTAAAAGAATGACTCTCAATGTGTCTTGAATAGGCGCATTATACGCAAGTTCGAGTGGGTTCTAAGAGTAGGGTTATTCCATTTTGTATCATGTATTGTTCCATTACAGTTCAAAAATATTTTTGAAAGCTTTCTATAAATTTTTTAATGAACCTGAAAAATTGATTATAATGTCATTTCATTAGTATTTTGAGAGCCTTTTTATTTTCTGTCTATTGGCTTTGGCATAGCATACATTGCCATGCTATAATTGTTGATCCATGGAAAATTTTTGTCAGAGTGCAATTGGCCTATTCTGATTTTTTATCACTCATATCTTATGTATATCTCGCCGCTGGTAATCTGTGACATGTTATGATGTTATAATGGCACTCTTATCTTAAGTGTTCTGTTTTTTTCTTTCTTCAGTTTATTGTAATATAAATATTATCAACATTTGAACATTTTGAAAATTGAACAATCTTCCCTTTTAAAAACTTTCTTTTCATTTGCACTTATCAGATGGTGGATTGTTTCCTGTTTCTGACTCAGGTAAAAGTGATTTTCTTCTCAAAAACAGGGGAGCGTGCAACTCCTGTAATGCGTCAAGCTGCAAAGGATTATTGGAACTATGCCACCTTTGCCTGTGTCCTATGGCGTGAAGAGGAATTTTCTGTTTGGTGGACCACGTATGTAGATTTTGTTTCTCTCATGCATTGGGTTTCTATATTAATTAGAGAAGAATCCCATATATATATATGTGTGTGTGTGTGTGTGTGTGTGTGTGTGTGTGTGTGTGTGTGTAATTTAATTGTACCTGTTGATCTCTGATTGTTTATTTTATATTGCAATCCCTGAGTTTTAGTTTTGTTTCATTTTCTATGGTAGCATCTACCTTGACAGATTTTTATTAACTTATACCAGGTTTGGAGTGGAGTCTGCACCTGCTATTGTGTTCTTGAAAGATCCGGGTCTAAAACCTATTGTGTATCATGGCATGTTACTATATATTTATCTCTTATTAGTTCTTTATGCCTATAGAACTTCAATTTTATTCCTTTGGTTCATGTACCAATTGCAGGATCAGTGAATGATTCGTGGTTCTTAGATGTCGTGGAACAGAACAAACAGCAAGGTATATCTGAGCATTGCTTATACTAGTTAATACTTGAGTGTATTTGGATATGTAGGAAATCAAAGTATTGTATTGAAAGACTTAAGTTAAAACTGTACATAGGTACCCTATTTACATACAAAGAACTTCTAACTAAATAGGAAAGTATATCACTCATAATCCTAGATATTATTCTAATTAATATAATCTATAATCAAGTGATTCTCTAACCTTAATGCTAGGGATACACATATATACTGATTTCCTAAAATAACAAATTAATTAAAACAGTAGTTGGCTTTCCAATAATATTCTTGACAGGATATAAAAGCAAATATTTCTGAAGAGGTGTAAAACAAAATGCAACATTCACAGGATAAAATGCACACTTTTACGTCTCAATCAAATATAACTTATTTTAGTAAAATTATGACTTTGTTTCTACTCATCATCATCATCATCATCATTATCAGAGCCTTTATTCCAATATATTGGGATAGGCTATACAAAACAATATGTGAACTTATGCTAAGTTGTAAACATGAACTCTTCATTTCCACTCATTCATATCCAAGATAGTGTGTTCATTCAACTTCTATGCTATCATATCTTTTTGAATGACTTTCTTTCAAGTCTTTTCCGGTCTTCCCCTAGTTTTGACCCTTTTTTTCATCAGCTATAGCCTCCACTCTTTTAATTGGAGCACCATAGTTTGGCGTTGTATGTGTCCAAACCAACATAAATAACTTTCACTTATCTTGTCTTTGACAGTGCCACTCTAACCTTTTCGTGAAAATTTTCATTTTTCATTCTATCCTTTCTTTTATATCTGCACATCCACATAGCATTTGCATTTCTGCTACACTCATCTTCTGTGTATGTAGTCTCTTAGTCTCCCAATAATCACTATCATATAGCAATGTTCGCCTAACAACTATTATTCAAAAATATTTTTCTAATTTCATTCAAGACAAGAACTTACATTTGTAATTCCACTTGTTAATAAGAATGTGCTTCATATATAGTTCCTTCGTCCATTTTATTTCTTATTGTCACAATGTCATTGTAAGAGTATTTAAGTCAAAAGACTCAAGAATATAAACATGCAGGGTATTCAAACATACAGTTGTTGGACTAGTCAAGACATTCCCAATCTGTAGTTTTCTTAATATGGAGTTTTATAATATCCAAGCATACTATCCTATATGCATCATCTAAGGACCACAGGCCTGTAGTTTAAGGTTGCATGTTGTTACTGGTGCAGACAGGATAGCTGTGCAGTAGACTGCATTCTGTTTTCCAAATTGATTGTGAATCTAATTTGATTTGAATGGCATGTTCTAGAAAGTCAAGATGCACAATGATTTGTCATCAATAATATAATCTTTAGCAATAGTTATTAGAGATGTTTAGAGACTTGTTCTGTAGAATGTTATAAAAGTGCATGTAGTTCTCTCTCTTAGGAGAGGAAGTGCTAAATGGCTGAAAGAGCTGCTTGGTTTCACTAATTAAATACTTGGTACTATAGCCTTCAACTTTGATGGTAAAATTAGAATAGAATTGTAGTTTTGGGGGAAAAAGAAAATGTAAGTTGTGCTCTGACTGATTTCTGCCACTATCTAGCAGATCTAATGTTTCAGATAGATATAATCTAAGAATTATCAAGTTCAGCATAAATTTTAAGCATGTGCTGACATGTTGAAAACTTGCTTTCTTAAAGCTAACATGGAACGTGATATTACGACAGATATTTGTAAGTGGAAAGGAAAACAATGGAGCCTGGCTGATTATCCAACTTCTGGTTGCAAATGTTATGTACTTTCAATTTGTGCAAGCGTCATATCTTTTTCTAACTGAGTTGATTAAATGTTATAAATGCTACTTCTTGTTTCTTACACTATGTTTGGATAAACATTAGTAAAGGAAAGGAATGGAAAGGAAAGGAATGTAAACTAGAGGAAAGGAGAGGAAAGGAAAGGGTACATGTACCCCTTGTTTGGATTGCTAAAATTAATAAAGGAAAGGAAAGGAAAGTAATCCTAACAATCCTTGTTTGGTTAAACAATGGAAAGGAAAAGAAATGATTTATTGTAATGTTTTTTTTCCAATTATAACCCTTTTTGTTTTAAATTTTATAAGATAATAAGGTTAAATTTGACATTCTATATGTTAAAATTTTTTTCAAGTTTCCTTTCCTTCCCCTTTACCCCAAATTGGGGTTTTAAAAAAACAGAGTAACTCAAGGGAAAGCAAGGGGTGCTCACTCCCCTTCTCTTTCCGTTCCCTAGCTAAAAAATCTTCCCAAACAAAGGAAAGGTTTACAACCTTCCTTTGTTTTACTTTGCTTTCCTTTCATTTCCCTTCCCCACCCTCAATCCAAACATAGGCTTAGGTGTGAAATGCAGAATAACTTGACTGATCTTAGCATTACTGTGCCAAGTTTTTATAGAGCAATCTTTTTCTTGTTTTTCTTTCTTAAGAAAGGGCTTTATGTCTCTCCGTTTCTTTTCAGAGCTTCCTCAATTAAGGAGTTTGACATCAGCACAACTAGGTTGTGATGCTCGTGGCTATTCTTGTGCTGGGCGTGATACCTTGACCTGGTATTGTGCTATCCTAGCTGGAAGGCTGGGTCCAGAACTTAATAGTATGCGAGAAGTAAGCTTCTTTGGACTAGATTATGCTCCAATGTTCAGTTCTCTTCATATCTTTTCCTGTTGCATTATTTGCCCCAAGATATTTTTCAACCTCCTTTTGACAGTACAAATCATGTAAAATTAAATTCTTTTGCTAGCATTTAAAAGCAACAAGGACGGACAATTTTGTCTGTATTTGATTTATACATGTTGCAGTTTCTCTGGAAGGAAAGTTATCAACTTTGGTACTACAATATAATAGTTGTCTTCATAAAAATAGGATTAGTAATTCAATTTACACTGCAGATTATTATTACTTCATATGATAGTATAATTTTTTAATGAGAAAAATTATACTGTAAACTGAAATGTGGGAACCATAAGTATAGATGATCATGAAAAGATTTGTTGCTCTTGAAACTGGCGTCTTGGAAGGATAGAAAATTGAATAAAGGATAATACATAATGAATGTATGTAGATGTATGCTTATGTGCTTTTTTTTTTTATCTTCAGTATAATGAAACGATATTTAATCCTATTTATCATTACAGAGGAGGACAACATGCTGGCCAACTCCTCTTTGATTTTAGAAAATGGGGTGAACTAAATTGTTTTGTAGACCTTGCGCAGGGTCCAAGAAACATTATCAAAGTCTAGTGAGTTGAATGCTGAAACTGAAGATGAGCACTCAATAACAGCAGCTGTTGCTTTAAAAAACAAGCGACTGACATTAAGCTGGCTTGATGGGGAAGTGCAAAAGGTGCATTTTTAGTTTTTTATTTTTATTTTTATTTTTATGGATGCTTGTGATTTTAAAGTTAAAAAACTTCTTCCTCTGTGATTTGCCACACTTTATTCTTGTGTTTCTTAGATAGAACCTGAACCTGGGCTTCTACAGTCATTCTATTTCTCTCTGTATAATTTTGTCTTAAATATAGTGTTTGACATCAATATTTAAGCAAGCCCTGAAACTGTATTACTTATCAATGATAACCAACCTTTCTTTTAACAAAAAGCTTTAGTTGATAGGTTCTAAACTAACATTGCAAGTCCTATTACTCTCTGTCATTTTCATGGTCAAACCGATTGCGCTTTGAAATTGGTCCAAGCACAAACCATCATTATCATGTGTTGAAATTAATTTCTAGCATAACAATGGGTGCCAGGTTTTGAAAGCTAGATGGGTGCTCACACCGTGATAGCTATTCATTAAATCTTGGACTGGCAAATCAAATATATTAACTTCCTAAGAATTAGATTACAATTTTTATACAACAATTTTATTATATTCATCTTTTTTATATCTAATCTCTATTTTATTTCCAGAACTACTGTTTTTTCTACCTTAATACGGAACATAGTTATGAAACATGTGGACCAAGGAGAGTTCCAACTGATGTCCCCCGGTTATTCATTGTCCGCTATGAAAGGAATGCTACCATAGATGCTTTAAAGGTTGAGAAGAAGGCAAAAAGTATTTGGGAATTCCACCAACAGGATGTCGATCCTGCTGCACAACTTTCAGTGACTTACAATGGTTCAGCTGAAATTTCCCAGGTATAAGCATCTATCTCTTGTGAGTTTAGCTACAGCGTTTGCTGCCTTCATGATTCAGCTGTGTTCATAAGTTTGCATTATTACTTTGTGATGTTCTGTCAAAAATCCTCATACTGTAAAAGACCAGAGATATTTAGAACCTTCTGAAGCCAATACATAAGTACTTCCTAATCGTCTGTCAATGTTGTTTGCCACTTTTGCAGATCATCCAGTGGATATCAAATATAATCAAGGATGGTGACTCCAGGAAACTCCCTTTCTATGTAAGCAGCGTCTTGTTTCTTCAACTAATTTCTAAAAGAAGGCTTATTTTTGTGGATGCACTTGGTTTTAAGTTTTTTTTATGTTGACTCTTAACGCTAGTACTTAATATGAACTTGTGTTTTTGGGCAAAATCTACACCAAGAGATTCTCATTAGATTATTTTACTAATCAATGTATCTTATTTCATTTAGAGATTTTAGGCTAGTCATATTTCCAATAAGAAATTTCTTTTGTTTATATAATGTCCTAGAGAGGACGATTGCATCTATATATTTATGGTTGAACAGTAATACGGTGTTGCATGATAGTTGTAGCTCGAATTATAATTCCGTTATCAATCTCCTTTGAAACCTTGAACTTGCCACTCAAGCACTTGGGTCTATTCCATTACAGAGGGTGAAAACACCAGAACTAGTTCCTGACGATGCAGAGCCTTTCTGGTCAAAAAGTCAACAAGGCATAATTTCCAAAAGCATGGGAGCAAAGCAAAAGATCCAGGGCATTATAATTCGAACATATGATTATCTAGGAGATCCAAGGATTGGTCCGGCATTGCTTTTGGGATCCTTGATGTCCTTTGGTAGCATCTGGTTGATGAGGAGTCAACAGGATCGTCCTGTTCAGTCAAGTCAACCAAGCCAAGCAGACAATGATGTGGGTTATAATTTGGAATGCTTCTCTTTCATTGTCTCTTATTGCTCCTTGTGGAACATCCTCCTTTTCCAATTAATCTTAACTATTTTGACCAACATTTGCTATATCTGTTTTTCAGGATAAACCTAAGCCAAGAGAGAGACACAGGGTAAGAAAGGTGCCGAACAAAGATCTACCTCCTTCCATAACTGATTTGGAACCGAGAGATTCTTACCAGATGCCGCTTTCAGACTCAGACTAAGTAGCTTCTAACAATGCAGGCCCAAAACTTAAAACTGCATGAACTGCTGGCAGGTGATGTACGTGTCCGGGATTTATGCGCTCGGACGATAGCTTTACATTATTAGGCCAACGATGAGAGGCTGTCAAGCAGACAGTCAGACACATCTTGAGGCAACCAATGTAGTTTTATACCTCAGAAACTGTAAGCATCTAACACTTTTCAATATAATGGAAGATAATCAACGGCTGAAATTAGGACATAATGGAAATTAGAGCATCTCAAATTACAGATCAAGTTTTGTTCAGGCATCGGTATCAGTGTCAGTATAAACATTTTTCTATTATAAAATTGGCTGTTACAGGAAATTAAAATTAAGAGTTTATATATAATGTACTGATAGTATATAATTTTTATATATTGTCGGTGAACTATGAGATAATAAATCATATAAAAGTTTTTAAAAATAAATATTAATAAAATTTTTAAATTTATTTTTAAAGTTCTATATACTTTTAGATTTTATTTATTAATTAATGAAGTGTCATCTTATAATTAAATGACAGTGTATAAAAGTTATATGTTATTAATGCATCATATATAAACTTTAAAATTAAAAGTACAATTTTATTGTCAATCCATGTCGAAGGAAGGCGTGTATAATTATGCCTCCCCCTTCTGTCCAAGGCCAACCGTCAGGGGCTCAAGGCGTCTCCCTATTTTGTTTTCACGTCTGCATGCATCGTTGTGGTTCTTCATTTCTTTTAAATCTTGTGATAAGAAAGCTAGCGAATCTAATTTATATTCTTTTACTACCGATCATATAAGCAAGTTACTTCCATACTACCTTTGGTTATAGTAAGAGGTTTTGAATAAAGTTTGGCTGTCAATTAATGGTGTCATAGAGAGTCGAGCTGAACCGATATAGTGAAAAATTCCAGCTCGATTTGGAACTCTCAATTTGAGTTGGATCGAGTTCTACTAACTCTAGCTCGATTCAAGATAGAAATCGAGTAATTCAAACTCGTTTGATAATGTTCGATCAGCAACTAAAATTGAGTTTGGTTTTTCTATCCACTTTCAAACTTGATTATTTATGCTTGTAGTCAGTTGGAATGTAATTTCTTTACTTTTACATTAGGATATTTGATCTTTTATGCCCATGACTATGGATATGGAATATAATATGAATATATAGAGATATTCATAAACCTATCATTTCCGTGGATGTGATCGACTCAGCTCACGTTATCACTTATCAGTGAATTAATTAGAGACAGAGCACTTGCTGGATGAGATTTGAGTCTTCGCCTAGCTTCTTTCAATTCAATCTTCCAATCCATTTAAGACATGCTTTTCTGCGTTCGTGCTCAGATTTTTATTTTTTATAATATGAAATTGGGTTCTTTCAGTAATTCAAACTATTATGATTTAATTTTTATCAAATTTTAGGAGGACTCAAATCTCTGTATGAAATGTAGCATTAAATCAGAAATTTTCGAGTGATATATTAATAGCTTATTATTATTATTACTGATAAATATAAACATACAAATTAAAATTTAAAACACGTTTTGAATTGAAAATTAAAAATAGAAATCGAAAATCCGAGGAATTATCGAGGGCAATAACGTCATTTAACTAGAAAGCAGAAGCCCAATGACCCAACCTCAGCGTTAGAATCCCCGTCAAAAGTCAAAACTACTGCTTTGTTCTTTGCTTCAAGGGAACCTGGTCGCAGCGACATTAACCTAAACTAAACTCCGGCATTGCTTTGTTCCTCTTTCTGAGTGTAACTGTACTTACAAAGGTAAAATATCAAACACCCAGATCGCTCTCTCTTCTCTCTTTGCGATTTCTTCTTATTTTAACTCATCCATTTTTTTTGCCTTTATTAAAATTTCATCCTTTTTATTTTGATTCTCTCCGGTTTATCTTTTCTTCTTTTTTCTAGTTTGTGGATTTATTTTGTTAGTGTTTGCTGTACATATCTGTTTGCATGCTGTTTGATATTATTGATGAATTAGACATAGTGAGTGTAGTTCTTATAGTCTGTTAGGAGTTTGAAAGAAACAAATTTGATGATGAGATTAGGATTAGTGGGCACCCATAAGTTTTGGACTCTCACAACCATAATTTGAGTAGAGTTATGTTGGATGAGTTTTGCTGGAAATGCAGTGTATAAAATTAATATGATTGAAGTAATAAGAAAGATGTAGATTAAGAAACTTATAGTTTGGGCTATATAGGAGACAGTTGTCCCCTAAAACGATTCTCCCACTTCTGGAAGAATTGGATATGAACTGTGAAGGGTGAGTGAACTGTCCAACTTGTTTTCATGATTGCAAATAACTGTAGTGTTGAATTATGGTTTCTTTTTTAGTACTAGAAGGAGCAATGTGTCTAGAACATAAGAGTTTGCCCACCACCTCAATTTTGCAGTATAGCCTTGTCTGTTTCTTACCATGCATCAAATCCTAGTTTAATACTACAATTTATATCTCAAAATATTGAGCTGTCTGAGATATGAATAGTTGGTCTTTTTTAATTCATGTGTGAAATTATAATTCCATTCGGTGTTAAAATCATGGAAACCAGACATGATTAGATCTTTGCAGACCTGAATAATCATTTAAAGTGGATGTCATTGGCACTAATATGCCACATCTTGGCCAAAAGAATAAGTTTCTTATTTAAGGGTATTGATTTTAGTGGTAATAATATAATTATGTACTGTATTTACAAGTAAGGAAGAAAGAAGCATAGTCCCGTTTCACGAATAGCTTTGCTAGAGACATGGGAAATTTACTGATGAAACCCTTTTACCGAAAACAGGTGAATAAAAAAGATAAACTTCTTATCATTTGGCATCCTTTGCAAATGAGTTGAAGCTGTTTCTTCTAATAATTGCATTAATTTGTACTTAGAAAATTAGGTTTTTGAGAGATGGGAAAGGACTCAAAACCAAAGGAAGCTAAGGGAAAAGGTAAGCAAGCGGCAGGTGGAAGTGATGAAAGTGCTTCAAAGGGTAAAGGGAAAGCGGGAAAGGGAGATGGGCTTGGTACCTGCACTTATGTTAAAGGTCTGTTTTTCCTATTACCCTTTTTTTAGAAGCATTGATACTTTCTTCTTTTTCATCACATTTCTTTTACACTCTTGTTCTTCTTTTTTTTACAATTTTTCAGCTAGGCACATCCTGTGTGAGAAGCAGGGGAAGATCAATGAAGCATACAAGAAACTGCAAGATGGTTGGCTTAGCAATGGTGATAAGGTCCCACCGGCTGAATTTGCAAAGGTGAACATGTCTGAATTTCATCTTTTGAATGTTCAAAGATACCATACCAGAAATCTAATTTGGTCTCAGGAGCAAAATTCAGGAAAAGAATCTTTAGTCATGGCACTTTGTGATTCTAGTAACATTCATATGTTGATAACTTGCTTAAATATAAATATATAATTGTGATGGTTATTGATTGCATAGATTTTATCAACAATTCAAATAATCTACTGTTTACTACTTTATCTGTCACATCCTTCTGTGATTCATCATCATCATCATCATCAAAGCTTTTATCTCAATAAATTGGGGTTAGTTACATAAACCAATATATGAAATCATGCCCTCCTGTGATTCTCCAGTGAAAATCAAAGAAAGTGAGTATGGATAGACAACTTTGGTGTTGATCTAGAATTTGCTTGCTTTCGTTCTGCAAAATACAAGCCACATTTATCTAGCTCCTGCAGACATGCATGACACAGTCTTTGACTTGAATTTTTTTGCTAGAACTTTGGGTTAGGTGTTGACTGAGCCAACAGAATTCCATATATATATATATATATGTGTGTGTGTGTGTGTGTGTGTGTGTGTGAATGAACACATCCATACAAATGCATATTGTCAAGGGGAATATACTATCGCTTATGTGTGTGCATAGTGTTCTGGATTTTCCAAATAGGACTTGGTCATCCTTGCTACTGACTTGGAGCAAAGAGAATTTTTTTTTACCTAAGTACTCTTTTCTGGTGTCCATTAAATATTGTCTTTGCCTCTTTGTCCAGATAGCTCAAGAGTATTCAGAATGTCCTTCAGGGAAGAAGGGTGGAGATCTAGGATGGTTTCCGCGGGGTAAGATGGCTGGTCCATTTCAGGAAGTTGCCTTCAACACAGTCGTTGGAGCTACTAGTGCACCCTTCAAATCAACGTATGTTTTTTTGTTGTCAAATCAGCTCCAAGCCGTTAACATTTCCAAATTTCCTTGGCTCTGACTGTCATTTGATTATTTTGCTCTGTATATTGCAGACATGGGTACCATATCATCTTGTGCGAAGGAAGGAAGAATTAATGGAAGCAAGCAAGGCTGTTGTCAAGCAGTGGAGATGGGTTTTATATTATATATAGAGACATAAAGTATGTTAAGTTTGTCCCATAACTGATGATACGTCGGATTTGCAACTGGATAATACTGGTTTTTCTAGTTGAAAAATTGCCTGAAAGTTTTCTTGGAATTATACGATGCCAAATGATTTAGCTGTTTTAAGATCGAGTAATTTTACGAGCAATTCTAAATGCAATTCATACGTAACTTTTCACAATGAGAGATTCTAAACACAACCTATTAGAGGATGAGATTTTGGCTTGGTGGTAAAGAATAAGTCCTGAGATTTGGAGGTTTTAAAGTCGAATTTTACAAAATGGAAGATTTATTTAGGTTGTTATTGTTTGTATGGTTTGTTATTGCTATTGTATTTATTTCTCAAATTACATGTTCGATAATATTCTGATTATGATAGTAATTTTGAATGAGAACGTACCATTTCAAAATAAACACAACCTATTAAATATTAGGATTAATATTTTATACATCGTCGGTTTTTTTATTTCACAAGTAAAGTTAAGATGATGACATATATCTTTTAAAAAAATTAAAAAAATAAAAAATAAATAAAATAAGATATATTTCATTATCCTAATCTTATTGTAAAGTTAAAAAACTTCACAAACGGAATATAAGATAATTATTTCAAATACTATTCACACTATTTGCTAAAAAAACCTAAACCCTAAAATCTTTTTTCTAAAATTACTTCTCGAAACCTAAAAACTCTTAAAATTTTTCCTACTTTATTCTTCCTACTAAAAACACCATATCCATACCCATTCACTCATTTTTTTCAAACTCCGGTGAGGTCTTTGGTGAACCTCACTGGAAAATGCTGCCAGTGCCAGGCAGCATCTTGATGCTGGCAGCATGCAAGTTTTGTCTAACGACACTGGGTTGGCAAGTGCTGCCGAGTAGCACAAATATGTGCTGTCGGAAATGAACTTTCGAGAGCTCTATTATATTTTAGAAAATGAATTTTAAAGAATATAAAAAATAAAAAAATTTAAAAATATTAGTGAGGATAATTTTGTAATTTTTTATAAAAGTATTTTGGTATCTAAAAAATCATTAAAATAGCTTGCGTGTTTAGAAGCTCTTTTTCACCATTCACAAATATATGAAATTACATTTTTAACCTTGAAATTTAACACCTGCGTGGGTGCTTAATGACTGCGGAAGTGAACTTCCGCGAATGTGTACTTAAAAAAAAAATCTATTTCTACACATAAAACACATCAACTTTGATAGCTGTAGTAGATTTATTCAATAGAGTTATAGTGCTAATAACAATTAATTGAAAATATCTCTAATCAAAGTTTTTTCATTGGCACAAAGCTAATATATTTTGTGGTCTCTTGAATGAACAAATGCAAAAACTGTCACAACTGACGTGCATTATGAATTTTTTCACGAAAATTAACTTCCAGTGGAAGTTTTGTATCGACATCGATGGGAGTTTTTGCAACTTTCAGGGGTGGTAAGATTAAAATATCATTTCATATTTTGTGAGTTGTAAAAAATAATGTGTGGATTGCATTTAGAATTTTTCTAACTCTATTCACAACCAATTTTTTTCTCCCCACACCCCAAGCACTAAAACAACTTCGGTTAAAGAACCTTACAACTATTAATCTTTCTGAACACACTTCTCTGATTTTTCAACAAACATCTTCCCTAGTCTCTTCCATTCTATCAGCAATTTTGAGATGTTTTTATAATACTTGAACAAATTTTTTCTTCAAATTTTTCTTAAATTATTCTTAAAATCTTTTCATTAGATTATTTATATATATATATATATATATATATATATATATATATAAATTTGGCATTCTAAAAACTAGATCTGTTTATAGGTCAGGTCGGACCGGATTCAAGCTGGGCTTAAGTAATGTATTGAGAAAGTGAATGTGTGCCCAAGTCCACCTTGACTCATTTTTTGGGTCTAATTTTTTATCCAAATCCGTTTTTACATATAATGAATAAATTCAAACCCATCTAAGTCCATCAAAATACTATTAATATTTTTTAAAAAATTAGCTTCACTAATAGTGTTTAGAAGAACCTCATTTAACGAGTTTAACATTTTTATTCGAATTTACTAAAAAAATAAACGGGTTTTCGAATTTAAATGGATAACTTGAACATTGATCAAATCTACTAAAAACCTCATAATTACGCACCCGCGGAAGCTAACTCTTGTGGGACAAAGTGGATTTTTACATGACAATCGAGCCACGCCAAAGCTGACTTACACGAAACTTTTTTTTTTTTTTGGAAACTTGGGTTTTTCGAAAAATGAATTATCAAAAAATTTTATTAGATTTTCGATAATTCATTTTCAGATTTTTTTTTATTTTGTTCATAAGAAGTACAAGAAAAGAATGAAAAATCAAATTTTGAACTTAATTCCTCTTAAAAGAGAGGTAATAATCACTAAATCATACTTTGCTTGTTCAAATTTTCAAAAATTCATTTCTAGAAACCTTAAATTTCCAAAAAGAAAATGGAGCTAGAGATAATTAGATAATTTCAATTAAGAATATTTTGTATTAAATTAAAAATTAAAATTTGGGTTGTGACTTGTGAGAAGTAAAAAAGCTGGCTGTCTCAGTTTTGATGAAGGAGATCCGAGAAATAAGGATAGAGAAAATCCCAAACTTTACACGAGAATAAAAGTTGACATTGCATATTTCATTGCTAAAAGGAACAGAAATTGAAAAAGAAAAAGAAAGAAAATCTTCATATAAATGGCTCTATTTAGCTGATTTTACCTTTTTTCCCTTCTAATTCTAGAAACAAAATGAATAAGAAATGTACTTGGCTTAATAGATACACAAGTAAATTACTAATTCTATTTGGCTTATTAAATAAAAAGGTAAATACTAATTTAAAGCCACTAAGGAACTATTTTCCCACCAAATCAGCTATATCTCATTCTATTTGAGTGATCAAACAATCTATGGGATCCATTTAATGAGCATAGATTTCAACTCCATGCCTACCAGAATCTTGCTAGGGAAACTAGGTAGTAAAAAATTAGCCAACAAAAATGTTTGCAGCAGTGCAAATTTAAGGTGTATTTCTGCTATTCTACAACAACAAACTGTGGACAACGATGCTTATAACTCACTTTCATTGTCAACAAGCTTAAGACCCCAGCTCATGTCCTCACAGTGCTTTACATGAGGAACCAGTGCACCTGTGTCAATGCCTCTTTTGGCCTTGCAGTCATAAAAGGGAGGGGCATGGAAACAAGGCTCCATTGACATGACTCGATGACAAGGTGGATCTGGGGCCGTTTGGTTCTCAGGTTTGTAGAGTATCCATGGCTTCAATCCTCCAAGGCTTTGAGCAACATACCCAAATGTTGACCATGAGCTAGTGACTAATACATCGGTTAAGCTCAATAAATACATTTCTGCCCATGCCTTCCGGTTGTGGAAACGCTTTTCTGTTTGCTGATACTCTTCATGGCTCGGTTGGTAAACACTGATGATCTCCCCTGTCACGGTCGGATGTTCCCAATACATGTCCCTTATTCTCTCAAAGTAACCAGCACTCAAAGATGTGATCAGGACAGCTTTAGACTTCTGAGATTGATTAATTATGGGCTCTTCCGTGCCGATCTCAGGCAGCAGATTCTCCTTCAACGCACAAGCAATGATCTGATCGAGCACATGCTGGAATGGACCAGTCCCAGTGTCAAATACCCTTACCTGAATGCCCATCCTTTCATCAGCTTTAGCTAAATAAGCTTGATAATATCGGGTTATAAGTCCCCAAACTGGATTTGTGGGGTGAAAGAGATATCGACCCAGGAAGTGGAAAACTGTTTCTTTTCTGGGGAAGAGATTACTCAGTTCCTGCTCAAACGAGGGCATCAAGAAGAGAGATGGAACAAAGTAATTGTCTGTTTTCATGATCAACCAAGGCACACCCTGTAGAGAAGTTTGGTCTTCATCACAGAAAAAAAGCTTATCTTGATCATCATAATCATGGACCAGATGGAGATATACAAAAGAAGGCAACGTCAACCTGCTTGAATTAGCAAAAGTGCTATTCTTCAGCATTCTCCCATAACAGTGAGGAGATTTCTGATCAAAGCTGTTGAACTGACTTTTAAGCGGGAAATCTGAAGGGAGAAACCACGAGACCTCAGGAAATGGCTCGCAAAAAAGATCAACCATATCAGCTCCAGGGTCGACAAGTAGAACACGATTTGTAAGGAGAGCATAGAGAAATGCTGAAGCTAGAGTCAATATCCGATTCCCTAATCCACTAAAGGAAATCCATACTAAATAATTACAATCTGCAGATCCAAGGTGATGCTCGGTCTTGAGTTTTTCCAAGGTTTTGTTATATGATTCAGTATATGGCCCACAACGTTTATGGAGAGCTTCATAACTCCGTAACCTTGAGATTAGGTAAGGCGAAGGCTTATGTAGCAATTCTTTCCGGTATAAGGCTGACTGATACCTGCTGAAACAAGGTCTTTCATCAAATCCAGCTGCAAGAAGTCCTCCTAGCAGTTTATCTTTATGCGCCTCAACAGAAGTGGCATAATCAGCAACTGGGTCTATGACTTAAAAGGCAGAAAAAAAAGATTATTCCATGTTCATTTATCGTACAGGTATTGAATTTGATGAAATAGTGCCATATTCAAATTAAAGAAATAAGCGAGGACCGAGACATATGGAATTAATGCCAATGCATCTATTCTCAGGCCAAAAATTATTAACAAATCAGGCTATTTTTGGGAAATTTCTGCAGTCACAAATTACAAAACTAGTAGATTTTACATGGAAGGCTTGAGAACTATAATCTACACATTATTACCATGCTGCCTGAGTAGACATGTGCAATGTATGAAAAGAGAGCATGCAACAGAAATCCAGGTGTTTTTATGAGGGAAAGGGGTGGGTTGGGTAGAGAAACTAAGGAAGTGGAGAGAACCTAGGTTCAATCTCTTACACACAAAATAAAAGGGGAAAAAAGCACAGTGCAATTATACCATCCAGTTCCAACTCAAACCTTGAAAAGTGCACAGAAACATGAGATATAATAAGTGGTTGACAGAAAATTTGCAAACCATAATAATGGCATCCAATTCTTGCGTAAAAATAAAGAATCTATAGATAAAAGCATGGCAATAAAAGCAAACTTCACATAATTTTGCAAATGCACAAGACTTCCACAGTTTAACACAACAATCAGCCATCTTGGGTGAGACAAGCTGACATGGAGAGAAACTTGTGCTTAGTAGATTGCTTTACAATGGAAAACACAATGTGGCTCGGACAGTTAAAAGTAAATCTAAAAGGCATGCAGAAGACACGACCCATGTTAAAGCATTTTACATCCAAATCATCACATTCAGCCTCATGAACAGTAAAGACATAGATCCACCAGCTATAATGAGATCAAGCAGCTTCAGGCAAGCCAACCATCCAGTTCAATTAGATTCTATTAATCACACTCAAACAAGCAAGTTAACAACCAAGCCGTAACAACATTTACACATCCACTCCATAAAACCAATAAAAATGATTCAGAAACACTCAAATTCATTCAAGTAATAAAACTAAAACTTTTCAGTCATGCCAAAAGTTTAAAACATACTTTCTGGGGTTTCATTCAGAAGAACAAAAATCCTTACTTTAAGTTACTTTTCAGTCATACCACAAACTAATAACAAAATCGAAGTTACCTTTCTGGGGTTTGACTTCAAGAACTCTTTCCTCCTTATTTGATTCCAAAACATCAAGAAATCTAACCTCTTTACCAGACTCCAAAACCCCATCACTTGGTGGGTCTTGAAGCACCACAGAAACAGAAAAAACAACTGAAACAACCATTAAAGCCACCAAAAGAAAACCCATCAACCTTATTGAGCTCAACCCACATTTCCTATCTTGATCCCTCAAAAACAAGCCTTCCCCTTCAGGATCCGGGTTGGTTACCGGGTCATTCTCATCTGGGTTTCTTCTCAACCGCATCATATTATTACCCCAAGATTCTCATGTAGTTAAATTTTAAAAAAAATAAGCAAGAAGAAGAGAGCAGAGGAAGAAAGTTAGGAATTGAGCGCGGTGGGGTACAGAATAGAGACAAGAATTGCGATTCACGAGGAAGTGTCACAGGCGATTGTAAAGGTAGTTGATTTTTTTCACCTAAATGTGTCGGCGACGAGTTTGTGTTTTATTAATTTGCGGTAATGGATACATCATGCATTATCCAAGTGCCTTGGTCAAACGAGGTTGGAAAATACTTAGGATTCCCCATCTCAAATGACTGTAAAAAAAATCCATCTCATTAATTGGAAGTAACCCAAAAGAAGTAGGAGGACTTGGAATCCGACACATGCAATGTCTTAATGATGCCAACATGGCCAAACTTAGTTGGAGACAGATCAATGAAACTTCAAATCTTTGGGCTGACGTCATGAAAGCCAAATACACTAGAAATGGGGTCTTTGTTAAAAAAGATTGCACCTCAACATGGACAGGTATGAGAAGAAGCTCTCACATTATAGAGGAAAGGTTAAGATGGATCATCCATTCAGGTGATCAAACACTATTTTGGAAAGACAATTGGACTGGTCTTGGCCCCCTTAATCGTATTATTTTTGGTCCTTGGACACAACAAGAAGAAGATAGGCTGGTTCGGTCTGTTTGTGATGACAATGGCACATGGAAGTTCGATAAAGTGAGTGCCATCCTCCCTGAAGACATCAAACTTATCATCAAGGCTATCCCTCTTCAGTTGGAGTCAAGGACAGCTGATTGTATCGCTTGGGACTCATCTCCCTCAGGCAGTTTCTCACTCAGCTCTGCTTATGAAAGTGCAAAAGGAATTAAAAAAGCGGAAAGTTTCCAATGGAGAGAGATCTGGAAAATCCCCACATTACCAAAGATTCAAACCTTTTTGTGGCAATGTTGCCACCTAAAAGTGTTGACTAAACAAAACCTCATGAAAAGAGGGCTTGATTTAAATCCAAACTGTCCTAGATGTGGTGCTGAAGAAGAATCTCTTGCACACTGCATTAGAGATTGTGCTTATGTTCGCAGCCTTTGGGAATCCATCAAGGTTCCAAACCACACGTTACAATCTTTTTCATTGGAACTTCTAGATTGGATGGCTTAAAATATTAGAAAAGATGAATCTGCAGTAGTTGACAGCATCCCTTGGAGAACTTACTTCTCCTTCGTGATCTGGTATATTTGGATTGACCGTAACAATCTAGTTTTTGAAGGAAAATCTGAATCAATTGACAGCTGGTGCAACAAAGTTAAATGCAAAGCAAAAGAATTCTGGGCAATTGCTGGCAGAAAACATAAACCAAATCTTAAGGAGTTAATTGAGGTGGGATGGAAACCTCCCCGCTAACTTTATAAAACTCAACACTGACAGATCGTCCATTGGCAACCCTGGCAGAACTGGTTCCAGAGGAATTTTTCGGGATAAGGATGGTAAATGGCTTGGCGGCTTCGCTCGTTCCCTTGGAACCTTAACCAGTATTCTTGCAGAACTTTGGGGACTCCACGATGGTCTTCGCTTAGCTGTGGAAAAAGGCTTTCATAACCTTATTATAGAAATCGACTCCCAAGAAGTCATCAGGTATGTTAAAAATCCTTTAGCAGGTTCTCATATTTATAATGCAATTATCTTTGATTGCAGGGAATTGATCCAAAAGCTAAGGAACGCCACAATTAGTCACGTGTTCAGGGAAGCAAATGTTTGTGCGGATGCCTTGGCAAAACTGGGAGGCACTTCAGTTGATCCTTTTGTGTTATTTGAGTCCCCCCATCCTGGATTGTCTTCTTTGTTATTTTTTGATTCTATGGGTAATGTGTTACCCAGGATTGCGGTAATCTGTAATCCCATGTAGGGATAATTTTCTTTGTTAATGTAAATGTTCCTTTTTCACCAAAAAAAAAAAGCAATTTTTGCATTTTTGCCTAGCCAGACTGTAGGTTTTGTTATGTCAGATACTATGGTCACTAAATTTATGGGAAAAATTATTGCCATGTTTCTCAAACAAAATAATATTAATAATAAAAAGAAAAAAAATTACTACCAATACTACTCGCTAGATGATTTTCAATTTTTTTGGCAAATTTTCTTTCTTTTGAAAGAAAAAATTGTGAGACAAAAAATAAAGTGATGAAAAGAGAATTTTGTTTTATATCTATAACGAAAGTTTTATAAAAAATTACATATATTAAAATATAAATTTTGAAATTTTCATATTTTAAAAATGTAAAAAATTATTTGGATCAATTCACAAATTAATCCTTTTGTATTACAAGAATTATTAAGTATAAAAATGTTTATAAATAATTAAATTGCACTTATTATATTAGGTTGATTTTTAATTAAAAATATTTCTATTTATTATTGAATTAAATATTGATCTGAATTTTTTTAAAAGTAAAAATTAAAACCTAACCTTTGAAGAAGTCCACTCTCATAGACGTGAGGATCACAATTGTCAATTGCGAAATTGCCAAGCACCAAGTTCATAACCAACAAAGTGGTTAAAACAAGTGAAAATGGATTGTTTTCCTAGGCATTTAGTATGGTTGAATCTTAGAATCACTTATGTTAGGAGAGTTTTATCATTTATTACTTTAGGTCTAAATAAGATTAGATTCGGACCGTAAAACAGATGAAAATGCATGTGACTACACAAAAAAAAAGCGCCAAGTTCATCTCACATAGCCATTTCTAATTGTTAATAATAATGTCATTACTTGTCACAAGTTATCATAGTTAACTAGAGAAGTGTATATCTGTAGGTAGTACTACAATGAGATTTATATGTAGCTAATGGTAATGCATTACAATCCATGCATAAACTTAAAAATTGGCCCAAATCCTTCACACACAACCTAGTGAATCCACTAGAGTATAGAAAGATGCGAAGCAGGCCCAAATTAAATAAAAGAAAAAACCCTAATGAGCCTAAAAAATAGAAAAGACTAATGACAATTTGTCAATGACGGATATGATTATGACTAGCACACTGTTATAAAGAGAGGCACAACAAAAGAAGTTGTCTTCTGAGGGGACTGAGGTAATTGGCATTGCACACTATTCTATCTTGTCCATCTTTAATTAGAATATATATTTTTTTACTTTTAAATACTATAACCCTAGCCCATTATCTCTTTATACGGCAAAAAGCATCACAAAGGTAGATGTTTGGAGATAACTTTGACCAAGGTGATTATACTACAGTCAATGTGGAGTTAATTAATGTTGTGGACCTAGCCCTAGCCTTAGCCTCTGCCATTGCCTTTGCTTCTGTCTACATTGCTTCAACATCTGCCTTAGCATCTAATTAGCTTTTACTTTTGCATTTGCATTTACATCTATCTCTGGGAATACATTTGCACATGCACATGTTGGTGGAATGCAAAAGAGATCAATCCCAATCAGTGATGTCAGTGAAAACATTGTTAAATAGCCAAGCAGATCAATTGGTAGATATTTTGCAGATAGCGAAAGAAAACTTTATGGCATGGTTGGTAGAAGAAGCGGAAGTCCATTGTCTAAGAACAATTCTTGTAAAAGAACTAGTGGGAAAAGAGCTATTTTAGCCTATAGTATTGGATTGGAAAAACTACCTACAGTAGCATTTACCCAAAGCAAGAAAAAAACAAGAAAAGAATTGAAAGGTATGCAATATATACAAACATCCACACAAGGACATAAATTTTAAATGTGAGTATGTTATGCATTTTTATGTTATTTTGCGATTAAAATGATAGCATATTTATATTTTTTTTTTCTTTTCATAGCCTAGGTTGTTAAGTCAAAGACTAATCTCTATTGGTGGTCAAACATCTAAAACTAAGGGCAAAGGGTAGATTGTTGAAGGGATGATTGCTACTCAAGAGAGTCAAAATGCAAGAAAAGAAAATAAAAAGATGTGAAGGATTTGATGTTGTTGTTTAAGTTGTTTCTTGTATATGTCTTTCTGATTATGTTAGTTTGCTGAAAGATTTTGGACAAAAAAAAACTATAGTTGTAACTTATGTAAGAATGTTACAGAGCAGCTATTTTTTCTTTAGTTTTTATTATGAATAATGTTAGGTTGCTCTTCAACTTCATGTTGACAAACATTATAGTTAATGAAATGAAATTATTTAATCTTCATCAAGTTTAGATGAATTTGTTGTAAACAAAAGTTGAAAAATAACATACACAAAGTTCCATTCATTTTTTTTTTATTCATATGAAGCACAAGGGAAGAATGGGAAATCAAATCTTGGACCTAATCCATCCTAAGGAGGGATAACAACCGTTAGGCCAAATTTTGGTTAGAGTTCCATTCATTTAATTATTCATCTATCGTACATTCACAAAAGTCAGAATATAATGTACACATAACTTGTTTCTAAGTACTCATTCATTGTACATTCACAAATCTAATCATTATTTACAACCCTAAACCAAGAATACCAATTTTCTCTCTTTTTTTCCATTCAAAATAAACACAAATATTGCAAAAACAACACATACTGACAACATCATAACAATAACTTTTTTATCTTTTGCAACCATTTTTTTTTTGCAATTCAATCTTAAAATACTAAGCTCTCTCTTCAGCTAAAAATTTTGTTCAATAACTTTAGGCTTTAGCTTCAATATAATGTACAGCATTATACTTCAGTTTTGACAATTAATTCTTCAATTCTTTCACTTGATCATGCAACATCTTTCCTCTCCTTCTCAACTCATTAATGATTTTCCTATCATAGAATTTTGGATCATACCATAAATGAAAACCAAAATCAGTATCCTACATTCAAAATAAAAAAAAAGTTATTTCTTATACAATTGTTGTTACTTTGTTTCTCTAATATATAATAAATCAAAATTAGGTTTGGGTTGTTACTATTTTAGTTAGTCCTTACTAACATTTTTCACAAAATATTCATGTCAGTTTTACTAACAATATGAAAATTGCAAAGAAATAATTTACCGAGTATTGTGAGCATTCATAAAATCTTCTACCAAGATTTGAGGTAGTCCATGAAATCCATCTAGGAACCTTCATATTGCAATGACATAAAACAATTTTCTCTTCATAATCAAATTCCACGAGATAACTGCTTTTGATTAGCTTAAATGATCTAACACCAAAACACTCATTTCTTGATAAACTTCAAAATTAAGAAACCGAATAATGATAGGAAACATGAAAATAAAGTCAACTAAATTAAAAAATCAACTAAATATAATCTAACATTAAGCTAGAAATGCTAGATGAACTAATATTTCAACCCAAAACAAGCTATCCAAAAACCAATTCGACCTCACCTATAGATTTTAGGTCTCAATTCGACCTCATCTAAGAACCAATTTAGCTACTGAAGCTTGCTGAAAATTTTTTGTTTCAAGTTTCTCCTAAAAAACCAATTCATCTCATTTTTTATTTTTCTTAAACTAAGAACAAGTTTCGAGTTTGAGTTTGATTTTTTTTTTTAATTTTCCCTAAATTAAAAGTGTAGAGCTGAATCAAACCAATTGAAATTAAAGATTTTGAGTTAAAATCTAAGAAAAATCTCAAAACAGCTAAGAAAGTTAGCGAATAATAAGAAATTAGAAAAAGTTTTTAAAAAATCTAAGAAAAAATTTTATGTTTTTTATGAAATATAAAAAATAAAATATTACTATTTTAATTAATATAAAAGAATTTTAATTAATATAAAATAATTAAATTTAATTTAATATAAAATAATTAATCTAACGTCGTTCCTATAGAGCGGAGTCCAAAACTGTTAAAAAGTCTTTACTTGCACAATCTTAAAAAGTTTTTAATTCCTTCAACCATTTAATCATTTCTGCTTCCATCTTTTCTCTTTACCACAAACAACCATGTCCTTGAGAGGAAAAAAAAGGGGAAAATTTTAAAAAGGATTGTTGATGTCGAGGATGGATTTCAGGGTGAACAGTGGCAGGGTTTCTCTAAGGATTTGTTTCTTGGGTCTGTATCTAAGGATTCGAATGGTATTTATAGACCGAGGAGGGCACTGGGATGACGTGGAGAAGGTGATCTAGACTTGTCTGACCATGGTCCAATAGGATTGATCCGGCTTGCTAACCTGTATTACAGGTTGGCAAGATAGCTGAGGTTAAGTTTCCCGCCTAAAGCCCTCTTTTGCATGTTGAGTACTGAGGTAATGATGAGGGTGAGCTTGGTCAACATATCAGGTGGCGGCCTAAACATGCTATATGTATTTGGTTCAGCGTATCAGGTGCTGACCTTGAAACCTCTTACCGAAGTTAACATGGAGCTGTGATAGTTGCGACCATGTCACCTTCTAACAGGTCTTTTCGTGTTTGACCGAGATGAAAAACTGAATTACCCTTGTCAACAAATTACCCCTCATCATTCTGTCCCCCTCAAAGTCAGTCTTGAAGCTCGATGTGTAAGTGGGGAGAGCAGCTCGTCACGAGTATTGAAGTCGGCTTGGGACTTTACAATTAGAATGGAGAGCATTCAGGTCGGCGAGTTCAGGCCTGTTTGTTTTAAATAATTGGATAGACGTACTTAGTTTGAGTCATCTCGTGACCCGTTCCAGCTATTTAATGTAGCGTATTTCGATTTTGGGAAGGTCAGTTGGAAAGATCTTCATCATTTAAGTCTGATATCCTCATTTTTAGTAGTCTCATCTCCCCTGTTGGATTGTATGGGTAAGTGTAATTTGCAGCAGATCGAAGGGCTGTGCTTTGCCCGTAGGCTGACGGTAGGTATCTTAACGTTCCCTAGGTGACTCTTGGCTTTCCCTAACTCTTCTATAAAAGGAGAAGTTTCGGTCTCTTCTCCATTCATTTGTTCGTCTCCAGTGGCTCTTTTCCTCGGTTTCTGCTTTGCTTCTCCACTTTCTCCAGTTTATCCCTACAAACCTGAGCTTGTTAGGTAAGTCTTTCCTTCCTATGTCTTCTTCAGTTGAGATAGTTAGCCCCCCAAGTCAGGATGGTTCAAATTTATGCGAGAACTTGGGGCTAGATTTGACTTAGCCAGTAAGGCCGATGTGGCTGAGGCTGAGGCTGCAGAGGTTGCTGAGGATTTAGCTTTTGTGGCTTCGGCGTCCCCTCCTTCTCCACCCGTGGAGCGTGTCTCTAAGAGTCTACGGTGGTTCGAACCTATGTCACCCAAGGAGAAACAAGAGTTAAAGGAGAGTCTTGATGCCTCGGGTGTTCAAATAGAAGACCGAGGTCAGGTTCTGATTAGGGGTCCCTCTATTCGTAAGGCTTCTCTTGATTTTATGAGGGCAATATTCCTTCCTGTAATAAAATTTGGAAAGTCTACTTCTTTAGTCTAATAAGTCCTCAAGAGTGGGAAGTAAGTAATAGCCAAGGCCAAATGAGAGATGGGGCTGACAAGGTTGAAGAGATTCATGGTGAGGAGCTTAAAGCTTATCATGAAATTAATAAACTGAGAGATTATGGTAGGGTTCTCCTAGACACTAAGCTCTTAACTTCACCCGACGTGTTAGATCTCTTCGGGTCATATGGAGGTCTTGGTAACTTATGCTAACTCTCGATTTACGATCTTCTTCAACTGCACTCTTGACCAAGATTTTTTTTTCTCTATCACAGGTATGGCAAGTCAGTTCAACATGTTTGATTATATCTAGCTCGCTCCTCGGGCTGCCCAGACTGGGGGCGCAGGTCAGTCCTCGGCATGCTCAACCGAAGCAAAGCTGAGGTGCTGGTTCAAAGGGCAAAAGGAAGGTTGCTGCGGTCGAGGTGAGGGAGCCTTCGCTGAAGAGGAGCCACGAGGTCGTTAAGGTTCCTTCAGTACAAGAGGAGGAGACTGGGGATTCCAAGATCGTGCAGCTTACAGTTGACTTGGCTCCCATAGACAGCACTTTTGAAAGTGCCTCGATGGCCCATAAAATAGCTCGGTCCATGCTCCCTCTAGAAGGTATTTTTATTTATTTATTTATTTATTTATTATTTATTTATGGTTTTTCATGGATTACTCATTTTTTTAGACAAGGACAAAATGAACTCTCCCTGCTCGGTCAATGTCAACGCAAGTCTCCACCATGCATGGCTTGCCTTGGTTCACGCTACTAGGGCTGAAGAGCAAGCCAAGAAGCTGCACAAAGACTACAGCTCTTATCGAGAGAAGTCCCACTCCTTATCGAAGAAGTTAGAGGAGGTAGAGACTAAAGGTCGGGAGTCTGAGCTTCTGGTAGCAAAGTTGAAGACCGAGGTGGAGAAATTGAAGGCCAAGCTAGCCCGCACTAGTGAGAAATAGGAGGAAATCAAACGAGTAGCAGCTCAAGAAGCTTTAGCCAACTTCCAAAACACTCCTGAGTTCCAGGCTGCTGCTAAAAAGGCCAATGTTAAGGGTGTAAGAGGCACTTTTGTGCTGGCTATTCAGGAGGTCCCTTATCTCTATATCGATCTCGATCTATCGATGGTGTCTATCGACGACCTCAAGACAGTCCATTATGAGTCCGAGGTGGCCCAGGACAAGGGTGCTGATGCCGAAGCTACCGTGGCCATCGTTGCAGACGATGAAGGGGGGCTGAGGTGTAGGACGATGCAACTGCTACAAGGGATTGATTTCATGTTTTTTACTTAGTTTTTATTTTGGTTGTAATGAACATGTTAGATATGAGGAATATGTATTTGACTTTTTCTTTGAAGGAGTGTTAGTTTTGCTCAGATGATTTTGTTTTGTTCTGTTTTGTCTCATTTTGTTGTTGAATAGTCATTTATCTTTTTGAGACTTGGAGCTCGGATTTTTAAGAGGATCCAAACTTTTTCGAAATAAAAGTCTTAACAAAAGTTGGATTGATACAATAAAAAGAAGCTCAGATTTGTTGGGCAAATATGATCCTAGGTCATTTTAAATAAATAAAATGATCAAAACAAAAGTGAGCCGATCTGGAAGAGGACACAGCTTGGCTATGCCGAGCTGAGGTAGGGTCGAGGTTACTTTACTGGTAGTATTTCTTCAAGTTTTCTGCATTCCATATCCTCGGTATTTCTTTCTTGTTTAAATCCTGCAACTTGAATGCCCCCATTCTTGTTACTTCCTTGACCACGTAAGGTCCCTCCCAGTTGGGGGCTAGCTTTCCCCCTTCTTTATCCCTTCCTGAGGCTTCGACCTTTCGTAAGACGAGGTCACCCCTTTTGATGGTCTTAGGTCAAACCTTTCTGTTGTGATACCTGGCAACCCCTTGTTGATATGCAGCCATGGTGATTAAAGCTCGGTCCCTCTTTTCCTCAGTTAAGTCTAGGTTGTTCCTTAGAGCTTCTTCATTTCCTGCTTCGATGTTTAGCTCCACCCTTAGGCTGGGTAGCCCAATTTCCACAAGTACGACTACTTCAGTTCCAAAAGCTAGATTGTATGGGGTTTCACCAGTTGGAACTTTAGTGGTTATCCTCAAAGCCCATAAGACTCCTGGCAATTTGTCCGCCCAAGTTCCCTTTGCTTCGCCAAGCTTCTTCTTCAATGCCTCTAAGATAACTTGATTGGCAGCTTTAGCTTGTCCATTGGCCTGAGGGTGTGCAACCGACGTAAAATATAGGTCGATGCCTAGATCGCCACACCACATTTTGAACCTCAAGTTATCGAATTGCTTTCCATTGTCCGTGATAATGGCTTTTGGTAGCCCGAATCTACACACAATATTCTTCTAGTAGATGTTTTCCACTTGTTTCTCGGTAGTTATCGCTAAGGTTTCAACCTCAATCCACTTGGTGAAGTAATCGATAGCCACCAGGACGAACATCCTCTGTCTCGAAGCTGTTGGGAATGGTCCGAGGACGTCCATTCCCCATTGCATGAACGGCCAGGGACTTGTGACCAAGGTGAGGTCGGTAGCTGGGAGATGTTGGACTGGGGTGAACCTTTAACATTTGTCACATTTCTTTACCAACTCCATTGCATCTTTGTGAATTGTAGGCCAGTAATATCCTTGCCTCAAAATTTTGTGGGCAAGGGCTCTTGGTCCGAGGTGTTTTTCACAGATCCCTTCATGCACATTTTGGAGAGCGTAGCTCGCCTCTTCGAGGCCCACACATTTCAGGTAAGACTGAAAGACATTCTGTAAAGGTTCCCACCTAGGAGGGTGTACCTTGAGACCTTTCATTGTAGGGCTCTTGCTTGAATTTTATCCTTTGGTACTTCGCCCATGGTGAGGTATTTGATGAGTGGTGTCATCCATGTCTCTTCTTCTTCTCTGATTTGATTGACCTTTTTCTTATCATGGAAACTTCTTCGTTCCATGTCTTCCATAATAACTCCCTTTGGTAGATCCATTTCGGGGCCCAAAGCTAATTTAGATAAAGAATCGGCTAAGGCATTTTCTTTCCTAAGAACCTGCTTTATCTGACATTTCTTAAAGTGGCCCAATAGTCTCTTAGCCTCTTCCAAGTACTTGACCATAATTTTTCCTCTTGCCTTGAATTCTTTGCCGACCTAGTTTACAACTAGTTGGGAGTCGTTGTACACCAACAGCTTTTCCACTTTGAGTTCTTTGGCTAACTCAAGGCCGGTCAGAAGGGCCTCATACTCGACTTCATTGTTTGACGCCTTAAATTTGATTCTCAAGGCGTACTAAATTTTTATTCTTTCTAGACCAATCAAAATGAGCCCAGCACCACTGCCTTTGTTACTAGCCGACCCGTCGACATAAAGTTTCCACATTCTTTTTTCTTTGACTTCCTCTTTGTTGCTCTCCTTTCCTAACTCCTGTTCCATGCTTGTGCATTCGACAACAAAATTAGCCATAACTTGGGATTTGAGCGCTGACCTGGGCTTGATTTACAGGTCGAACTTGCTGAGTTCCACAGTTCACTTGATCAATCTGCCGGATAACTTTGGTTTCTACAAGACCTACCTGAGTGGCTGATCGGTCAGTACAGTAATTGCATGAGATTAAAAGTAAGGCGTCAATTTCTTTGCCGAAGTTATCAAGGCATAAGCCAATTTTTTGATCTTCTAGTAGTTAAGCTTGGCTCCATGGAGTACCTTGCTAGTGAAATATACCGGCCTTTGGATACCAGATTCCTCCTTTACCAATATCGAGCTCACAGCGTCCTTTGTTGCATCTAAGTATAGGAACAAGGTTTCTCCGATCCTTGGTTTCGACAGGATTGGTGGGAAGGAGAGGAATGCTTTCAGATCCTCGAATACTCTTTGGCACTATTTAGTCCACTAAAAATTATTGGCATTCTTTAGGATTTTAAAGAAAGGGAGGCATCTATCTATTGATCTAGACATGAACCTGCTTAGGACGGCTACCCTGCCAGTGAGTCTTTGTACTTTTTTAACAAAGGTCGGGGCATTCATTCTCAGTATGGCTTGGACCTTTTCGAGATTCACCTCGATTCCTCTTTGACTCACCATGAACCACAAGAACTTGCTCGAGGTGACTTCGAAAGCACATTTCGCTGGATTGAGCCTCATGCCATACTTTCTTAGCGTTTGGAACTCATTCTCTAGATCCTTGAGATGCTCTCTCAACGTGGGACTTTTAACGATCATGTCATCAACATATACCTCTACGTTGTTCCCAATCTGCTCCTTGAACATCCGATTTACCAACCTTTGATATGTAGCCCCGACATTTTTTAGGCCGAATGGCATGACCCTGTAGTAGTACAGCCCTTGCTCTATAACGAAAGAGATTTTTTCTTCATCTTCCTCCAACATCCTGATTTGATTGTACTCAGAGTAGGCATCCAGAAAGTTAAGCAGCCTATGTTCTGCACTGCTATCCACTAACCTGTCGATGTTGGGCAGTGAGAAGCTATCCTTTGGACATGATTTGTTCAAGCTTGTAAAATCTACGCACATTCTCTACTTTCCATTATGCTTTCTCACCATCACCACATTTGCGAGCCATTCTAGATAATAAACTTCCCTGATGAACCCTGCATCCAGAAGCTTTGACACTTCTTCGTTAATCGTCTTTTGCCTTTCAGGTGCGAAACTCCTTTTCTTTTATCGAACTGGTTTGCTTCTGGGTTTACATTAAGATGATGAACCACGTCACTGGGGCTTATTCCGGGCATATCCTTCGGCTTCCAGGCAAAGAGATCGGCATTCTTCTTGATAAGACGTACGAGGTCTTCCTTCTCTTCTAGTACAGAGCTCACCATCATTCATGCCTTTGTCAGGGTGGTCCTCGTCGAATGGTATGCTGATCAGTTCGTCTGCAAGTTCAGGTCGGATCAAATCCAGCTCGGGTCTTTGATCCGGGATTTCAATAGCGAGGGTTTCGTTACCTCGTCTCTGTACTTTCTGAGCTGTTACATAGCATCTGCGGGCTAAAGTCTGGTCACCCCTGACTTCCCTAGTTTCATGGTGGGTAGGAAATTTCAGTTTTAGATGCGATACAGATCTGATCACCCCCATCTTTATCTGGCCTGGTCTTCTTAGGATCGCATTGTATGCTAAGGGAATTTTAACCACCATAAATTTCACCATTGCTGTGGTTGTCTTTGGTTTTGTGCCTAGGGTAAGTAGGAGCGTGATAGTGCCCATCACTGGGACATGCTCGTTCCCGAACCCTACTAGGGGTGCCGGATAGGGTCTGAGCTTGTCTTCCATAATCCCCATGTTTCTCATTGCTTTATAATACAAAATATCACTGGCACTGCCATTGTCAAAGTATATCCTCCTTACCACGTGATTGTAGATGATAGCGCTGACCACTATGGCGTCGTCGTGAGGGAACTCAATACCCGTAAAGTCATCCATGGAAAAAAGATGGGTTCATCCCTCCAAGACTTCAATCTTTTGGTCAAGGACCCAATCATCAGGGTTGCAGCTCAGTCCGCCTTCTTTCTAGCCGAGCTTGATGTTCCCCCTGTGATAACGTTAATTATTCCTGCTGTGGGTTGGTTGGTCACTTCTTCATTGTTCTTTCCTTCATGTCGGTCACGTCTAGTGTCCCTTCCATTGAAGTTGTTTGTGGTTCAGCCCGTCTTTTTTCTAGGTCGACTGTTATAGGCATAATAATTCCCTCATGGGTACCTTCTTTCCTCGACGTCTTGTCTTGCATCGTCCAACACAAACCTCTTCAGGCGGCCTCTTCTCACGAGGTTTTCAATTTCAGTCATGAGGTCGATACATTCCTTGGTAGAGTGGCCATAGTCTCAATGGAAGGTGCACCTTTTGTTCTTGGACCTTTGGGGGTTCGCTTCATTAGTTTTGGCCACTTCAGTTAGGAGTCCGATTCAATTTGCATTAGTATTCTTTCCCTCGTTGTGTTCAAGGGAGTGTAAATGTTGTAGCCTTTTCTTTCTGGGCTTCTTCTGGTCGGGTACCCACTAGCTCGGTTTAGCCTTTTTCCTCCTTGGTCTCTCTTGACCTATCTCCCCCTTTTCCTGTAACTTCTGGGTTCTCCTTTGTTTTCTTCATTGTTTAGCCGAGTGGTCATTGCCTCTTTGACGTTGATGTATTTTTGACCCGTTGAAGGAGTTCGGGCAAAGTCCTTAGGGGATTTAGTGAGAGGGAGAACTTGAAGTGGAATCCTCGTCCGTAAGGCCATTCATTAGGCTAGCCACCGCCACGGACTATTCTAAGTCTTTCACTTGCAGGGCTTCCGCGTTGAACCTTGTGACATACTCGCTCAAAGATTCTTCAGGCTTTTGTTTGACCGCCACTAAACTAAGAGTTGTTTTCTTGGCCCGACGGCTGCTGATAAAATAAGTTAGGAAGGAGTACCCTAGCTCTTTGAAAGAGCATATCAATCGAGGCGTTAGCCCTGAATACCAGGATTGAGCTGCCCCTTTTAAGGTTGCCAAGAATGTCTTGCACATTAAGGAGTGGTCTGCACCCTATATAGACATATTAGTGAGGAAAAGCCCTTAATGATCAAAGGGGTCGGATGTACCATCATATGCCTTGATCACATGCATCCTAAATCCTGGTTGTGGTTGAGTTTGCTCGATTTCTTCTAGAAATGGTGAGGTTTCCAACAATCTCAGTTCTTTCATATGGACCTGCACCTTATCTTGAATCTATCTTTCCACGGCTTCCATTCTGGCCTTCAGTTGGTCGCGAGTTTTATCCTCAACCGTTGGTGCTGTAGATGGGGTTTTACGTGGGTTTTTAGTGGAATGGTTTTGTAGGGTTTTGGGTTTGCTTTTCTCCATGATTTTCGATATAAAAGAAGAGCTACCGCTCACGTCCTCTTCTGGTGGTAACGACGATGGAGAGGGTAGAGGTTGGTCAGTATCATTTCTGGATGGTGGTCTTTGGGCCAGAGGAGAGGGGTGAGAATGTGTGCCTGGACCAGCTTAGTGAGGCTCCTCAATTGTTGAGAAAGTTGCTCAAATTGCTCCACCGTAAGCGTGGTCACCTGCTGGGCTGGTCATCCTAAATAGCATCCGCGCTAATCGGAGCTGCTGGCTCCTCTTCCTCTGTTGTTCCTCTCCTTGGTGCCATCCTTAATATCAACAGTGGGGTTAAAAAAGCTACCCCCTACCTAGTGCGCCAAAATGTTGATGTCGAGGATGGATTTCAGGATGAATAGTGGCAGGGTTTCTCTAAGGATTTGTTTCTTGGGTTCGTATCCGAGGATTCGAATGGTATTTATAGACCGATGAGGGCACTAAGATGACGTGGAAAAGGTGATTCAGACTTTTCTAACCGTGGTCTAATAGGATTGATCCGAGCTTGCCAACCTAAATTATAGGTTAGCAAGATAGCTGAGGTTAAATTTCCCGCCTAAAGCCCTTTTTGCATGTTGGGTACCGATGTAATGATGAGGGTGAGCTTGGTCAACGTATCTGGTGCCCGCCTAAGCAGACTATAAAGTATTTGGGTTAGCGTATCAGGTGTTAACCCTGAAACCTCTTACCGAAGTTAATGTGGAGCCGTGATAGTTGCGGCCATGTCACTTTCTGACAGGTCTTCTAGTGTTTGACCGAGATGAAAGACTGAATTACCTTTGTCAACAAATTACCCCTCATCAAGGATGTTCCCAACAATTCCCTAATTCATAAATTTTTCTCACAGACTAAACAATTTTTAATGAGCAAAAAGATCTCATATTCAAATCTAATCAAACATGAGTTAAATATTAAAATATCGTTTTTGATAAAAAAATAAAATGATTTTTGGTTTTTGAGCGCTTATGGAGACTTAAACACAAATGGCAAATATATAATGTTGTAATTGTAACAGAATGATGGAGGCAAATGCTAACTCATTCCCCCAACGAAAGACCATAACTCGACTCGACTCGACTCAACTTCACTTCCCCTCCCTTTCAAACGTCAGCAATATGGAGAGCCAACCATTGAAGATAAGCAAACTAACCCACGATTCTAACGACACGTGTCATAATTACATATTTTCCTTCCTAAATTTCTCCGCGATTTTTTAAGAATTTACTATTGTCTTTTAGACTCTGGGGCTCCTATTCGTTCTGCCGTTGCTGTTGCTGTTGGTGTGATTTTCACAAACAAACAAACAAACATAAACTCTTACTACCTAACCGTTTAAAATCCTCCTTTATAGATTACAGAGAAAAGATTTAAGAAGTTTTTTGTTTTCATTGTAGATAGAAGAGAGAGGGAAAAGACAAGTAAGAGATGTCAACAGCTTCTTCATTGTGTTCATCAACTCAGGTTAATGGCTTTGGAGGGGGACTTAGGCTTCTGAGAACCCATGTTTCTCAACCCAAGACACTTACTTTTACAAGGTATTCTTTTTTTTCTTTTCTCTGTGGTTCGCCATTTTTTTGGCTGAATTTTTTATTTGCGTGTGTATTCATTAGAGTTCTAGATGGTAAAGAAGCAAATTTATGAGTGTTGGAAATAAAACACAGTTTGCAAATGTCGAAATTTCTTTGTAAACAAACTTAATTTGTTTGAACTTTGATAATTTTTTTCCAGTAGAAATTTTCAGTTTGTATAATGTTTTGGATACAGAGGAAAGTAGTTTGTGATGAAAGTGAGGGGCTTGTACAATTACATCAAGAATACAAGGCATCTAAACTGTAATGAATGAAATAAAGTTTAGGGGGTTTTTCCTGTGAAATTATTGATTACTTTATGTTTAGTATATTGAATATGCAATTTGATGAAACTGTAATTGTATGGTTGTTGCTTACTTAGGAGCAATATTGTGGATGGGATGAGTACTACTAATTATGTTCAATATTCCGCTTTGTGCTTGTGTATTTATGCTAAAGTTGAAGTTAGGATTGCTGTTTGGAATGTGGTCTTCAGTAGAAGTTATCTTTTATCACATTGCACTCATGAATCACATTTAAAATTTCAGTACTTTATTTTTTATATTTATGCCTCATTCTTTTGTCTGTTCCACAATCTTTTAGAATCTTTCCGTCAGTTATTCAGATAGATCACTGGTGAAGGTGTCAAATTTACATGATATAAGAAGCAGATACCATAAAAATTCTTACCAAGTATTTGCAAGTTCAATTATGTCATTTCTGTTTCCTTGCAGTCCTGAAATTGTTGATGTTTCTGAGATTTAAAGATAGCGAATGATTATCACTAAAAATTTGGTCTTCTAGAGTGGAAGGTGCATCGGTAATATTTTAACCCCATGTATCGATCTTGTTTTAGGGTTTAGAATGTAACAATAGGTCTATAGGGACACTGTAATGCTTATAATAAAAATGGTCAATTAATTGGGAAAGTTCGGTTTTATTCTGGGTTCCAGGAAGGTCACTGGTATCGAGCAGCTCTTATCATTTCCAGTACTTTTCCAATTTTCCATGATTTTTGAGGAATTTTATTTTTTATTCTCCCCCCTAATTGCTACACATTTTTTAACTGTTATAGTCGCGTCCTCAATTTGGTAGCCCTCATGTTCTGAATGATGAGAAAGTGTTTAAAAGGTCCTTTTTAGGCCAATAATCTGAATTTTCAGATTCAATCTTTTCACTTTGTTTAGAAATTATGTTTCTCCTATACTGTAAAATATTTCGTGCCTTTCATGTTATAAATACATGTGTGATTGTCTTCTTGATACAAAAGAGGGCTATACATTACTTGAGAAGATATAAATAAATCTGTAATTTCTAGCAGATTTGAATTTTGTTCTTCCAGGTCTCATACTATATTTCAATATGTTTCTGTTACCTTTTCCTGAAATTTTTAGGAGGAGAATTGCTACACTAGTGAAGGCAACAGCTCGAGTCGATAAATTCTCAAAAAGCAATATCATTGTTTCTCCATCTATTCTCTCTGCTAATTTCGCAAAGTTGGGGGAGCAGGTTCTATATTGCTCTTTTTTCTTGTACTATGAAATTACTTTCTGGTTTTCCTGTAGATTACAACTTTATGCAACATGTTTCTGGAACAAAGACAATGAACTATAATCTGCATTATTGCTTTGGTATTTGACTTTATGCCAATGTCAGTATGAAACCTATTAGGTTTGTTAGCTGCTCTTCGCTTGTTTTATCGCCATGATATTTTGAACCCAATTTGGATCTTGCTTTTGAAGTTTGACTTTCAAGATTTTCTAGGTGAAAGCGGTAGAAGTGGCAGGCTGTGATTGGATCCATGTTGATGTAATGGATGGCCGATTTGTTCCAAACATTACAATTGGACCTCTTGTGGTTGACGCCTTACGACCTGTGACAGATCTTCCGCTGGATGTGCATTTGGTATGCTTCTATTGCATATCTTATCACTAATCTAGCAGTTTTGGTAAAAAAAAAAAAGTATTTTCTAACATAAGATAGATGCACTGCAGATGATTGTGGAACCAGAGCAGCGTGTTCCAGATTTTATTAAGGCTGGAGCAGACATAGTCAGTGTTCACTGTGAGCAATCTTCAACCATCCATCTGCATCGTACACTTAATCTAGTAAGATTTTTCTTTCTCTAAGCCTTTCAACTATATTTTCCATCATATATGGGGAATTGGCACTAACAGTTACTTGGTTTCATAACAGCTGCTTGTCAAATGAACTGTTGATTAACCCATATTAACTTTACATACAAGATATGAATGGAGTCTAGCAAATATTATCTTCAGATTGAGTGAAGCCCAAACTTGAATGCATTTTAAATAGTGAGGGCATATGAACCTGAAAAGTAAGCATTATTTTCTCATGCACAATTTCACTTGCTACATGGGTGCCTGCTTTAGGTTGAAAACTAGCGATGAAGAAATTTATGTGTGAGGAATCTTTTACCCTGTATCTGCACTTCATACCACAAGATATGCTTATGGGATGGGAAGGTTCAGAATTCTTAGTAGCCTGTGCAATTCTACAGAATTCATCCTGTTCAAGCTATTTCTATGATTTGAACTTGTTTGTCTTCAGTATTCTTCTGGGACGTGAACGAAGAATTACTCATTGGTGCTTGATCAGGACATTTTTAATGGCTGCATAATTTCTGTTCTGTTTTTGCACCCTATTTTTGCTGTTACAGCTTTTCAAGTATTAAGTTTATAACCCTCACTCCTACCTCAAATCGTGCATTATTGCTTCTTGAAATGTCCTTGTCAACATGCGTGAGAGTTGTCTGTTATGGGTTATGGTTTTATGATCATCATGGTGTTGCTGATGCTATTGGGAATTTTTTGGATTGTTTGCCATCCTATGCTTAATAATGCTTGTTATCTTGCTTTTTCTGATGCCTGCATTGGCTTTGATTAAATTACCCGCATATACAATATTTTTGTGCAGAGATTCCTTTTACCATTTGTGTGCTATTAGTTTTCTCCTAATTTTTCTCAAAACTTTTCTTATTGTATAGATAAAAAGTCTGGGCGCTAAAGCTGGAGTTGTCCTAAACCCTGCTACCCCACTTACTACAATAGAATATGTACTTGATGGTGAGTTATTATTTTCTATTTCTTTTTCCAATTTATTTTCCTTATCTCAAAGGATGATTCCTACATAGCTTATTGCCTACCTGAGCCAAGTGGTGGATCTTTGCTGGGCCTTGCCTATTGATAACGTGGAAAAAAGGAAATATCTCAAAGTAAAAACCCTTGAGAGATAGTTAAAAGAATATTCTAAGAATAGCTAAATTCAACCTACTCAATACTTTTGACTTCAAGGCCTGTTTTTCGTACAAAACAGAAACAATTGAACAGCTATGCAAAGAAGGATTAGAGGTCCTTCGCTACACCATCATAACCTGTCCAGTACAGATGTTTGGATTCATTTGGCTAAATAGAAGGACATTGACATGATAATCTCTCTTTTGCATTTGAACAGTGGTTGATCTAGTCTTGATTATGTCGGTCAACCCTGGCTTTGGTGGGCAGAGCTTTATTGAGAGTCAAGTGAAGAAAATCTCTGACTTGAGAAGACTGTGTGTAGAGAAGGTAAAAATTGCTTCCATCTCTGTGTGTATCTTCTATCTATTTATGCTTTAGAATCTGGTGACATTTTCTTTTTATATTTCCCATGTAGGGAGTAAACCCTTGGATTGAAGTGGATGGTGGAGTTGGTCCTAAAAATGCATATAAGGTACGCCATTAGAATCATGTGGTTTTGCTTTCAGACAGCATGCATTTATAAATCATACACTCTATACATATCCTGCGATCTAGATTTCTACGAGTTATCATTTGTTGAGAGATAGGCCTACAATTGCTTTCCCACTGACAGTTTGACACCAAGTGGTGTTTGACTGAAGATTTAGCCATGATCAAAGATGTTTTACGTTTAAACCTAAGAATTCCTGCCAGGATGGTTCAAAATGCAGGCCTATTGTTGAAGGCAGGTTGAATGGAAATAAAACAGGAAGGGAAAGAAAGTGGAAAATGAAAAATGGATGGTGCTGCTTTTTCGTTTCATATCTATTCAAGACAAGAGTTATGTTAATCATATCATCCATGATATTTATGACTAGGAAAAAATTGGGTCGTGTCTCTATTAAAACTCTCTCCCTCTTCCTTTTTTGGGACTGTTATAAATATTATCTTGTGAATTATTTCATATAAATTGAAATGGTTTTTGTTGCTGGCAGGTTATTGAGGCCGGAGCTAACGCTCTAGTGGCTGGTTCAGCTGTGTTTGGAGCCAAAGATTATGCTGAAGGTATTATGGGCAGGGAATTATTTATTATTTTTCGTGCTTAAAAATGAATGCATTTTAATGAATTTTTGTGGCTTGAACAATTTAACAGCTATTGGAGGAATCAAAACCAGCAAAAGGCCAGAAGCAGTGGCTGTGTGATTTATGACCGCCAAAGATCTGATTGGCTCCAATTATTGATATTTGTATTTACATTCCCATGTATGTTGCCCTTTAAATTGATAGAATTTTGCTTGATTATATTTTTTCGTATAAATTCTGAAGCTATTACCAAAGAAAAAAAAGAGGAAAGATAAAAACAATTTCATAGAAGCCTGTTTCTAAGATTTATCTCAATAACCTAGTGTTATATCTGCTTGTTGGATTTGCTCAAATCCTGCTACATGATGGAGAACAAGAATGAAGATACATTAAGAAGTGTTAAACCATGCTACAACAAATTTTTGGTTTCATTCTGTTAAGTCCTGTTGTTTAATTTGGCATGGTTGTTTTCATATGTGCAGATAATATAAATGTCATGGTTGTTTAATAAGCAAATTATGGCTGCCATCATGGTGTCAGATTGGTCCTGATGCCAAATGGCTGGTACATAAAAGAAATTAAGGCTGTGGTAAGATTGCTATTTTGAAGCATACTGAGTGTACCATGTCCCTTTTAGGAATTCAATGATTCATATGTATCTCAAGCATTTTGTAATGAACTGCAATTTCCATTCATTTCAGTTTAATGAAGCAATCCTTCATGTCTGTTTTTTTGTCATAAAAATCAGCTTGCAACTATGAATGTCGCACCAGCTTTTGTCATATCTGTTCAAACCTTGCAATTTGTTGCACCACACCCCAGCATTAGCATAAAGCAAGTATAGAAGATAAACAGCACCCAATTTTACCTTAATACAGCAGATTTTGCCCAAGCACCATTACTTTCATAGTACTCCCTCTATGATTTGGAGAGGTTGCAGGACTTGCTGGGTTCCATGGAGCAGCAATGCGCTTTGATGCTGTTAATTCTCGTAAGGCTCTTCTTTATTCTTCATACAAACTACATTTCCACAAGGGCTCGAGTTTGGAGAGAGTTCAGCCAAAGCTTTTCATCTTTGTGTCTGAAAAACCTAGGATCACTCATTTAGTCTTACTGAGAAAAGCTCCAACATAGTATGGCATGACACAAGCAAATTTAGTATAGCCCAATCATACTGTTCCAGGATCCTAAAACACATAATGCAATTCTAAGTATAATTTTCCATTAGCAAAGAATATATACAAAAACATACATATTTAGAAAGTTATATTTATAAGTTATGATACAAAGCTGGCAGACTATGTCTTGCCCAGTGGATATATTCAGTAATTGACTTCAAAAAGCACCAGGAATCAGATTTACAATCTCTCTATCTTACAACACAAAATGTTACAATGATTAACAGTTTAATCTCCATTGCCCTTTTATATACAGTATCACTAGAGCCTAGCATGCTTGCACGTCTCGTCTACATACGGGGCACGAACCCTGCCTTAGAAGCCACTTATCCACACATGCCAGGTGAAACGTGTGCTGGCACTTTGGCAAGCTCCTTGCAATTTCCCCTTGTTTAATATCCTGCCGATGACAAAATCATTTCTTATTGTTGTTAGTAGTATTATCATTATTATTGTAAAGATGGCATTCGGATTATCATTTGCACAATCAGAGTGGTAAAAGAAGAGAATGCATACACACAAAGTAGGACCTGCAAACATATTGTGCAATAGATGCTCTGAGTTGCCTTGATTTCATCTAACATTACATGACATGGTAGTTTTTTCAATGAATCTCCCGACAACCCCCTCGGTACAACTTCACCATAGATATCATGGATCTCATCGTAGCTTATATCAGCAATGCTTATCTGTGCCAAACAACAAGAGAGGGAGAGAGAGTTGAGTCTTGAGTATAAGCTGTTAATTACTATCAAGTTTCTTAACTTTTCTGCACAGTTACTGCAAAACTATGATCTTGAAGTAAGAAACATCAAGAACAAAATGCATCATGCGGTCAGACACCTTAGTGAAGTAGAATGGGTAAAAATAAGTCCCATCTTGGCATTATGCATATTACTCCAAATTCAGGAAAGACATCTATCAAGATGTTATATCAAGAAATGAGATTTTTTGAACTCTCAGATCGTCCTGGTATTATCAATTTAAAGGTGATAATAGCCATACGCGTGGTGCTTATTGAAATACATATTACTTCATATAGTTATTTTTAGAACCATATTACTCAAACTTAAAGAAACTTGTAAGAGCAGTATCTCAAATGAGTGTTCATTCTGCACAAGCATATATTTAATCTGTCAAAGCATGAAATACCAGACAGCCCTTTTAGAGAGCGATTGCCCTGGCTGCATATAGAAACATTTCATCAATATTTCCACACAAAGAAAAAGGCATTTTTCTTGATGACAAATCAATCACGTAGATATATGCTAAATTTCCTACAAGACACCACAAATCTAATGTTCTTAACAAACAAATAGCAAGAGAAAAAGAAATAAAAACCTGCCAATGGTAAGCAGTTAACATTGCTGGCGTTAACCCTTCTTCTACCGATCTTCCACGGAGAAGCTCCTCGATGAAGTCTGCCTGGACCCACAATGTAGACAAAACATAGATAATTAGTCTAGACCCAAAGGAATAAACAACTGACCGTTGTTTATAAATAATAGAAAACTTCAAGAAGATTTCTGTAGCATGCAAAAAAATCAAGCTTAAGTGCAGCTAATCTTGTAAGCTAACCATAGATGATGAACCCCTTAAGCCAGATCGTTCCAAGCACCAGTAAGCACGAGATGCCTCCAAAATCTCAACAGAGAGTAAAGCCCCAGCTATAGCACCTAATCCAGCCCCACGAAGGATGCCACTATCAGAAGCCCTACCTGCTAAAGCACCCATAACAGCTCCGGTAAAAGCTCCAGCTGCAAAATAGAACAACAAATATATGCCACGTGAGACAAACCACATAGCACTATCGAGTTCGAGAACTACAATCACTTACCAAAAAGAAGCCAAATTTATCGAGCAATATTAATAGATAACAGCTGGTTTTGGTTGTTTTATATGCATCAAGAACCCAACAACGAAAATATACTAATATTTATGCACCTTGCCTGGAACACAACTTTTATATGATTCCCAATTAGTGGTGATCATAAGAAAATTTACATAAAGCAATGTGAAAATCCACCAAAACTAAGAAAAAGAAAAAAAAATCACCCATTACCATTAATAATTAATGCTTCGTTTTGGTTGTTACTTTTATTAAGTACTTAATTTTTTTTTATTTCCAAAAGCAAGAACATCAATTTGGATGTAAAAGCTAATATTTTTGTAAAACTAAAACTAAAAATCTAACTTTTATGAATAATAATCCAAAGAGTTATGATTTTGTTTTATAGGAAAAATTATGACAGGATGCTTGCTATATCTGTCAGCTCTTCTTAAGAAAAAACTACAACTTTTTGACAACTTTTCGAAAGATAAAAAGCAAAAACGCAAGCATAACGACCAGACAGACAGAGCCTTATAAAGCATGTTTCAAATAACGATGCAACTCTCAAATTTCCAGAAAATATAGAAACAAAAGGAAAAACACCAACAAAAACCATTGAATTAAAACTAAGAAATATTATATATTTAAAAGAAAAAAGAGGAAATGGGGTGTTGTCACCAAAAGCAAAAAGGCCGGTGAGAGCTCCAGAAATGGCTCCGGCAATGAAGCGAGGAACGGTGTCAACAGCACCCATGAGCGGGTAAAAACCGGGCGGGCCCCCCTGGATCAGCAAAAAATGTGTCGAATCCGGAGATTCCGATTGGAGGTAGACGAGAGGTACAGAGCTGGACGAGAGTATCACATCCGTTTAGCTCAATTACAGAGACAAAAGATTTGTAGAGAGAGAAAAAGATTTCGGGTTAGATAACAGAAAAGAGCCTAGTCTAGCCTGATGTTTGGGTGAGCTTTATTTATGGAGGGCTGAGGAAAACTTGAAGGTGAAAGCAGCTATTGACTTGCCTTGGCTTTGGAACAATTTTTTTTTTCCAATTTTAGATTTTTTTTTATGAAAATATAAATGCCATGCTCAAATTTATATATAGTTGCTTACAAATTTCATCATCCAAATGGAACAATAACTCAATGTTCTATTATCTATGTTATAAAAAGCCTTTAATCCTTTAAAAAATAAATTTTTTGGTGCAAACATTGAAACATAGGTATTTTCGTTTTTTTATTATCTGAGATTAATTTTTTTTGAATTAGTAGTAGTAAACGAAAAAACACTCTCAACAACGATAATTCTAAAATTCGAATTATATTCAAATGTTTAGAAAAAAAAATTCACTTTTATTTCTTCGAACCATTTATTAATCTTTTAAAAAATAACTGATAATTTTGAAATATGTATAATGAGCCAATTTGGATATTTGAATTTAAAGAACACAAGAATGAATGTTTTCTTGTGTAGAATTAAATTATTTTGTAAAGTTGAATTATTTTAAACTATAAATAATATAATATACTAATAAGTTCTAAAATGAAGGAAAATTGACTTAGTTGATAAAGATAGATTCAATTAATAAAAGTCAATCGTTTAATTGACTTGGATATAAATGATTGAATTTCGTTGACATGGATATAAATTTGATTTTTTTTTTTTTGATATAAAAAATATAAATTTGATTTTCGCTATCAGCAATTTTGGATTAGTAATCAACTTGTAAATGTGTGGTGTGTCCTAGCCTAAACATTTATGTACCAAAACCGAAAAGTAAGACTAATAGATTTAAGTAATAAAAAGAATATGACATGATGGAATTTCTTGGAAACAAATTAAAATTTCAATTGTCGGAGCAAATCAGTTTTAACAAAATTATTATAACAATTAATTAAGACTACAAACTGGGAATTGATAGACAGGTTGACCGCTTGACAGCAATAGAAATGACAATTTATAAATGCAGTAATATCGCAAAATAAGGTAGCTTCAACCCAAACTCATAGCAATAACTATATCTTTAAGTTAATATTAGCTCTTGGTCAAGTCACTATCATGATTTAGTATAGATTTTGATTGCTAACCGCTAAGGGATATATAATAAAGTAGCATTTGCCAACAACCTCTTAATGGTTAATTAAGAATTGTGATATATTGTAAGATTACAAATTGAATTCAAATAATCTAACCCCATACCAATTATAAAAAATAAAATCACTTTCAGCTGTCTCTATAGGAGATTATGCCACCAACCTATAGTTTGGAACCCCTTTCTTGGACTCAGTTTGAGAGACCGATGCAACATGATCTCCCCCGGTAGGGCCACAAAGACAAAAAAGGATGGAAAAAATTACCTTTTCACCCTTGCTTTTTATTTTTTATTATTTTATTAAAAAATATTTTTTTAAATATTTTTTTATCATTTTTTAATTTCATTCTATTTAAACTAATCTTTGGTCAGTACTCTTGCAGGCTTGAAATTTCAGGAGTAGTCATAGGCCTTCACGCTGAGGTTCAAATGTTTGAGGGCTTCATATATCTCGGCCTTGAAAGGATGAGCATCATCTCCGGAGACAAACTCACTGATGGAACTAGACACCTCAATCGAACTGCAGCCAGGAGCCCTTCTCAGCTGCTTTGTCTGATCTCTGACTAACACTTTGTTATCCCACAACCCTTTGGCAGCATAGATGTTGGACATTGCAACATTGTCCCCAACATGTCCAGGCTCCAACTCCAGCAATTGGCACCTAACTTTTTCCCCAAGCTCAATCTCTCCATGCAGATGACAAGCTCCCAGCAATGTCCTCCACATTACTGCATTAGCCTGGCCTGGCATCTGGGAGATGAAATTATAAGCTTCTTTTAGCAGCCCAGCTCGGCAAAATAGATCAACCATGCAACCAAAATGAACATCTCTAGGTTTCAAGCCATAATCTTCACTCATACTTTGATAATATTTCTTTCCTTCCTCAACCATTCCTCCATGGCTACAGGCCATTAAAACCCCAATAAAGGTAACATCGTTAGGAAGAATTATTGAACTTCCACGATTATCCTTTTCCTGATTCCTGCTGTTCTTGTGCCCTTTTTCTTCCATTGTACAAAAAAGTTCAAGAGCTTCATTTGCTTGCCCATGCAATGCATGCCCGACGATCATGGAAGTCCAGGTTGTGACATCCTTTTCTCCTAAGCTATCAAACAATTTCCTTGCAGTTTCAATATCACCACATTTTGCATACATGTTTATGAGAGCATTGTTAAGGCTCAAGTCTGCCTTGAGCTCCGGTTTTCGACGAACGTACGCGTGAATCCATTCTCCCATTTCTAGTGCACCAAGGTCTGCACAGGCAGAGAGTGCAACCGTTATTGTCACCTGGTCAGGTTCCACATTGAGCATCTGCATCTTCCTGAATAGCTCTACAGCTTTTTGGGGTTTCTGGTTGACAACGTAAGCGGAAATCAAGGCGGTCCAGGAAATGATATTTCTGTAGGGTATTTCATCAAATACGTAGTGTGCATCGAGAAGATTCCCTGATGCAGAGTAGAAGTTAATAAGTGATGTTTGGAGGTGAATAATGGGGTGAAAGCCAAATTTTATGACTTGGGTATGCACTTGTTTGCCTTCAAGTGGGAAGGGCTTTTCGGTGCAAGCTTTTAGGACAAACAGGAAAGAAAAGCTATCAATAGATGAAGGGCTATGTCTTACTAGTTCTCTAAAGAGTAGGATGGCTTTGGTGTTGCAATTGGAGTTTAGGTATCTTTTGAGGGTTTGGTTTGCTTTTGGTGGTTTAAGGTGATTGTGGAGATGGGATTTGGTTTGATAGGTAACTGCAAAAAACTTGGACAGATTTGGTTTGGTTAAAAGAAATCTCTTCCAGATTTTCATGATCTATGCCACACCACGGTAAAAAGGAACGCCTAGGTGTGTTTATGTCAAGTTTGTGAAGTTTGTGATTTTTATGTCAACTTGTAGAAAAATACATTTTAAGTTTGATGTTTTATGTCAATTTTGTTAAGTTTTTTGATAAAATTGATCTAATAAAGTAAAATTTGAAAAATTAGAAGTAATAGATAAAATTCAACAATGAGTTCAATAATCTGTAAATATATATATATATATATCAATATTTGTTAAATTGTAAAAATTTTATCGAAATTTTAATCGATCAACTTATTTAAATAAAATATCCAATATCAAAACATATTCAAATTTAGTTTTTGTTAAACTATTTTTAATAGAGGAAATTTTACCTAATTCTTGCCCTTTCTATTTTGCTCCTTTGAAGAGCATAGTGGCATAAACTATTTTACAATTGCTATGCACGTGCCAATTGTCCAAGGCAGGAGACTACATTCCAACTAGCAACAAGGTTCGCTCTAGTGCTCCAAGTTAATTTACCAAAATTTTTATTGGCTTTGATAGGTTTGGGAACCCTAACACCAGAGAATTTGAGTTAATTGAGCTTTGGCATCGTGATTTCTTCAGCCAAGCAACTCAACTTGGCTGGCTTGCCTTCGAGAACTTAGGAGGTCTTCAAATACCAATAATACAGGTGATGCCAAGACTTTCGTTAGTCAAAGAATGGAGAATCAAAGTCCAGCATCTCTTGGCTTCCAAACATTTGCAGTTGCACTAGAACGATCACGGGCAGCCACAAGCAGCTGCAGAACTTCTTCACTTAGCAGCAAACAATTTGATGCAGCTCCAATAAAAATTTCACAACCTCAATCTCCGAGGGAGACAGAGAGAGATCTCACCAGCAATATGGGCAAATTCACCCATCAGAAAAGATCACTAATCACAAACTGACCTTATTGTCCTCATTCACTGTGTACTGGAGTTCTTTTTGTTCCCCTTGATTTAAGACTCCAAAGCCCTGAACTGCTAAATCCTCAGAACATTTTAGAGATGAACTCAGATCTCCAATCTGTAGATAACCTCTGGCTATGACCAAGTTTATGGCAATGCTTGGCATGGTGCCTATCTTTATCATATCCGCATGTAACATCATCACATCAATCAAATGCTTGGCTTGAAAGTGACCCCCTAAGATGACGGTGTACAAGGGCACATCTACTTTCAAACCTCTGCATCTCATTTCTGAGAAACGTTTACTTGCTTCAAATATCTGGCCATCCTTGCACAGGGCTTGAATCAAGCTTGTATAAGTCACATGATTAGGAGAGCAAAATAGGTCACCCATTTCATCAGTTCCATTTTCAGGGATACCAGCTCTAGTATTCTCCAAGAAAAAGCTGAGAGCCTCAGAAACTCTTCCATCCTTACAAAGGCCATCAATTAAACAACTTAATGTGAAAGCATTGGGTGTTAAGCCCGACTCCAGCATCTCTTTATGCAGCTGGAATGCCTCCTTCATGTTACCATTTTTGCAATACCCATTAATCAAAGCTGTGTAAGCCACCACGTCAGGGACAAGACCTTTGATAACCATTTCCAAGTAAATACCCATGGCAGCTTGCATGTTTCCAGTCTTGCAGTAACCATCAATCAATGTAGAGAAAGTGATGACATTTGGTGCTACACCTTTTTCAGTCATTTGAGAGCATATCTCCAAAGCTTTCTCCATGTTACCCACCTTACAGTACCCATCTATCAGTGAATTGTAAGTCACAGAATTGGCCATAACTCTATCTTTGCGCATTTTCTGCAATAAAGAACTCCCTTCTTCCACTCTACCAACACTACAGAGACCCTTAATCAATATACTATATGTGAAAATATCAGGTAAAATTTTTAACTTCTCCATTTCTGAGCACAATTCCACTGCTTCAGAAACAATACCGGCCCTACAGTAGCCATCAATCAAACAGTTATAGACAAATGTATTGGGAAAAACACCAAACTTAACCATAGAAACAAAATAGTTTCTTGCTAATGCCAATTCACCGACCTTACAAAGTCCATCAATCAAGATACCAAAAGTGACAACATTTGGTCCCAATCCATCACCAATCATCATCCGATATATTTCAAAGGCACGTTCAACATTATTCATGTTGCAATATCCATTCATCAAAACATTATAAGTGTACAAATTTGGAAGGAAATACCAATTTCTTATTAATCTAAACATATATTCCGCTTCCAGCATCTTACCTTCATTACAAAGAACCTTTATGACAGTCGTGTAGACAACAACATTGGGTTGAATTCCTTTCATCAACAGCTCATGAAACAACTCGCGTGCCTTTGAAGCATCAGCTTGACAACAACAACAATTTATCAACACTCCATAAGTAACAACATTAGGCAAAAACCCGCGGGAAAGCAATTCATTATAAAGATCCCACATCGAATCAAACCTGCCCAACTTAACTAACCCATGTAAAAGTGCATTACAAGCCTGCATTGGAGGGAAAGTTGTGATTTTTCTATAAACCCACAAGGCATCTTCGATTAGACCCATCTCGGAAAATGCAATGATTAAGGATCCAAACACATTGGGAGTGAATTTTGGGGTTTGTAATTTGTTAAGAGCATTGAAAATTAAGTGGCAAGCGCGGTTGGGTTTCAAAGAGCTTTGAAGGGTTTCAACGAGGTATTTTATCAAACACCTGGCGTCCGTGTAAAGTTTGGCACCGGTCAGAACGTGTATCGTAGCCGAATAAGGCTCGAGATTCTTCAATGGATTTAAAAGTTTGACATTGGAATTGAAAAGGTTGAGAGCTTGTTCGGCAGTTTGGGAGTTGAGGATAGCCTTTGTCAGTTTGAGGTGATGAGGTGGTGATGAGAAAGATGCCATTGTTAAGAGGTTTGAAGAGGATTTGGTGTAAAATAATGGTGTTTGTTTACGCGGGAAAAGTGAAAGCCTCAACATTTTCCGTTGAGGAGGTTTACATGGCCAACTTTGATGAAAAATGGGGAGCACACCAACAAATTGGTTGTTTAATTTGCTGCTTGGTGTAGAATCACAGATAAAATAAAGTTTTTCTCTGAATTCATCAATTTTTTATTTATATATCTAACAAAACAATAATTTCGAACAATTTAAAAAAGATTGTGGTATGTTAAAAGTTTGAATTCTCAAATTCAGATAATTTTAACCTTCACTTTCAATTATTTAGAAAAAAAACTTATTTATCTTTCTAATAATCTTGTTTTACAAATGAAAGTTAAAAAAAGAAAAGAAATAGAAAAAAAGTATATTTCTTTCATTTTATTCTTTTTTTATTTTGATAAAAAGGAAATAAAAAATAATGGATTTACAGATTTTTTTATCTTTTTAAATTTAATTTTTCAAATTATGAGAAAATAATTTTTTAATTAAATTAATCATTTTATTTATAACTGATATGACAAAGTTATGGGTCAGGCCCAATAGCGTCAGAGCTCACCACGTGGATGAGAATCACTGGGCCACGTGGCCTTCGGCGACAGAAGCCAAAATATCCGAATGAAGCCTGTCGCTGGCGACAGACTCTAGGCCTATCGCCTGTAATCATAATGCGACACGTGGCACCATAGTCGGCCCCCGCAGGCGTCAGGGTCCTATCGCCAGGCCTTACCCATCTACGACACGTGGCGTCATATTCAGCTCCCGCTACGCAACAGACCCCTCACGCCACAACGTCCCACAATATGGGTCTTTCGCTAGCGACAGGCCTTGATTTTTCCTGATTTTCGAGAAACTTGTGTTATATCGGGACACAAACTCTCAGCAAGATGATGGACTTATCCTCAAATAATTAACCCAGAATATTGGCCTATAAATAGGCCCTCTGGTACAATCTTACTCTCTAATTTTTTTGGACTACTGGCTTTTACGTTTCCCAATACTAAGAACTTTTTGCTGATTTAAGCATCGGAGTGTCAACGCAGGGAACCACCCCTGTGTCTCTCTGACTTTTCTTGTTTTATAGAAGCTTCTTGAAGACACGTGGAGACTAAATACGAACATCGACGTCAGCATACCTCTATTATTGTTTTGTGCAACAACAATTGGCGCCGTCTGTGGGAAACGTATAAAAAGCCAATCAAAATTTTCTAAGATGGTGAGAACAAGATCGACAAAGGTAAGGACCGGAAGTGAGGAAAACTCTGTAAGCTCCTCCGAACAACAGATTCGCCAAACGAACCAGGTGAACAGGGAGGAAGAAAGAATTACTGTGTCGGCGGCAGAATTCGAGGCTCTGAGGCGACAAAGTGAAGAAACTACTCAGGCGCTGCGAGCCATGGTGGATCTGTTCCAAGGAGTTCTTCCGACATTGGATCTGCCGCCTGCCGTGCAGAACTTGGTAGGAGGAACAAATAGAGGTGTCCCGCCGTAGGTGTTTGGGCGACAGGAGGACATGACAGCAGCAGACCCCTCTCGTCGGCGAGAGGTTCCCCCTGTGGTAGAGGATGACATTCAACAGGGTGCGACAGGACAGGGGGACATGAGGCCTGTCGCTGGTACCCAGCGAGAGACTGATGAAGAGAAGGTTTAGACCCTACGAGAGGGGTCAGGCGACAGGCTCCACATGTAAGGCGACAGGACGTTGACCAGGCGACAGGATCTACCGCCCACCACCATAACTTGTCTTACATATATTCCGCTTCCAGCATCTTACCTTCATTACAAAGAACCTTTATGACAGTCGTGTAGACGACAACATTGGGTTGAATTCCTTTCATCAACAGCTCATGAAACAACTCGCGTGCCTTTGAAGCATCAGCTTGACAACAACAACAATTTATCAACACCCCATAAGTAACAACATTAGGCAAAAGCCCCCGGGAAAGCAATTCATTATAAAGATCCCACATCGAATCAAACCTGCCCAACTTAACTAACCCATGTAAAAGTGGATTACAAGCCTGCATTGGAGGGAAAGTTGTGATTTTTCTATAAACCCACAAGGCATCTTCGATTAGACCCATATCGGAGAATGCAATGATTAAGGATCCAAACACATTGGGAGTGAATTTTGGGGTTTGTAATTTGTTAAGAGCATTGAAAATTAAGTGGCAAACGCGGTTGGGTTTCAAAGAGCTTTGAAGGGTTTCGATGAGGTATTTTATCAAACACCTGGCGTCCCTGTAAAGTTTGGCACCGGTCAGAACGTGAACCGTGGCTGAATAAGGCTCGAGATTCTTCAATGGATTTAAAAGTTTGACGTTGGAATTGAAAAGGTTGAGAGCTTGTTCGGCAGTTTGGGAGTTGAGGATAGCCTTTGTCAGATTGAGGTGATGAGATGGTGATGAGAAAGAAGCCATTTTTAAGAGGTTTGAAGAGGATTTGGTGTAAAAAAATGGCGTTTGTTTACGCGGGAAAAGTGAAAGCCTCAACATTTTCCGTTGAAGGTTTACGTGGCCAACTTTGATGAAAAATGGAGAGCACACCAATAAATTGGTTGTTTAACTGACTGCTAGCTATAGAATCATAGATAAAATAAAGTTTTTCTCTGAATTTATCACTTTTTTATTTATATATATATCCAACAAAACAATAATTTCGAACAATTAAAAAAAAGGTTGTGGTATGTTTAAAGTTTGAATTCTCAAATTCACATAATTTTAACCTTCACCTTTCAATTATTAAAAAAAAAGAACTTATTTATCTAATAATCTTGTTTTACAAATAAAAGTTAAAAAAAGAAAAGAAATAGACAAAAAAAAGTATGTTTCTTTCATTTTATTCTTTTTATTTTGATAAAAAGGAAATAAAAAAATGGATTTATAGATTTTTATAAAAAATGGATTTATAGATTTTTTTATCTTTTTAAATTTAACTTTTCAAATTATGAGAAAATACTTTTTTACTTAAATTAATCATTTTATTTATAACTTTATTTTTAATATTTTTCTTTTATTTTTTCCTCACTTTTTTCCTTTAAATAAGAGATAATATAAATATATAGTGTTTGGTTTGCATTCTTATGGATAATGCATGATTAATAAAAGTGTATATTTCTAAAATAAGATTTTAATAAAGTAACTATGAAAACATAAAATCTATAAAATCGTGATTATAAAGCACATTTTTAATGTTGTGTGCAAACATTTGATTATTGATGCATGATCTTTTATTCAATTTTTTTTCGAATATACAAAACATACATTTTTAATATTATTGTCTCCATGGCAAAAAACTTGTCACATTTTAATTTTTGATGATAAAAAATTTTCAATTTTTGATCTCTTATTCTTTTATATTTATTATTGAGAAAAATATATAATATATAAAAAATATAAATTTTGAATAAAACAATTTTAAATATATATTTTAATAAAATTTTACTGAATTAAAATATTTAAAATAATAAAAAAAGAAATTAACCACGCATACGAAAAAGATCAACTGTCGTGTGTGTAAACCTCCTCCATCACCATTCTTATCGCCACTTCCAGTTATGTCTCATTAAGTTTATTTTCAAATGTTAGTTAAAGAAGCCATTGTCGCCAATCCACGCAACTCCGGAGCTCTACAGCAACACCTTATTTCTCTTCTTCAAAACTGTAACCCCATAGAAAAAACATTCATCCTAGTAAACCTTCTTCGAAACAAAAAATTAGTTGAATTATACAAGAGGCAGATGGTTGCAGCGGAGGCTATCCCTGATGCTGATGGTTTCACTTATTCGCATCTTTTGAGTGCTTACGCTAGGTCTGGAATGTTGAGAGATAAGGAACAGTTTCATGGGAGAGTTTTGGCACATGGGTATAGCTCCAATGTGTTTGTGATGACAAATTTGGTTAATTTGTATGCAATGGTGGGCGGTGCTGATGGCATTGGTTATGCGCGAAAAGTGTTTGATGAAATGGGGGAGAGGAATCTGGTGAGTTGGAATTCATTGGCGCCGGCTATATTAGGTGTGGGGATGTTGATACGGCGAGGAGAGTTTTCAACAATATGCTAGAGAAGAATTAGTGTCATGGACTAGATTGATTGCAGGTTTGCTAGGAATGAAAAGTGTAAGCAAGCTTTGACTTTTTTTAATCAGAGAAGAGCAAATGTGCAATTAGATGAGGTGGCGTTGGTGGCAGCATTATCAGCTTGTGCTGAATTTGGTGATCTGGAATTGGGGAAGTGGATTCACTAATACATCAATGAGACATCCGGATTTAGAAGCCAGCGATTGTTGGTGTCTTCGAAAACTGGTCTTATACAAATGTATGCTAGTTGTGGTTTTAATTGAGGATGTTGAGCTTGATCCCAACTTTGTTGCCGGGCGCTTCTGCTGTTGTCAAACGTGTATGCTACTGCCTATTTCCTGTATTTCTGAATTAACTCTCTCTAACAGCAACAGAGTCATAGCTCAGTATATTTTATTGTGGACTTCCACAGATATTGAGAAGTTATCATTGTGAAAAATTCATAGTGCTTACTACTTTGTAGATGATATGTCAATTCTTTTTTGGATGATGTATTGTTGCAAGGATCTGTACACCATGATGAAATCCACTTATTACTTTTGTATTATTACTGTCACTGTATAATATCATATTTCTTATTGTAGACTTGTAGTGCAAGGAGTTTTTACCGTCTCTTTCTTTTTTATTAATCTTATCTTTGACTAGATAAAGATTGTTTCTTTGGAACCTGAAGGACATGGGTTTAAGCAGAAATAATCTTTTTGTTAATACAAAAAGAAAGCTGTATACACATGATTTTTTTAGATTTCACAATAAGAGTTTTATACACTGAGTTTTTTTTTTTTGATTAGGCTGGCTTTGACTTGAATTAACTTATGAGATTCTCATTTAATTAACAAAAAAAAAACCAAATGAAGCATAAGAAAACGTACAACTTGAGAATTGGGGCAATGCTCTCTTGTTTGTGGTTCTTACAAGTTTTGTGCACCGTCGGCAAGGAATGATACCTAGTGTACATTTGCCATTTAACTTGGTAGATGGGGCTTCTTCTATCACTCATGCATGCATACGCTTCCCCCTTTTGCTAGGTTTTTTCTTACAAGAAAGCTCCTTTAGATAAAGGCCGAAAAAAAAAACACCTTGAACTACATTCAAGGTCGATAAAAAAAATCTTAGAAGTATATTCCGTTAATTTTAAGTACAATAAGATGATTTAATTTAAAAATCACAAAAAGTTAAAAATAACTTGAATTAAAATTTGATAAAATGTATACATAAATTTAGAAAAAAATTAAAATTATATTTTTATATTTGATCTATAAACATAAATTTTTATAGACAAACTTATGGTTTTAATATTAAAAAATTAAAAATAACCCTAAATTGCCAAAGAATCTTTTGACAGAAAAAAGGAAGAAAGGAATTATTCACACCCTAAATATTTCTTCATACACCTTATTTTTAATGAGTTATTGTATTCCAAAAAAACCCTTGTACCAATTTATTTTTTTGCCCTTGAGATAAGTGATAGAGGAGAGGAGATCCCTGGTGAAAGGGGGCAGTGCATGTGAACAACTTAAAATCAAAAAAAAAAGTGTAAAGAATGTTGTTGCCCACACATTTTCCTCAATTGTTGCCCACTCAATTGGATCTAAAATGTTCTTGTTCAATTCAATATCATCCACAGTAGTAATCTGAACCAGCTTAGATTATTCTCCCCAGAGATCATGATATTCAGATAGACCGAATCGCAGTTGCAATGCTTCTAAAAAAGAAGTCCAAGAGTGCAATTGATGATTCTTTTGCATCCATCGAAACCAAGCCAACGTCCGGCCGTCCATGTAGAATGAAGAAGTAGACAAGCGTTGCTCCTCTGTAGCTTCATGAAAATTAAAGTATTGTTCCGCCTTGAAAATCCACCCTGCTGGATCTGATCCATCGAATTGCAACATAACCAGCTTAATTGCTCGCAACATTAGATTGCTAGCATGGTAAGATCCAGAGACGACATCGGAGTGAGATTCAAGACTAGATGAGCCATCAAAATGCAGAGATGCCTTGTTGCGCGCTCCTTGATCTAGCCGCTCTTCTAAATTAGTGAGTTTCAAATTAATTTCCTTCAACATTGCGCCAAAAGTTGTCAACTGTTCTTCATGCACCGCCAAGCGATTCATGCAAACATCACTGATTCGCATCACAGTTCGTGTTCCGTCTGCCACGTCTCTCAACGAGAGCACCAAAATGATAGCAACTAAGGAAATTTAAGGAAAACAAGGCAATTCAAGGATGCCTCCAACTCCAAAATTTTGAGAGGGAATAGAGATGTTTTTGTTTTTTTGGCAAATTTATTCATTCCCCTTTTCCCTCCAATTCATCAGCCTTTTAAATGTTGTTTGTACAATCTCCTATGACATGTGTTAATCCAGTTTGCTAGTAGTTTAATGACATACAAGCACACGTACAAAACATACCAAAACACTATATCATTTATAGGAATTAACAACTCAAGCTCGCCAACTCAGCTCAAGCTCGCCTGCTCATCACAAGCTCGCCTACTCATCTCAAGCTCGCCTACTCTTGGTTGTTGGCACCATCACATAGTCCTGCTGCCACTTTGGAGATTAACGAGCACGACCAGAATTCCTCCTTCCCTGACTCCCACCTTGCGGTACCATATCATATATTCTTGCAAGGGCCTGTGCACCATGATGAAATCCACTTATTACTTTTGTATTATTATTGTCACTATATAATATCATATTGTCTCATTGTAGACTTGTAGTGCAAGGAGTTTTTAGTACCATCTCTTTCTTTTTTATTAATCTTATCTTTGACTAGATAAAGGTTGTTTCTTTGGGACCCTAAGGCCATGGGTTTAAGCAAAAATAATCTTTTTATTAATACAAAAGGAAAGTTGTATACACATAATTTTTTTTAGATTTCACAATAAGAGTTTTATACATTGAGCTTTTTTTTTTTTTGATTAGGCTGGCTTTGACTTGAATTAACTTATGAGATTCTCATTTAATTAACACAAAAAAAAAACCAAACCAAATGAAGCATAAGAAAACGTACAAGTTGAGAATTGGGGCAATGCTCTCTTGGCTTGCGTCTATGGTTCTTACAAGTTTTGTGCACCGTCGGCAAGGAATGATACCTAGTGTACATTTGCCATTTAACTTGGTGGATGGGGCTTCTTCTATCACTCATGCATGCATACGCTTCCCCCTTTTGCTAGGCTTTTTCTTACAAGAAAGCTCTTATAGATAAAGGCCGAAAAAAAAAAAACACCTTGAACTACGTTCAAGAATCTTTAAAGTATATTCCGACAATTTTAAGTAGATAAGATGATTTAATTTAAAAATCACAAAAAATAAAAAAATTTTGAATTAAAATTTGATAAAATGTATATATAAATTTAGAAAAAATTAAAATTATATTTTTATATTTGATCTATAAACATAAATTTTTATAGACAAGTTTATGGTTTAATATTAAAAAATTAAAAATAACCTCAAATTGCCAAAGAATCTTTTGACAGAAAAAGGAAGAATATTCACATCTTAAATATTTTTTCATACTCATTATTAATGAATTATTGTATTCCAAAAAAACTGTTGTACCAATTTATTTTTTTGCCCCTGAGATAAAAATTGGAGATTTAGATTTTTTAACTAAATAGAATTTATTTAATAATAGAAAGGGGGTGAAGTCAAAAGGAAACCCACCGGAGGAAGTAACCGAGGAAATCCTTTTCCTATAAGTATTAGCTCATGCAATTGGCGCCTACAACCACTGATTCTCAAAATCAAAAACCCTTTTCAAGAGCGAACAAAGCACAACGTCTGTCTTTTCTCCTCCAAAATGGGTCCGACAACGTCCGATGGTAGATCCGAAATCTGCTTCTTCGATTTGGAAACCACCGTTCCTGAACGACGCGGCCAAGGCTTTGCCATTCTCGAATTCGGAGCCATTTTAGTTTGCCCCAAAAGGCTCGTGGAGCTCAAGAGCTACACTTCCCTTGTCCGTCCCGACGATCTCTCTTCCCTTTCCTCTGCCTCCGTACGCTGCAATGGTATCACCCGAGACGACGTTCTTAATGCACCTTCGTTTTCCGAAATCGCCGACATAGTTCACGATTTTCTCCATGGTCCTTACCTCGCACTCACATTTCGCTTCTATCTCTTTTTAAATATTTGAAGTTTTTACATATATATATTTTTTGTAGGAAGGGTTTGGGCGGGGCATAATATTGTGAGGTTTGATTGCGTGAGAATAAGGGAAGCGTTCGAGAAAATTGGCAGGCCGGCGCCGGAGCCTAAGGGAATTATTGATTCATTGGCGTTGTTAACTCAAAGATTTGGAAGGAGAGCTGGTAACATGAAGGTATTTTTAATTCATATTAGAAACCTTAGCTTTGTTGTCAATAATATGAAAAATTATGGAAACTGAATTTAGTGGACTACAAAAGTCTGGGCTTTTTTTTTTTTTGGCAAAGGTGTGCTGGTAAAAACAAACCAACCATGTCTAGAAACGACTTGAACTTGAATCCGTTCCTAACTCAAACTCAGTTAATTTCTGTTTATAGAGTAGATGTGGTAAAAGTTTACCTAAACATGGAAAGCTCGCTAGAAATCCTAGTCAATACAGCCCAGGGTGTCTTAAGAACAACTCGAACCCCAGGCCTGAGCTAAGCTCAAAAGGTCAAAATCTGTTAAAAAGATCCACTCTGCTCAATGGGTACCTCTAATCTTCCTCACTTTTGTGTTTGTCTGAGTTATGTTTATTCTAAGCATGGAAATTCTGTTGCGATATTTGCTGGCTATGGATTCAAGTTCTTGACACCATTGAGATCTTTACTTAACTATTTGATTTTCTAGCTGTGTGCAATTCGCCAAGGCAGTGTGAGTCTTAGAATTGATATGAAGTTTTGGTTGATGACATGTTTATGTACTTCTATGCAGATGGCCACCCTTGCAAATTATTTTGAGATTGGAAAGCAGACACACAGGCAAGTCTGACGAAATATGAACTCTTTTTCACTTCGGATAGCTGTAGCAATTTATGTTTCCTTGAAATAAACTTTGTTCTATGATTGTTCAGGAGCTTGGACGATGTTCGCATGAACCTTGAAGTTCTCAAGTACTGTGCAACAGTTTTGTTCCTGGTATGGTAGTTTTACAGTGCCAAATGCAGTAGCACTTGTTTTGCTTTGAAGGCTGTGGCTTTGATTTTTAATACATTCAGGAGTTATGTATTTCAATTTTGCAAATTTAAGCACCATATTTCATGTGCCTTAACTTCTGACAAGTTAAATCAGAGAGTTATCAAATAGTGCTTTATTCATCTAGTTTGTGGATAAATGCTTTGATTGGAAGTTGGAATTTAAGATCCTCCAGCAAGTTTCGTCCCTTTAAATACCCTAGCTACTGCTTTTTACCATGCTTGCTACTTCATTGAATAATGCTCCGCACTTTGGTTATACTTGTGTGGTTATAAGTTATTGAAATCAATCTTCTGAGGTCTTTGGCCACTCGTCCTCCTCTTCCTTTCTCTTGTTAAGGAAGCTGATTTTTTTTTGTTAATGTTTTTGTTCGCTTCTGACTTGTTCTTGTGTTGGCATCAATGCTGCTTGTGTAGTCCTCGCATTGAGCAGATCCACCACTATGGGTCTAAGTAAACTACTTTGATATCCATGTAGAAACTACTTTTATATCCATGTAGGCTTTATTCTGTCCCTGTAATATGGCACATGTATTTTAATTGCTCTAGGGATATAGAAGTGTTTGCATTTCTTTGCATGGATGTGATTTTCAATTCCTATTTGGAATGCCTTTCTGCTCTGCAAGTCAAGGATGATATCTATCCTGTAGTTGGTTAAGTGGGCTTGTTTTGTAAGATTAATTATTTAAAGTTTGACCAAATATTATATTTATATACAGGAGTCAAGCCTCCCAGATATACTCACAGCAGATAATGCAGTTTCCCCAAGACCTACGACAAGACGTAGTAGTAATATCAAGTCATCTCCTGAGCAGCCTGGCCCAAACATGCACGCCCTTTCTCCAAGTTTAACCTCTGAAAATGTTCCAAGTTTATCTTCAACAGATCTAGAAAATGACGAAGACCATCCTATAATCTCTCTTCTAACTTGTCACACTGGAGAGGTAGATTCACATGTGTCTGATCCAGCTCGACCGGATCCTTTTGACATGGGTCTACTCAGAAATGAAATAAAAACTGAGGCCCTTCAATCAGATGTCACTATGGAAGAAAAACCTGTGCTAGAGTCTCCTGCTACAGCTGTTGCTGAAGGTTGCAGTGGTTATGCAGGATTCCTAGAGCCCGATGAAGTTTCTTTACCTTCTATCAGTGCATCTATGATCCCATATTATCATGGTACCCGCCGAATAAAATTGTTGTATGAAAATGTTGCTTTGCAGCTTTTCTGTCCTTGTTTAAGAGTGCGATTTGGAATCCATACAAAGTTTGTTGATCAGGCTGGTTGGCCACGTTTGAGCTTCGTGGTTGATGCTTCTCCCAGTTTATCTAAGGTTCTGGAAACTTGTGATGATGTTGCAAAGAAATTTTCAGAGGATAGTGGAAGTAGTTCTGATTGGAGGCATGTTTTGAACAGGAGTTATCAATCTGTGAGACTGCAGTAAGTTCTCATAGCTCATTCATTTTCCTTTTCTTTCTAATGGCATGGAACTTCATCAGAGCTTTTATCTCAATAGGTTGGGATAGGTTACATGAACAAATATCTGAACCCACGTTAAATCGTCCAAATAAATTATTCTCCTCCACATATTCCTATCCAAGGCATAATTTAGGGAAAAGAATAAACTATGCATTGCAGAGATGGAATGGAGTTTGTTTCACATTAAAATACCATCTTTTAGAGACTTAGAATATCCTGATAAAATTCCTTCATTCTTAAGTGTAATCTTTTCAAAATGGAAGGAGAAACTAGAAATAGACAGTCTAGAATGTGCGCTTAAATCTTGATTCACCAGCAAATAGTTTCTGCTTTTATTTATTTAGAAATTACGTGTATCTGATTTATCAACTTCAATGTTTTATATGGTTGATGGAAGAATGAAGTGACATGAAAGTTTGGGGAACGTTTTGATCTGCAAATTTTTTAAAATTGAAAAGGGAATAATTTTAAATTCTCACCTCTGCAAAATTGCCTGATTCTTTTGTCTTTTTCTGTCAGCATACCTACTGTGATCGACGGGGATATTGCTCAATATGCGACAGAGATACATCAGAAAGACAGCTCAGGTGCTGTGCAGAAACTTGTATTCAGCAAATTTGATGCTGAAGAGATTGGTAACTTAATTAGAACAGGGATCTCCATTGACGCATTCTTCAGCTTGGAAACTTATGATTATCAGCAGGGTGCAGGTATTCGATTGGTGGCTAAAAAATTGATTATACATTCTGATTAGTATAGGATTGTGGAAAGGTGAATAAGTCTATTTCAGATAGTTTCCGGATCTGTAATAGCATTGTCTATGTTAAGCCTGACCCGTAGATATGAATTTGTTTCTCACATTCATTAATTCATAGCCTTAAGATGACAAAGGACACTGATACTCTGTACCAAGTGGAAAAAGAGATTGGTATCACTGACAGTTTATGTAATTGCAATTTAACTGTAATGTTACGTGCAGGGTTTACAAAGATATATAGCAGAAAGTACCAATTAGGAAGTAGAATTTTTTAATGAGCATAAGGCCTAGGATTCGAACCAGTCTAAGAATTGCTACAAAGCTAAAAGCATGAAATTAAATAAGGTTTAAAATTGAAGTTTTGGCTCATGTGTGAAAATTAATTCATAAATTTTGTGACAATTAGAACATTAAATATTATAAACAAATAATTAAGCCTACGCCTTTGGTGAACATCATTGAAGCAGAAGTAAAAATCTCGACAGGTTATTTTTTCATTTCTTGTCTTGTGGCTTTTAATTGGTAGATATTAATAATATGAGAAGTAAAGAGAGGATTGGCCATATACTTTTACTCTAAAACCCTAGCCTCTTCATCAAAGGCTTATTGGGTCTTACGCTTACACAATCATGGTACGATACTTATCCAACAAGATATATGAAGTTTTATATATTGTTTAATCACAATCCATTAATTAAATTGAGGTTAACTATATGTTTTATTCCAAGAGCAAATAATTAGTCTGTTTCTATTGAAAAATAAATTGAGTTTAATCATGTGCATGAATTTCCAGACCTAGTTGAAGCCCATTGCAGAGCTAGTGAAGGTTGGGCTGCTCAGTACTCAGTAGTCACAGTGCAGGCGTGATTTGTTGCCGACAACTTTAACAACATTCGACTCCTCGTACTAAAGCACTTTATTGGGCCAGAAGGGACCATTTCAGACCTGCGAAAACAGCCCAAGAAGCATAAGAAAACAACAGCCTTCTTCCAATAAAAAAAAATTGGGCCTCTTTAAAAGATAGCACCTTGAGTTTGACGAGCCGGCAGGTGCATCAGCTCTTCGGTTTTGTCTTTAAGCTACAGACTACAAAAATGGTGGAGAATGATAGAATTTTAGAAAGCTTATTATTTGAATGGGAAAAATTCCATTCCATCAATCATGACAAACCAAAACAATCACCACAACCGAATCCCAATCATCAAATAAAGCAGCAATGGTCGATGGTAGTGATCAGAGACTCTCTTCCTCGCAGCGACCTCTCCGTTTTCCCTCCCATCAATCATGAAAATCTGCATCATCAAATTCAACAACAGCAACAGCCACAGCAACATAACCCACCTTCGAAATCAACTCTTTTGCCATCTTCCGATGCCAGCGACGCCATTCCATCATCCGCTGATCGTGGGATCGGAGAATGGTTGGGAATTGGTCTTGAGAATTTGCGTGCTAAGATCGTAAGCCTCGCTTGTTATTTCGGTTATAAAAATGGGACGATTGCAAAGGCATTTCGGTCTTTTCGAGCTGTTACAGACGTAGCGGCGGTGGTGCTGTTGTGGTGGTTGTGCAAGCGGGTATGGCGGCGGAGATGTCGGAAAGAGAGCGTGGAACAGTTGAAGAAGACTATAAAGGAGAAAGATGAGGTAAGGTGTTTGTTGAAATGCTTGTGTTAATTTTAAAAGAATTTGTTTCTCACGTTTTTTGGTAATGAATATTGGATTGAATTAATGTATATTCTGCAGAAAATTGTAGGGCTGTTAAACCAGATTGCTCAAATGAATCAAGTATTGGTAACACGTCATAAAGCTCTAGCCTCGAAGATGACCGATTGATAGCATCTGTTTCGAGTTCATGACCAAGATCAAGACCCATCAGTTCGATGGCGATCCTGGCTGTGTCCGACTAAAAGTAATTGCATTCTCATTTTAGTTGAAAATTGAGATCTTTAGTGGTGGTTGAATTTGTCAGTGTAGTGTATATTTGGGTTGTTGTTGTTGTTTTTTTTTTTTTTTTGGTTATGAACCATAAAAAATTAACTTATGGCACATGTGGTAGCTTCCTAGTCCCCTTAGGCCCTAGCCATAACTAATGAAGTCAACTGAGAACGAGGGTTTAATTGAGCTGAGTAAACTACTAAAGAACTATTTGATTTGAAAAACTTGATGCTCAAAGGTTGTTCAAGTTTAATAGAACTTATTTTTGAAACTCAATTTGATTTGATAAGATATTCGAGTGATTTGAATTCAATTTCATAAATTTGAACTTGATAAGTTCAATTTATTAGTTTTGAAATATATTATGAGAGTGAAATATTAAATAAAATATTAAATATAATTCGATTAAGTTTATGAACAGTTTGAATCAAAAATAAAAATACTCAAACTTGCTAGACTCATTAATTGAATAATTCGAATTCGATTTAAAAATAAACAAGTTAAATAATTATCAAGTTAAATTCGAATAGCTGATTAATAACTTATTTCATTTACACTCTTGAGACTAATTTGTTATTGAATTTGTACCTAAAAGATTTTCAAATCATGAATCCAAGTCCGAGCAAAGCAGGTGGTCAAAACTCTTCTTTATTTATTGGCTGCAAAGAATTCCATTGCAGTTCCATTTTCATGACAAATTTACCTATAAACCATGTTAAAACCAAACCCCAAAGGAAAAAAAATTCCTCTTCTAAGGTTGATTTTCACTGAATAGATGATCAATCGTCAAGGGGGAACCGATTAAGTTACATCAACGCTTGCTCAAGGAATCTAGAAATTGATGTAAACAATGCTACATGAAAGCGATTGGAACTCAAAATTTACCTTCTCATGCATAACCCTCGTAGCATCTTTAACCAAAGTGAATCCACCTATCAAACCTATGAAAACTACTAAACCCACTCCTGGAGAACTTACTTCCAGATGTAAGAGAACACCTTCGATAAATATGAAGCAGAGTTTGTACAACTTATCAAGAGAATTTAAAGTTCCTATAATTTAACTTATCAAGAAATACGAGCACATGTTGAACAAAAAAAAAGAGAGAAATATGAGCACAAGACATTTCAAGCATATACAACGATTGCGATGAAAATAACGAAGTCTTGGCTTGTAGCCTTTAAGAAGATAAGAACTTTGGCTAAGATCGAAAGTACTGTGCGATTAGCATTAGAAGTGCCATAAAAAACCCATACCTTTCTGAAGGGTCACCAACCTATGTTTTAAGTAAAGAATATGGATCATGGATGTATTATGTATTATATGTAGGAACCAGAACAGCCCAGTTTACCATGTCTAAAAGTTAAAGCTTCTAATGATCTGCATCGTATTGCACACATTGGATGAAACAAATAGATCAGAAGAACAGTCAACAGAGTAATGCTTGCTTACATAACAAATCAAGCATTGACAAGCATCCATCACAATTCACATTCAAAAAGAAAACTCTGCATCAAAAATGCTTTCAGTGTATGGAAGCTGTTAACTAATAAAATGCGTTGCATGCAGATGGCAATGCATACCGAAGCTATGAGTTTGCTTTTCTTCCTAACATAGTGAGGCAGGATTAAATGACGCCAAGGCAGATTGATCAATTTGAAGGTAGCATTTAACATGATGGCAGAACTTAAAGTCCAACGTTCTTAATTTGATAGCCGGTGATAATATCAAACAAATATTCTAATTGACTGCTTATCAAAAATTTAAACTTCCCTCTTGGTTATTGCCACTGTTTTTGCTGCTTGAACAATAAAGACATGGAAACCATAACTTTCATTTCATCCAATATCAAACAAGGAGAAATTCAAGACAAGAAAAATTAAGTCCAAGCGCAATTAAAGAATGCAAACAAATGATGTACGTTGACTATAAATTTTCTTCATAAATCACTCAACTATCGAAGGAAGACAATTGAAGTTAATAAAAGAATTCTACTCTCTTGTTCTCAAAAGTAGAACAATGACAACAGATCAATCAAAATCTAAACTTAAACCATTATCAAATTGAAATTTGCTCCTCAACTGAGGAATTATATTACCTACACATTATGGCACATTAAATATGTTTCTATCACTAGCTCTTTGATACACTTTTTCCATGCACTGAACGACGAATATCAAGCTGATCAACAATCTCCAAGGGAGTCACTGTCTCATTCCTGATCCTCTTAATGTTGGGGCCTAGCAATCCCCTATGTCTAAACCCGTATAGCTTAAGCACCTGGTTATCAGCAAAATTGAAAGCCCTTTGCATGCTGCGCAAGCACCTCTCAACTGGGTAATCTCCATAACTCCCACAGGGCTTGCAACCAACAAAATGAGTCACAAACGGCCACCTCTCATCTCCCAAGCCGGGATGATATTTCTCAATCATCTCCTCGTACCTATCAACCAACCCTGCCCAATATCCATGCAAATAATACTGATTCTCAAGAAATACCTTATCCATCCACTGATCCTTCTGTGAAAGCAACAAGTAAATCAAAGCCGACTGATCATCTGCTTCAAATGCTGGCCTTCCTTTTAAATTAGCAGTCAAAACCTTCCCGGCCTCCTCTCGAATCGGACCCTTAGGTCCCATTGGCGCCCATGCATCAAGCAAATCCAGGGACCACTGACAATTCCTAAATAGAAAACTCCCCGTATTCAAAGCAATCCACGACTTCTGCTCGAACATCAAATCGGGGTACCCATGAACAACCAAATTATACTTATCATACTTAGACAACGGAATCTCAAACACCATATCTGTAAAAAAAGCATCACTATCCATCCACCAAATCCACTCAACTTCCGGATGAGACAGCATTAACCTCCTAATCAAAGGCAATTTTGCCCAATACCCAGCCAGTTCCCTATCTAAATGAGCCATATTATAAACAATTTCAATCCCATGAAGCCTACAATAATCAATCTTATTCTTTATCGCTTTCAACAAATAATGGTCTCCTATAGCATTATCACACGGGTTTGGGGGCGACCCAGTAACAAGCAAGATTCGAGCTTTTCCATTAACAAAATTAGGGAATTCAGGGTTTTGGGAAAGCCAAACCTTTCGCTGCTGATCCCAGTCCGAAATTTTGGGTCCGAGGGTGTACGTAATATTGGGGTTGATCTCAGTTTCCGGAGGTTCGTCCGGATCGCTAGGGTCGGAATCTGAGCGGATCTCAGCTAGGATTCGATTGGTTTCTTCGATCAGGTTTTGGTTGACAGCTTCGGCCTCGGAGCTTCCCAAATTGCCGACGCCGATGGTGCCACGTAGGACGAGAATAGTAACGAAGCCGCAAAGTAATGTAATTTTTATGTTGTTGAAGGTCTTGTGGATCTGCCTGCTACGCGTCATTCCGGGAAATCCACGGGTTCTTCCGCCAGAGGCCGCCGCGTTGTTGGTTGTAGGTAAGCTTCCGCCACCGCCAGCGGGAGATCTCTTCTGGGGAGTGAAATTATCTTGACCCATAAGGGTTGTTCTCTCCAAATATAAAAGAAAAGGCCTCCGAGAGAGAGAATCCGAGTATTCTTTTCTCTCTCTTTTAATCAATAAATAAATCTCTCTGCAAGTCTATATCTTTAGATCATCAATGGCTTTGGTACTGGCATTGGCATGTCATACTTATTCTTTTATTTTTTAAAAAATGTTTTTTAGGTTTTAAAGTGAAGAGAGATCCGAGTGAAAATGTAAAACCCCAGAAAAGGAAAGATCGAAGAAGAAGAAGACGATGGGTAGTGGAACAGAAGTGACAGAGGAGTGGAGAAAACATGTGTCCAAACACCGACTGTTGAGGACTTTGTCTTTGGACATACAATGCTTTCGCATTATTAGTATATTATTTATTATTATAAGTAAGTTCTTTTAAAGAGAAATTATTTAAAATTATATATTAATTTATA